>MU857652.1:0-185875 GCA_033296725.1 Corynascus novoguineensis
TTCGGTTAGCGTGGGTACCCCGCATGGAGGTTTTCATTACCCATCATAGGTAGTAGGCATGGAGACGGGAAAGTTGGCGCCACCGCGAATGGACTACTTAAGTTACTGTGGCAGGTTTCACATCAATAGTGTACTCGGTCGTTTGCACCCCTCGTTTCGGGGCCTTGGCAGTTGAAGGACGCCACCCCTGTTGCTCAAGCACAATCCTTTAGAGAAAAGTTCTGCGCTAAGAAAAGACCGGCGAAGTTAGGGCTTGCAAAGCTGCGCGGCGGCTGAACTCATTTGGAATAAGGCTTGTCAGCCTCGCACCTAAATCTTCCACAGTGCGCCACCAGATAATGACAACACATTTTCGGGCTGCTTCCACAGGGCGTCTCGGTAAACCGGAGATATCGGTATGCATAACCATTTCGTGCATGATCCGGTGTAGGGCGATCTCAAGCCGCTGTCAACCCCGTATCTCACATGGCCATGGCCAGCACACTTAAATAGGTCAGTAGATAAACAGAGCAGAACCTAACCGCTAACACTTGAGCATATGGCCGCATCTGGTGTGATTGGATTTCGGCTGGCAAAAGTCGCCCGCTATGCGCGATGGCTTGCTGTAGTCATATATAATTAAAATGTCCATTACGTTCAAACTTCGAGTACAACCAGTGGCTTATGGGCATCATCTCTACTGAAAGAGCCGGAGTCGTGCGAGATAACCGAAGGCGATAATGGACAGGACACCAGTAGGTTTCCACACAACAAGTGCTCTGAATTGGGGACTATGGCTCTATGAAGCCCTTTCCTTGGGCCGAAGGAATTCCCTGTTCCATTCCCGTGGTTGCCAGGTTTGTCATGCAAAGCCGATTCATGACCTCGTTACTCTAGGATCGTCAAAACCACGCCGAAACCAGATGCCGCCAACTCAGAACGCCAAGGCAAGAAAGTGAAGAACCGCTTAGGCAGTCTTGGTCTGCTGGGTGGGCGTCACCTTCTTGCCGTCCTTGTTGTAACGGACGCGCGGGGGAGGAGCACGGTTGCGGCGGCCCTCGCGGGAGCGGACACTATAGTATCTATGTCAGCAAGGTATGCTCTCGGCTACGGGTTATCTCGGGAGACTAATGGCGGAGGTTCGACCAAGGATCTTCTCAGCCGCCCACGTCGCCAAAAAGGCATACGTGGTTGTCCCCGCCATGCGGACAAACGTACCGGACAATCTTGCCGTGAATCGCGCAAGAGACGCAGTACTGCAGCTTGAGGTACATCTTGGGAACCGTGTACTCGGAGAACACCGAGGCGTCCGAGATATCACCTGGAGAACCACAAGTCAGTCTTATGTATGACCGGAAACACCAAGACGTCGAGGTCAAGCGATTCGCTGTCGCGTCGCCGTCGCTAACTCGGATTACGTACGGATGGCCGCAGACTCAACCATGTTGCGGATGGTGAACCGCTTGATGGCCTTGTCCTTGGGGGTGCATCGCGAGCAGTTGGAGCACCGGATGGGGTTGACGTGGCCGCGGCCTGTAATGGACTCAGTCAGCGGATCATGCGAGTCGAAGCCCTTTGCTGGTGATCAATGCTCACCCTTCTTGTTGCGGCCGTTGTTCTTTCTCTTCTTGACCATTTTGACTGTCTCTTGCGTGCCCTGGTTGTCAAGAGGTTGTGTGGGAGAAGGGCGAGCAGTTCAGAAATTCCGCTGGCGCTGGAAAACCGGCGTGCTGGACCCACCCTGAGAATTTCCCCACTCTCAATCAACTGCGCGGGTGCGGCTCAAGGGCAAGTTTTTGAGCAAGCCCTAAAACACAGGCACAGAGTCAGCTGACCCACATCGCTCAAAGTGGGCCCCGCCCAAAAGTTCAACTCCGCCGCCGACGCACGCTCAAATTCCTGCCCTCTTCTTCCCAAGCGCACCTTCACAACATCTACAGATTGCTGAGGAAGACATTGTGTCTAGGTACGTCTGCATGATGTTGCGAGCCGGCGCTTCGTCCCTATTGTCTTTCGAGACATCATGATACCCAATCTTGTTCTCGCTGCTTCTGCCGCGGGCGGCTGCGGAATCTGCACTCAGGCCTGGAAACTCGCCTGAGAGCGGTTTCGAGTCGGCTTTTCCCCTATGTCGTCCCTCGCGCCGGCTCAGCTTTTCACGAAGCATTCTCTCCTCTGCGTCTAACTCTTCCTCACCACTTCTCAGTAGGCAATCATGCAGATCTTCGTGAAGACCCTCACGGGCAAGACTATCACCCTTGAGGTGGAGTCGAGCGACACCATCGACAATGTCAAGTCCAAGATCCAGGACAAGGAGGGCATCCCCCCCGACCAGCAGCGCCTGATCTTTGCCGGCAAGCAGCTCGAGGATGGCCGCACCCTCTCCGACTACAACATCCAGAAGGAGAGCACCCTCCACCTTGTGCTCCGCCTGCGTGGTGGTGCCAAGAAGAGGAAAAAGAAGGTCTACACCACCCCGAAGAAGATCAAGCACAAGCGCAAAAAGACCAAGCTCGCTGTGCTCAAGTACTACAAGGTCGACAGCGACGGCAAGATTGAGCGCCTTCGCCGCGAGTGCCCCAACGAGACTGTGAGTTTTATCTCAGATTGGCCTGGTTGTTGATGACAACATACTGACAGTTTGAACAGTGCGGTGCCGGTGTCTTCATGGCTGCCATGCAGGACCGTCAGTACTGCGGCCGCTGCCACCTGACCTACGTCTTCGAGAAGAACGCTTAAATGCGTGACACGGTCGGACTGGGCAGCTCGGGGCGGGAACGGAATTGCAAGGAGTCGGGAATGGGCAACGATCTTATTACGAATCGGCGTTTATGTACCTTCTAGAGGTGGGCATACACGGGCTCTACCAGGCAAGGAAAATGCAATTTGGGATGCGATGACAAAAAAAAAACTAGGGCACGGGCCTTTTGGACCACTCGTGTCGTCGCGCCTCGGGCTGTGTAGCGGAGGTATGCAGGCAGCTACCTAAGTTATCCAGCTATAGTTCCCGTCCCAACTAAACCCTCGCCTAATTATTTGGGAACCCTTGCCTCAGGTTATCGTATTTGGTGTACGGATAAGTGATGCAGTTCTCGCGCCACTCTAGCGCAGTAGGCCCGCCCAGCACATCAGTCACGTTAGCGATCAGGCTCTCTGGCCCTTCCTTATCGGCAGAGCTTTCCCACCACATGCCGCCGCCGAGGCGGCGTTCCTTGATGAATTGGGCCTTTTGCCTCGCCATATCGACCGTGTCATAGCTCACCAACCTCCTCCGAGTGGGTTCGTAGCAGTAAGTCGCGCCCGCATCTTCGTCAACATAAACATTAGACCCCTCGAGCGGCAACTTCTTGTAGTCATGCACGCCGTTCTCCCACGTGCCCTCGCCGACACCGCTGAAAGGCGTGCCCGGCCCGTCAGTGCTCTCGAAGGCGCGGCCGTAGAGTGGCATACCTAGGACGACTTTCCCGGGGGCGACACCGCGGCCGGTGTAGGCACGCACAGCGGCATCGGTCGAGAAGGGTGTGCAGGCGCCGCCGTGGGAGCGGCATGGGTATAGGTTGGCCTGGTGGCCGGCAACGCGGTCCCACGAGCCGGCATAGTCGTAGGCCATGAGGTTCCAGAAGTCGAGGTAGCGGTCCATGGCGGGGATGTCGAGCTTGTCGTAGTTTTGCGCGCCAGCCGGGCAGGCGACTGTCAGCTCAAAGTGCGGGGGCGTGTCGGTCGCCGTCGATACTGCGACGGCGTGCCGGTCGAGCGCGGCACGCACCTTAGCCAACAGCAACACGAAGTCAGCCGCCTCGGCCGCGTTTTGGGGGTACTCCCAGTCGATGTCGAGGCCGTCGAAGCCGAGGTTGGAGAGCTGTGGGTCCTTGTTTCAGTATGCCAGACTATCAAAGGGGAAGAAAGAAAAGGAAAAGGGAGAAGACGGACCAGCGCAACTGCCGACGAAGCAAACGTTTGCCTGCCTTGGGGCGTCGAGGCCGGCTGCCTGAAGTTGCTGCTATATGTCCAGCCGCCGATGGACAGCAGGACCTTCAGGTTGCGGTTACGGCGCTTGAGCAGGTTGAGCTGCTTGAGGCAGCCGTACAGGTTGGTTCCCGTGTCGTTCCAGCTGTCGCCCTCCCAGTGGATATCGGTATCGGCCCACGAGTCCGTCATGTACACCTCGCCCGACTCGGGCCGCACGTTGGCGAAGGCGTATAGCACGTGTGTCAGCTTCTCTACGGGCAGGTCCTGGGGCCGGTGCTTGCGGGCGTAGATGGCCCAGTTGACAAAGTATGCTACCGAGCGGTAGCCGCTGGTAGGTCCGCCACCCATGGTCGTTGTTCGTCTGGTTGGTGTTTTCCTGGTTGATGGGAAGTCTTTCTGGAAACGGAGAAGGGAATGTGGGGGACCAATGAAGATACCGAGAAAAATAGCTCCTGCTGTGAATAATAGGAAGAAGCTGCAATGATGTCTGGGAATTGGGACATACAACGATCTTTTAAATGCCAATTCTTTGGGTTTTCATGTTGGGTTCTGCCGGTAGGAGCAGTCTCGAGAGGTCGCCCATTGGGAGCTTGGCAAGCGAGGGGGAGGGGCAGGACGCGCAAAAGGGTCCACTTTACCAGCACTCCGCCACTGCGAGCAGGCCCTGGCTGAGGTCACCGCTGGGGACTATTTGTTGGCACAGGTGGCCTCTCGGCTTGTATTCCGAGTTATTCGCGTTCGCAGTGGGATTTTGTAGGTGCAAATGGTCCTGCTTCGGTATCATGGTGGGCTGGGCCGGTGACGATGCTTGGCAACAACAACTTACACTACCTATGTTGTCTTTCTGGAGTGCAAGGGTCGTTGAATTGTTATTTGGATAACCCAGCAGCGTCAGCTAATCTCGCTGTTAAGTCTCCTGTATTTCCTAGGAGTTACTAGCCATCCCACTCGTTCGAACAAGAAGAGCTTGCATCAAGACAATGCGGCAAAAATGAATCTCCTGCTAGCCTGACGAAGCTCTCACGAGATTCCCAAAGCGAATACCATCCTGTGCAGCCAAGACGGCGGGAGTACCGACCTCTACAATCTTCCCCCTATCCATGACAACAACCCTATCGAAATCCATAATCATGTCCAGCCGATGGCTGACGGCCAGCACAGTATAATTTCGGAACTCGGCCCTGATGACCTCCTGCATGGCGCGCTCCGTCTCCCGATCCAGGCTCGAGCTGACCTCGTCCAGCAGCAACACACCACCCTCTCCTTCTCCTTCTTCTCCTCCTCCTTCTTCTCCTCTGAGACCCACAGACTCTTCCTTTCTTAACCTGACCCGCCGTCGTAGCACCGCCCGCGCTAGCGAGAGGAGCTGCCGCTGCCCGGCACTCAGCATATCCACGGCCAACCCCGCCTCTAGCCCGCCCCGCTCCAGCACCAGCTCCCACAGGCCGACCGCCTCAAGCGCGGCCTGGTACTCTGCCGCCGTGCATTTGCCCCGGCCGGCGCCGCCGCTGTCGCCACTCACGTCGTCCTTCTCAATCCCTGACGGCGGGTCGAGGTTCGCCCGGAACGAGCACCCATCCGGCAGGAAGACGGCCTCCTGCGGCACAGCGATCATGCGCTCGCGAAGGGTCTGCTGGCGAATGCGACGGAGCGGGGTGTGGTCGATCAGGATGCCGCTGTCTTCGATGGTGGTGGGAGTGGTGTTGGTGAATAGGACGGGGTCTAGGAGCTTGAGGAGGAGGGCGATCAAGCTGGACTTGCCGCTGCCAGTGCGACCGCAGATGGCGATTTTCTCGCCTGACGAGATAGTCAGATTGATGTTGCGGAGAGCCAGGGTAGTCGGGTTTGGATGGCTGTTGTCGGTTCGGTTGTGATATGTCGCCGAGATGCCGTTTATCTCGATTTCGCCGCTGCGGGGCCATTCCTCGGGAGGGTCAATGTCTTCGTCCTCGTTGTCCTCTGGTTTGACCGTCTTGTTAAAGGTATTGAGTCGGGTTATCGCTCCAAGGGAGGTCTCGAGCCTGGTATAGAAGATGACGATGCCGGATAAGTTTTCGCTGAAGCTTACGAGGGTGTACAGAGAGGCACCCGTGAAGCCGGAACTAGAATGCAGCCGGACCGCGAGGGTCGTCAAGAGCGCTGCGATGACCATGACGACCATATCGAGAACGAGGTTCAGCCACTCCTGGATCATCATCAACAGATATGCGGGTCGTTGGCTGGAGTCGATCAAGCGAGCGTTCTTTCGGATATCGTCAGAAAGAAAGCCTGTATATTTTAGGTGTTAGCAGAGACGTCGTGTCTTACCTAAGAGGACGTTTAAAAGCGCAATTCGGCCCATATGGCCAGTCCACTCACCGAATGCTCTCAGCGTCGTGATGCCCTTGTGGGTGTCAAGAAAGTGCGTGCTAGGAGGAGTCAAGTCAGCACAGTGAGCGCTCTAGACAACGAGCATTCAAACAACTAACTACAGTGGGCTTTTCGTCTCAAGGTCGAGGAGCTTTAACTGCCTGGAAGTCCGCAGATAGAATCGCTGCACGACATATAACAATATGCCGAGGATAGGGTAGCTGATAGCCAAGTACAGAGACGCAGTGAGCATGACCGCTGCCTGTCCTATCGCTTGAAAGACCTGCCGGATCTCGAATCAACACTTGAACCGAAAGCAATAGTATTATAATAACTGGAATCTTACACAGAATAGGGTGTTCAGCGTTGCATCTGGCAACTCTATATCAATGAGGTTCAAATCTTGCGAGAATAGGTTTGTGACCACGCCGGTGTCCGTCTTGCTGAAGAAGCTGAGTGGTGCCCGTAATAGCGTCCGCAGAGCGTCCTGGTGCAGACGGGCTCCTGCTCGCTTTACAGAGGTAATATCAAGGGTGATACCCAAGAGAAGCAGCGAGATCATGGCGCTGACCTGGAGCATGGCGTAGATCCCGACGTAGTAACCGTAAGATTTTGCTGGGTACTGGGAGGAAAAGTCGTCGGTCCAGTATGTCAGCCCTGCCGAAGTTGGTACAATCAGTTCTACACGTCGCTGCTCTGAGGTGTTATGGAAAGACTTACACACTGTGGAAAAGTTGGTAAGAAATCCCCAGAAGGAGGCAAACAACAAACTACACGCTGCTAGATGCCAACCCATGCTTTTCACGTATTCCTCGTAAGCGGTTCTGTCGCCCACTTGCCGCGACTCACATGTACGAAGAGTTAGGGCAGTTGTCCCCTCGATCACGGAAGGGAGCAACTGTGACACCCCGGTACCTCCTCTAATTATGCACTCCCTTTTCCCTTACTCTCTGAAGGCAGAATCAATGTCGGGAGATGAACTCCTCAACCCCACGCGTTAAATGTACCCTTGGTCTTTGGCCATGAGTTGGCTGAAACTACCTTGCTCGACGATGGTGCTGTCTTCAAGTGCTATGATGTGGTCTATTGCGGCTAGATGCTTGATACTGTGAGTGCACAGGACAACCGTGGAGCGTCGGCGTCGGAGCAGACCCCCTGGTCCAAAGACGTCCCAGAAAACTTGCTCCTCAGTGTCCGCGTCCAGACCGCTGAAGATGTCGTCAAGCACCAATAAATCAGACTGCACGTATAGAGCCTGCACTAGGGAAACCCGTTGCTTCTGGCCGCCGGATAAGGAGACCCCGCCCGACCCGACCTTTGTTTGATCACCATCTGGCAGCGTAGTGAGGTCGTAACGCAGAGAAGTGACATCGAGGACCTCAGCATACCTCCCGCTATCGAAAGGCGAAAATCCTACAATGTTGTCCCTGATCGACCCGTTGAACAGGAAAGGCGTCTGGTCACAGAAGCCGATGCGCGAGAATCGTGTACTCAAGGCGACATTGCCTTTGCTAACAGGAGTCTCGCCGAGTAGTGCTTTGCAAAACGTGGATTTCCCGGAACCAACTGGTCCAATAATCGCAGAGTGAGGATTTTGCCACTTTCGTATTGCAAGACGACCTTCTCCTTTTCCCAGCCAAAGTGACCATTTTCAAGGATGATGGGATGTTCCGAGCTCAGCTCTGTACCCTGGGTATTTTCTGCCTCCTTTACCTCAGAAAGAACTCGGCGAAAATCATGGCGAGTCTCGCACTCCAAAAAGGTCTGTATCCGGCCCAAACAGGCCAGCGCCGATACAAGCTGAGGGACGGCTTGGAAGGTCTGCGACAGCGGGGTGGTGAGAAGCGTGAGAAAAGAAAGACTTGTTGAACACACTCGAGGCGTTCAATTCTCGTTGAGCGACCGCGAAAGTCAGTGGCGGGCTGAAGAGGAGCGCGCTGAAACCAAAGACGGCTGCGATGATAGACACCGCTCGGAAGTGTGCTCCGGCCGCCAGCTCCTCGACGCGGAGGTTTTGCACAAACTCGCTGATGGTTGCTGTGAGCCCCGAGATCTTCAGATTCTTCATATTGCCGATGACGGTAGCCGTGAGACCAACACGCTTCTGGACTCCGGCCATCCACGCCCTCTGCGAGTCCCCAATGAAGTGGATAGGAATGCCGACGCCGAGAAAGCATACCGTCACAGTCCCCAGTGGTGCGAGAAAAGCGAGACCCAGTCGGTTGTACAGCATCCAGGTAGCGAAAGAAGCCTGAATCAAGCCCGCCCACACCTCGTGCAGGGAGTGAAAGCCCGCTTTGATGCGCTCAACATCGGTGCTCATCAATGTCAGTGCCGCGCTGTCATCTCTAACTCCGAAGCGGGCTTTCGTAGCTTGGATGAAGGTCTCTGTAACCAATATCGTTCTTACCATCGTCCGCGCTCGATGATGAAAGTACCTGCGCTGGACTGTGAGTAGGAGGTGATTTCTGTCTAGCCATATATAACATACCAGGAGAGGGATGACGAGATTGCAATTCCTCCATATGTCAGTATGCTGGCACCGATAAGCCCGTAACCGATGTTGGCGTCGAGAAGTTCAGGTTGCGAAAGGTACTCTAGCAACCTCTCTAGAAACAGCGGCTGGCAAAATTTGAACCCTATCAGTGCCAGCCGAGGCGCTACAGGTAGCAATAAAGGAACCTTTATCGTACGGACGAGCACCTTAGCAAGACCGAACCTGTCGCCCTTTAACCTGGAATAATCCATGTGGGCCGAGAACTTTTCGTGGAGTGATTTGGCGTCAAAGGAGCTGTCGAGTGGATACAGGTCTTCAAGCGTTAATATCTTCTTGTACCCAGTGAGGAACATCCTGTTGAGCCAGAAGAAGACGCCGAGGGAAAAGATGCCGCTCGTCTCCTCTGGGCTGTGCTTCTTTGCGTCCCATCTGACCCATTTGGATTTGTGGAGGGCCTCAAGTAGCAATATACCAGCCTTGACAGCTACCGTAGCGCTGAATATGCCGCTGTAGACGAGCTCGGGTTTGCCATCCGAGGAAAGGAACAGCGTTCTTGCTTGCGCGGCGTCCAGGAGCAGAGTCAGAGACAAGTAAATGCTGAGCAGCACTGATGGTCGCGGGCTTTTGATATGGTCCAGGACACTAAGTGCTGTCATGGATAGGGCTGCCACGAGCTTGAGTGCCGACGAGGCGACAAAGATGTTGGTGGCATGCAAAGACCCGCGCGCAACCAGAACGAGGAGAGAGAGTTCAAGTCCAACATATGTCGAGGTGGCAACCTACGGTGGTAGTTCTGTCAGCACTTTCCGATCGTGCACAAGGTCTTAAAACACCCAAAGGGGCAGAGAACCTTACCAGTTTGATTCGTTGTAAAACTGGCGCATCCACCACCGTGGGCTTCCGAACCTGGTGTAGCGTCCGCCAGAAGGATATGGCGATGAATAAGGCTGATGGGACGATGGAGAAAAGCAGTTGCTCAAACTGAACGCTGAACTCAAAACCATGGTCTATGTTCAACTAGAGCAGATTCTCTTCTCCTGTAGGGAAGGGCATCTTGATCGCCCGAGCACGGTGGAATCTGGTGTCTTCGTCTCAATCGTTTCCGTAACTAAAGCACACCTGGCAGTTTACGGAACTTTGGTGTGCAGGCAAGATAATTCTCAAGGGCGCTATAGGTCTACATTGTTGTGGGAAAACACATCATAACCTTGCTGACATTCGCATGTGCGGGAGGCGCCGTTGGTCCATGACAAAGGACCACAGCCGGTGGATGACGAGTCACCTGCCCAACTCGGCGACGAGATCTGGGGAAAGGATTGCGTGGCCGATTTCGAGCGCACCAAACCCGAGTAGAGGTCAGTCGCATCATTCCAACCAGAACTGTTACAAGAAGCATTGGCTCGCTGACTTTCCTAACTGATGTGTACGCAAAATTGCGTCGGTGGTGACAACACGACCTACTGACGCGTTCAACGTGCATGTTCGGTGAATGTTAATGCAAGCTTGGCTGCCCTAGTACCCGAGAATACACGGATTAGAACTGTGTTGTATGGATCTCATCCCATACCTATTTAGCTATTCGAAGAAAGACGTCACTCATCAGAAACAATTTCGTTTAAATTAACATTCGTGCGAGCCCAATTTGAAATGGCCACTCTCGGCTTACTTTGCCTGATGGATATATGTTTTTTTTTTTTTATGCTCATTGATAACTAGTCATTCAGTCTGAAAATTTTGAGGGTGGTTCTTCACCCAATCAGCAATCTCCTTGCACGGTGCTACCCAGACACTCTCGTGCTCGCTGATTCTCTTCAATGCCTCCTCCAATACTTCAAACCTTTCCTCACTCAGTTGTAGAAATGGGTGGAACAATATCGACATGAACCCCCCGGTTCTCACCACCTCATCGATCCTCCCCATCAACCAGTCTTTGAACTCCTTCGGATCCCGCACTTCTTCCTTCTCACCGTACTCCTTCCGAATCCCGCTGAACTTCTCCATGTACCAAAATGCATCCACCGCCCTCCAGTCAAAGGGCAGCACTACGATCCCTTCCCTCCCAACGCCGAACTCACCCAGCGGCGAGACGTACTCGATGCCGTGTTCTTTCAACAGCCGCCAAGTGCGCTCATTGACCCTCCCTCCGGGTGGCCGGAAGCCGACATATTGCACCCCCTGCGCCCGTGCGGCCTCCCAGCTCTTGCGAAAACTCTCGGCCTCCTCCTCGGCGCCCAGTCCGCTCCATGTCTCGTGTTGAAACCCGTGCCAGGCGATCTCGTGCCCGGCGCCGGCGAGCGCCCGCACGGTGGCGGGGTAAACACCCAGGCTCCAGCTCTCGGCGAAGTAGGTAGCGCGGATGCGGTACCTGTCGAGTAGACCGAGCATGCGGGGCAACTGGTCCGTCACGGCAGGGTGGCTGCCAATCGTGTGCGGCCAGGCGTTCTTGAGAACGTCTTGGGCCTCGCCGAGGTTGTCCATCGTGAAGGAGATAGCGGCATTGTAGGGTGGTGGCCAGGGTGATGATTCGGGGGAGGACATGGTCGTGTGGGGTCGTTGGTCGGGGAAGGAGGTGATGACACGGTTGGGGAAGTCTGGTCGAGCTTGGGAGAAGGAGTTCAAACACGATCTAGGAGAGATAGCGATATTATACGTGAGATTGGAACAAATTTCGATGTGACGCAATGATGTCAAAAGTTATTAGTATGGACCAGTTCCTGCGGAGTCGCATGGAAGTATTGGGCTTGATATTCGGCAGTTGCAACCTCAGGAGAGTGGGGTTTGGAAGGGCCCACGGAGAGCTTCGACTGCCAGGTCTTATGGTTATCTTTTTCGAAGGGACAATTCATTGCCATCGCAGAGAAGCTATGGTATCTTTCTCCTCTCCTTCTACCTTTTAGCTCTTCATCCTCACTCTCTTATCTTCTCGTTGTTCGGCCGATTTGATTTTGGATCTGTCAAACCACTCTAGCTGTCTCAATCCTCACTTTAAGACAGGTTGTACATTCTCATGGCGTTTGTTTAATGTACCGCATCAAAAGGAGGCACAACAACAACAACAACAACAACAACCACCTTGGCCTCTTTACCGGGTCATCACATCGCCCTGGGGTCAGGTCGTTGGGCCGCAGCATGTGCCAAGACTCGGGATACTGGGAGCCCCAGAACCTCCAGCTTGCGTTCCCTTCAAACCCATGTACCGGCCAGCTGCATAACCCCGCTCTCACAGTTCCCTTTCTGCTTGCATTGACAGGTTGGAAGGGCTGGCGACACACACACACAGCCACCGCAAACTTGAAGAACAGAGACATGGCGGATCCTCTGAGCACAATCGCAAACGTGCTGACGGTGCTCAGACTCGTGAATATCGCAATAAAGTACATCAAGGACGTAAAAAATGGCGCATCAGAATGCTTGCGCCTCCGGGATGAGCTCCACAGTACCACCTGTCTGCTTGAGATGCTCAAAGACAGGCTAGAGGACTCCCAAGACAGCGAAGACAACGACGAGGCGCCCCTTAGACCCCGCTCAATTGCCTCGCTCACTAGTTATCGACCACCTGGAGAAAAAGCCTAAGTACGGTTACCCTGATTTCCCTTACGCTTATGTCTACTGCAGCTATGCGCACAGGCAGACACAGACACCTGCGGCATTGCTCTCTAGCATCCTTCAGCAGGTTTTGCAGCAAGTCACTACCTCAACTCTACCGGCAGAGGTGCTTTCCCTGTATCAGCTGCACAAGAAACATGGTACACGCCCAACGCTTGTTCAGATTACCGACGTTCTCCGAGCAGTGACTGCCGAATGTATCCGGTTTCGTATCATCGTTGATGCCCTTGACGAATGCGCTGAATCGGACGACGGTGCGCTTGAATTCATTTCCGCCCTACGGTCTTTGGACACCAGTGTTGCGCTGCTGTGCACTTCTCGATTTTCAAGTGTTTTTGAGGAGTATTTTAAGGGTGCCGACAGGATTGAGATATCCGCGCCAAGAAAGGATATTGAGATCTATCTTGATTCGGAAATCCAGCAGCACCCCAGGCTTGCAAGACTTGTCCATGCCGATCCCGCACTGAAGCAGGAGATTATTAACACCATCACCAGAGAATTCCACGGAATGTATGGAATTCATCCCGTTGTCCGTTCGGAATGGTTGATGACAGATTTTTGGGCAGGTTTCTATTAGCAAAACTCCACCTCGAATCACTCTCCACCAAGATCAACCGAAAAGCAATCCGAGTTGCCCTTAAGTCACTACCGGCAACGCTTGACGCGACTTATGCTGAGGGTATTCAGAGAATGTACAATCAGGCCCCCGATCTCGTCGAGGTCGCGAAATCCGTCATGTTTTGGGTTATCTGTGCCAAACGGCCTTTAACGCTCTCAGAGCTGCGTCACTTGTACGCCACTTTGGAGCTTACCAACTGCACGCCTCTAGAAGACGATGGCTTGCCTGATGGCGAGTTACTGACAAGTACTTGCGGTGGTCTTATCATGGTCGATAGGGAGGCGCATACCGTCCGGGTCGTCCACTACACCGCCGAGGAATACTTTGAACGAACACACGTCGAAGCGCTTGAGGCAGCGAGGCTGAGTCTTGCCAACGCCTGCCTTGCTTACCTCACTCTGCCCAACTTTTCAGACGGACCGTGTGGTTCTGATACAGCCATGGCTCAACGTCTGGAACAGTTCCCTTTTGTGGACTGCTCCTCGAAGTATTGGGGAGAACATGCCGGGAAACTTTCTGGCATCGGAGCTGAGCTGGTGCAGTCGAAGCTGCATGAATTCTTTTCGAACTCAGCTGCCCAAGAAGTCGCCTGCCAAGTGCAAGACTTGCCCCGGGACCGGCATTCCAATGGAGTCAGGATTACCCCAAAAACGTTCCACTTCTTGTCATGATCGCCGGTTTCGATATGCCATGTACCCTTCGCAGACTGATTCTCCAGGTGGGCCATCCCGTTGACTCTTGTGGTAGCGACCAGGTAACGGCCCTTATCCGTGCCGCTGCTTGTGGTCTCGTTGACAACGTCCGAGTTTTACTTGAGCAAGGCGCTAAACTGGAAAGTCGCGGCTTTTTGAAACAAACAGCTCTGCAAAAGGCCGCTTCTACCGGAGCCGAGGATGTGGTAAAAGTCCTCATTGAGGCCGGCGCGGACGTCAACGCACGATCGCCCGACTGGACGACGCTCATGTCTGCTGTCATCGGCAACGGCAAACTGAAGGTTGTGAAATGTTGGTTAAAGCCGGAGCAGACATCGCGGCCCAGACACCGTGGGGTGAGACTGCCTTGACTATTGCATTAAGTCATGGCCAGGAGGACACCTCTTTATTCCTTATCGAGCAAGGAGCAGTCCTTCCTCAAAATCATGCGGGACGTCGCGCATTTCTGGCCGCTTCGCTCAACAGCATGTTTTTCATTCTCGGAATGCTTGAGGCCCAGGCTGCTGTTGAGGAGCCTCTGCAAGGACCAACAAAAGTGCAAAAAGATATTGAGCCATCGGACCCAATTTTACCCTATTTTAAACCTTACTATCGGAGAACACCACAAACGGCCGATTTCGTGAATGCTCTGGATGAGCTCACATATGAAGTCGGATTTTCAAAGCTATGGTGGCCAGGACAGTCAATCAGCCACGGTGGCGTTCCAGAGATGAAAGACGCCCATAACATCGTCACCAAGGTGGTGGCCGCAGTCAAAATATTTAGCTTCAAGTCCGACAGTTCGACCGAACGGAACTGGATGATGAGCGCTATGCGCAACGAACTCGCCCTCCTACGGAAGCTACAAAAAGACCCTGACCCCGCGCTCCTCCGGATGATACAGGTTTATGCTTGTGCTGACAGTCTGGAAGTTCTCGTCGTCATGGAGCATGTCGGCATAGAGAACTTGTCTAAACTACTTGCTTCAAGAGGGAAGTTGACCGAGCAGCAGACTCGTATAATCTTTACGCAGCTGCTATCGGCGGTAGAGTTCTTGGTAAGTTTATAACACGTGCCGGATCTGCAGCCTTCACCGAGCGGCTTACTTTTGCCGAGGAAGGCTAATTGTTGCATAGCATGCCCGTGACTGGGTACACCGGGATATTAGACCCGAGAGTATTCTGATATCCGATCAAGAAAGCTTGAGCATCAAGCTCGCAGGTTTCGGTTTGACCGAGGCGATTCCCACAGACTCAGATGGCGAGCATCACGGCGCTGTCGAAACACTATCCTGTATGTGGCCCACATCCTCCATCTACGAGATTCTGATACTGATGTGCTAACCTTGACTCCCTGGCGTGTATAGCACCCGGAACTTCATGGAGTTGCGGACTGCGTGTGTCAAAAACCGCTGGGGACATTTGGACTTGCGGCGTCCTGCTGCACGTCTGCCTCTGTGGGTCCTCGCCCTTTTCTGATGCCCTTTCTTCGAAGGACTTCCCGTATGACCACGGGGAACAGACGAGGAGGGGAATGGTCCACTGCCGCTCCCGTTATATGCACCTCTCCAGCGATCCAGCTCGGGACCTTCTTGTCAACATGTTAGCGGTGGACATCGTGAACCGATTTTCTGCCAGGGAGTGTCTAGCACACCCTTGGATGACAGGCTCAGCGAGCGAGATCTCGGAAGTGGTTGGGGAGGCTAGGCCAGCGAGCCTCAACCTGTTTGGGGAATAGAATTTCAAACATCCGGGACTGTCATTACGTGCTCTCGGGTTTTGAATTTTCGGATTCTCATACATTGGCTCTCTTTACGCTGCCCTTCATTTGCAACAAAAGCCGAATACCGATTCGCTTTTATGTAGTAAGAGTCGGCTGAGGGTGCCAAGCTCGTTAGACAGAACCGAAAATGAGACACCTAAAAGACTAACCATGGTGAATTCGGGGTCTATTGTACGACACATAATTGGTCAATGTCGCGGCGAATGACCAATGCTACTCACCTCTGGCCCGAAATCGTATGTCAGGAAAAGCAAAGACTCGTCCCGATAAGACGTCAGCACCCAATACCGACGGATAGCTCCTCATCTGTCACATTGTCTCACTCCTGCTAGATCGACAGTTAGGTAGCTTAGTCGTCTGCCAAGGTGATAAGGGACCACCCCCTCATTGACCAAATCATCGCCAACAAATTCGCCTCCATTGGTCACATACAACGTCCTTCTTTGCCCCTCTCCTCCTCTCCCAAATTCCGCGCTCGTCGGATTCAACAGCTTGGCCGTATCATTCATCAACCCCTGCTCACCGTCCCCCAGTCCCACTCTCACGGCATAACTCGGATGTGATGCAATCCAAATCGCCTGCTCTGCAGCCCCAGCGACCGCCTCCTTAGAAGAAGAAGAGGAGGAAGAAGACAGGGAAGCAAAGTCCAGCGCAAAATCATCGTACACTACTCCCTCCCCATTCTGATCAACCTTGACACGCCCCAGGAATCCCTGCGCTGAGTTGGTGAAGTACACGTATCCGTCGGTGCCGGCCCTCAACCCGTTAACGCCGAGGTGCGTGCCGGGGGCGGTCCCGGTCGGCTTGAGCAGGTCCGACTCGAGTACGACGGCGTGGGCGCCCGTGGCGAGGTCAACGCGCCAGAGAGCGCCGCGTGCCGAGTCGGCGGCGAGGAGTAGGTTCCGTTTGGATGGGTGCGGGGCGAGGCCGTTGAGAATGGTGGAGTTGGGGGGACGCGAGAGAGCAGAGCCGGAGGAGAAAGGGGAGTATCTAATGGGGCGTCAGGGGTGCGGCGCAGGTCGAAAGTCCAGATGGCTAGGGAGCCCGGCTCGGCACGGGTGTTGGCCAGGTCCCAGATGCCGGTCACAAGGGCGAAGACGGTCCGGGGCGGTCTCGGCGATGCCCGAGATGCCAGTCGCGTTAGGGAAGGTAGGGAGAACGGAAGCGTCCGGGTCGGACAGGGAAGGGTTGATGGTGAAGAGGGTGGGTACGCTCATCGAGGTGACGAGCAGGCTGCCATTAGAACGGACGGCAATGTTCTCAATGAAGGTGTTTTTGGGGAAGGTATGGATGTTTCTAATAGGAGGCTGGGCGCCCACAGAGGCGCCCGCAGCTGGCGAGAGACAAGTCGCGGCTGCAAAAGCGTAGAGGGAGAGTGTTTTTTTCATCGTGATACCCTCTGCATCCTAAGACTGAGTCGGCAAGTAATCAATGGAACTTCTGTTTAGTCTCTAGAGTCTCTGAGGTAGATATCACGAGATTTTAAGCTTGATGCCACTACCTGAACATTTCCTAATAGCGCGATGTACCATTGAGGTGAAATAGTGGTCCTCTCGATGCCGCTAGCCGTTTGGAAGCGTAAGCCAGGGTTCAGCACGCACTTTGTGGGGTAGTAATGCATCCTAAGTCCGAGCAGAGGTCAGTCGCCGTATCAAAAGCCATGAATTTGACTTGCTTTTGATGAAATACAACACGCGAAGGACGAGCGCCCAACAGGCATCAAATTCCATCGCGTATTCGTGTTCTGCTCGTCCAAAGCTTCGTTGCTCGACGGATTCTTTTGCAAGCGTTTCAACTACGCTTGATATTCAACACAATGATAATGACGATGATGATGACGATGATGATGATGATGATGATGATCAATTAGTTGTTGGGGAAGGTATTCTTGGTTTTTCAATCTCGTTCGCCAACTAGTCAATTTCCCATTTCGAGGAAGCGTCGCGGGTAGCGAAGTGGACATCAAGCTGAGGCCCAAGGAGTTTGTCATTGCAGGTGCTGCCGAGCCCCGCACCTGTCGCATTCGATCACAGATTTCCAGTTCCACCCCAACCAAGACCGAACAGATAGAAATGCAACGGGAAAGAACGATTGCCCTCTTTTCTCGCAGAATTTGTCTTAAGCTTACGGGAGATGCATGCCCTGGCGTTCATTCTCCGGAAACCGGCCCAATCGACATTAGATGTTGGCTTTCTGAGCCACCCTAAGCTGCATGGCTGCCTCTCCCTGGACGTTGGACCTTGGGCTGTGCCGCCTTAGCGCAAGCAGCACGACCAGCGATCCACGGCATGTTTGCACAGCCCCCCACACAAGCGGGAAGCTGAGTGCGGCACGCAGAGTTAGGGGATAATTATTGGAGGAGGCCTCTAGTACTTCAAGAGCATATTAACCAGCGCACCGAACGGCTGCGATGCCATCGCGACGGGCTGGACATCTTTTTATCCATCAGCAACAGCTATTCCATTCGTACCCCGTGCCATATCACATTGTATCACATCGAATCATGAACTCGCAACCGCCCTACTACGGCCAGCAACCTCCACAAGGTTATGGTGCCCCGCCCCCCGGCGCGCCCCCAGGTGGCCCTGCGCCTTCAGGGTACGGGCCTCCTCCCGCCGGTGCGCCCTACCAATACCCGCCTCCCGGCCAAGCACCGGGCCAGGTACCGGGCCAGATCCCACCCCAGCAACAGCCATATTATGGCTATCAGCAACCGCCTCCGCCCGGCCAGCCGGAGCAGTACCCACCGAGCGCTCCGTACGGGCAACAACCTCCTCAGAATGCCGCCTACGGCCAACCCCCGCCTCAGGGCGCTCCATACGGGCAACAACCGCCTCCTCCACCCGGCCAGTACAACGCGCAGCCACCTTATGGCGCTCCACCTCCTGGCGCTCCACCTCCAGCCGGCTATGGCGCGCCGCCGCCGCAAGGTTATCCTGTAGGCATTCCCGGTGTATCTATCACTTGCACCCGCAGCTCCCCCTGACAGAGCACAGCCGCAGGGCCAGCAATGGCAACAACAACCGTACCCCCCGCCTGGCGCGCTAGGATACTCGGGCCCCCCGGTGCCGCCCACTCCGGCATCGCAGGGCTACGATCCGGCCCAGAAGGCCTGGGTTCAGCCGGTCAACACGTCTAGTGACGCCGAGGCGCTCCGTCGCGCGATGAAGGGCATGGGCTGCGACGAAAAGGCGCTGATCCGGGTGTTGACCAGCCCGCAGTACGCCAACCCGTGGGCAATGCAGCAGCTGGTGCAGGACTACAACTCGCGCTTCATCCGCAACCTGGCCGACGACATCAAGAGTGAGACGCGGGGCGATGTCGAGACAGCGCTGCTGGCGCTGATCCGGGGTCCGCTCAACCAAGACGTTTACCTGCTCGACAAGGCGCTTAACCGCCTGGGCACCGACGAGGACACTCTCATGGATGTGCTGCTGGGTCGGTCCAACGCCGACGTGCGCGCCATCGTGGCCGAGTACAATCGGACGACGCGCCGCGACCTGCTGACCGACATAAAGGAAGACGTGGATGACTCGCTCTTCCGGCTGTGCAGCATGGTGCTGGCGGCGACGCGGGCCGAGGACGCGGCGCCAGTGCTGGCGCACGAAATCGACACCAAGGTCACAGAGCTGCAGCGCGCCACCGAGGGCATGATCGGCGCTAACGCCATCGCCGTCGCCCAGGTCTTCGCCAGCAGCAACGCCGCCCAGATCAACGCCATGGTCGAGGCCTACCAGCACAAATACCACCGCTCCCTCGAGTCAGTCATAGAGAAGGAGTTCCGCGGCGACATGGAGGACGCGCTGTTGCGCATGCTCATGGCAGCCAAGAACCGCCCCAATGCCGATGCCCTGCGCCTGCGAGAAGCCCTGATGAAGAGGAAGGACAAGCTGTTAGTCAGCCGCCTTGTGAGCCTGTACTGGGATTCACCTCGTCTCTCGGCCGCTAAGGATGCGTATAAGAAGAGATATGGGTCTCCCTTGGTCAACGATGTGAAAGATGTGTTCAGGGGGGATTTCGAGGCCGTGATTTTGGCCCTGCTGAGAGAGAAGTAATGAACGCTGAGAGTTGTGCCTCTGGACACTCGAACGAACAATTTTTTTTTGGTTGGCTTTTTTTTTGTTATTTATCGAGCAAAAAAGGGAGAAAATGATTCTCTTCTCTTAGGACTGTTCAAATCACATTGATTACGCCTTTCATGATTCTGTTGGGGAGTGTCTTTGTGTGTTTTGATACTGTCATGAACCCCGTTGCCCAGATGCAGACGTGCCAAGGAAAACCCGTTTTGGCCTGCGGCGGAGCTCACCCGATACACTCCAGGCCGAGTGGAACTCGTCCGTCATCGCCGAAAAAGTCTCAAGCTGCGGCTCATCTCACAATCATCAACCCCTCCAACCATCAGTAGCAGAGATGGAAGAACTCAATCTCCTCATTCTCGGCGCCGGCTGGACGGCCACCTTCCTCATCCCGCTCCTCCGGTCCCGGAATATCTCCTTCGCAGCAACCACGACCACAGGCCGCCCCGTTGTGGACGAGCCAACCCTCCCCTTCAAGTTCAACCCCTCTGCGCCGGAGCACGAAATTCGCTCTGCCATTGCGGCCCTGCCCCGCGCCCGCCATATTCTCATCACCTTCCCTCTGACCGGTGCTGGGCCCAGCAAGCTGCTCCACTCGATCTACACCGAGACACACCTCACCTCGGCATCCACCAGCAGCATTAAGTCGGAGAAAGATTCTATCCCGTTCCGCTTCATCCAACTCGGCAGTACCGGCATTTGGCAACAGCGGCAACAACAATCATCCGCAGCCACCCCCGCACCAGCGTCACCATCGTCATCGCTGCCACCCTCGCCCTGGTTGACCCGGCACTCTCCCTACGCCCGCGAGACGAATCCGCGCGCCGTTGCCGAGGACGAGCTGCTTGCCTTGGGCGGGTGCGTGCTCAACCTCGCGGGGCTGTGGGGTGACGCCCGCAACCCGCGCGGCTGGGCCCGTCGCGTCGCGCCCACCCGGGACGCCGTCCGTGCCAAGGCGAGCCTGCACCTTGTCCACGGGCTCGACGTCGCGCGTGCCATCGTCCGGCTCGTCGAGGGCGGTCCTCCTTCCGGTTCCAATTCAGATTCCCGGGAAGGGAATGGGGACGAATCATCGTCGCCGTTCTGGGAGAGGGTCGGAAGGGGCCAACGGTGGATGGTCACGGACGGGTTCGTGTACGACTGGTGGGCTCTGTTGGCCGGGTGGGCGGAGGAAGAAGAGGAGAATGAGGGAGGAGAGCAAATGGAGCGGGCGCGGTGGGTGTTCGAGCTGATGAGGGAGGAAGGGGTCCGGGGACTGCCAAGATCACCGGAGACGCTGGGGAGGTGTTATGATACGAGGGACTTTTGGGAGACCTTTGGGCTAGTGCCGTTGAAAGCGCGGGTATGTTGATTCAAAACAGGGGCAACGTGAGAATTTTTGGACGTCGCCAGGGCGGAGGACAAAGACAGAACACTAGGATCAATCAGAGTGATTGCTGTCAAAAGGTAACTATGAGGAAAGAAGCCTATATTTCGAGCATGGGCCGGTTGTTTCGGCATCGCGGCATCCAAGAAAGAAGTTCAGTTGAAAAAATCAATGGTTTCTCATGTGAGAACGCAAAGAACTGCGTCAGCCGCGAATCGAACGCGGGGCCCATCGATGGCAACGATGGATTTTACCACTAAACCACTGACGCTTGTTCCTGATTGGATGGAAGTAGTGGTCTTTTTCCTACTTTATCAACTCCGTACAGTTGCAAAGGAAATAAAGATGGAACAAAAGATAAGAGCCTGCGCGAATCGACGCACATCATCAACAGGTTACTGCTCGCAACGTCTATTTGCTATCATATGTTTTCACGCCGCTATCCAAAACTCCTGCCATCTCAAAAATTGCTAGCAATTTGTGTAAGGCTAACGAACTCTATCTTGCTCATACTTATGACCCGCCAGGCTCGGAGAGAAAACGCCTTGGACTTCAATATCTCGTTTCCTATGTTCCGACGATCGGTTACCCAAGCTGATGATGAAGATCTTGATTACAGTATTTGGAGAGATTTCACAAAGCGGTTCTAACACGTTGGCTGTAGATGGTCATTGGAGATGCGACATGTTCAGACGAAGCAGCGCCACCTGCAATTAGGGGCTCGGGAGGGACTGATCAAATGAATATGAGCAACAGAACCCACACTCGGATAACACAACTGATTATACGCCCCAAAAGCAAGATTTCTCAGTTTTGATAAAAGTAATCGACCACGGGTGTTTGTGAATTATCAGCGGTGTCTCCAGTATCGTTAGTCTCTGCACCAGCTGACGAAACGCGGTGTTGTAACGTTTGCTCCAGCCGCGAATCAGTAGTTCGTTCTCATCATCTTCACACCATTCCTCGACTAGTCATCACTGTGATACTCTCTGCTAGACCTAGTACTTCTGCGAGACCTTACGCGTTTCCGGATGATCGTTACCGGATCCCCACCAGCTTCTATCAGGGACAAATGGGGGCTGCTTCCGGTTATCCGCGTCATTACGATGGGCAAGACCCAAACTATCACAGCAATCATGAACATTGAGAGGGAGACTATGAAGTCAAAGTTGAGAACCCGTGGGCCGAGTTTCTCATCTTCACTAAGCATCGAGATGGGCGTGATTGGGGACAGGGCCAGTCCCCATAAACCGGTGCTTGCCAGCTATAACAACAAGGACCGCTCCGCCGTTTGTCATGATTGCGGCACACACAAACAAGGGCCAAATGACGGGCTCTTCATGATTATCCATTGACATGCTAGACAGCCGCCCAACGATTGCATGGCGGGGTACCGTAACCGTGACCACAATGGTCACCAGGCTGCGAGGATAATACCAGGTCCAAGTGGACCCGTGCTGTTTTGCAATTCCTTGTTCAGACTTGAGTCGAGGAATGCCATCCGAAATGAGTTTAAGGAGTATGTTGCTTCTGTCATGTCTAGGGAAGATAAGGTGTTCTACATATGGATGGCAAAATACCAGGCCCTTGGCTGGTAAGGTTGTGTAAGTGTTATTTGATGGAGACAGAGCTAAAACCCAATGGTCTGTGACGAAACGTATAAATAAATATATGTACTAAATAGAACAACAACCTTATATCTGTGACAGAGTCTTAGTTTCACTCATGATCTGTCTCCCTCCGTATCACTTGGTTGATTCTAAGTTACAGATGCGGCGTGGCAGCCTTGAGATTATGGTCGAATGCTTTATCGTGGCTGACAATTCCATATGCGGCGCCAAGCACTTCTACAAGTATATCTAAGCTACGACCCAGGGGACGCTGCTCGACTGCGAAATAAGGGTGCGGCGATCGTGGTCTTAGAAGGGGGCCAAGAGTGATCACTAACGACAACGCAGAGTAGAAGCTGTGATGCTGAGATCTTGTGTTCTTGCCAAAAGAAATCACCTAAGTACTAAGTTCCCTGATGTCTATATTTCCCGCCCCTCAAAAAGCCATTCATTAATAATTATATAACGCTAGCAGTTAAACTATTGGTAAAATACCATGCTTCTTCAAACTTTCATCCCTTGCACATGACGCTACGTCGTGCCTGCACAACGAGTATTATAAAGTCGCGAATATTTGAGCGGTCCACTCCCCGACCCTTTAGTGTAGGAGGGTATAGAGCAAGAGTCGGGGACTGCCCAGACATAGAGTTTTCGTTACTAGCCTTAGCACCAATGTCTTTAGAAGCGGTCAGTTACTTTGGTTGAGGGAATACTAAAGGATAATGGCTCTACCTAGCTGCTAACTTCATCAGGTGCCTTTCAACACCCAGGACACTCGCTCTGCGTACTCGAGATTTTGGTCCCGCAGTTCGGGCAGCTAATTACCTTGGAAGACATGACTGATGGTTTTTTTGACGCGGATGCTGAAAATGCAGAAGGGTAATTACTCTTCAAGACGTTAATCATTAGGGTTTTTGTGGTTTAAAAAGCGTGAATTACAACGCTCTTTGAATGTCTCTGGGGATGCCTAGCCTGGTTCAATGAGGTCCACATAATGAGATAGCCTACTCATGCCTTTCAGGGATGGCACCTTTCTGCCGCCTGCCACCTACGATGACCCGCTGGGTTCCAGCGTGACACAATCCCATTCACTTGGGCTTTACGAGCCTGGTCACTTCGTGTCGACACAGTTTCCAGAAGTACCTAACCCTCTCTTGAGCCAGCTGCCTAGGTGTAGCTGACAAGAATCACCCACTATCAGGTACGCATGAATTCATGATACAAGCACGATAATAAACTGGCAGCTGTGCACAATGTGTTTTGTTAAGTAACTTAGGTGGAAGATACAAACGCAAGCAAGTCGATCATTGACATATGAATGGAGAGTAGAAAGAAGTTTATGATACTCTACTGCCAAATAGCGTTTTGGATTGAAGCTAACTTGTTGAAATACGACTAAATACCCACAACGATCCATTTTATTTTGACATCGTCGTAGAGCTCTCCAATGGACCAGTGACCTTTGAGCAGGTTTTATAACTACGTGTATGATGTGACAAAATGTGTTTTTGAGATGCATCGTAGTAGACACGAAGCTAAATTTTCTTGAGGGGAATATTTAAAAATAGGTAGCGTATGTAATGTAAGAGGCAAGAGCATCTCTCAAGTCAGTTGGGTCCTTAAGGGGAACGTGAGGGTTGAGTGAGGCTGAGAACTCAAGCCTTTTGAGGTCTGTTAGACCGTCTGCCCTGTGGGGCCTGCCTACCGCGCGTTCCTGCCAGGTTCTAGCCTTGTCCACATCTGGCATAGTTAGCGCGCCTGCGCATGGCCCAAGCTCCTCCTTCGCGTCCTGCCTGACCTGCCGGCCAGGCGGACGCGGCGAATTTTGTAAACGAGAAGCTTCAACTCGATTGATGAAATCAACAGCCGACGAAACCCCGTAAACTATCGCTTCAAGTTGCGATTGTACCATTACATACAACGCCACTTGATCCGTTAATTGTGGCTTCATGTCGAATACAGCTTGACATCAGACTGCTTTTTTCCACCTTCGCCCACACCCCGCGATTGCGGCCATGCAATCCGCCCCTAGAACAAGGCGCACGCCGCAGAACACACAACACACGTATGCATTGGCCGCCCCATTATATGATAGTAGGCCGTCGACTGATCACTTATTCTTCTTGGCTGCAGATACTCGCTCGGTCGCCGAATACACGATGTAAAAACATACCCTGTCCAGTCTCCCCAGGGTGCGACCGTCTTCATTTACGGTCACGAGAATGGCATTACCGTGGTTTGGCGCGGCGGCCGGAGGCTCAAACCTCTCAAGCAGTCAACCAGCGAAAAGCGGAATGGCGCAAACTCAGAGGATGCGGTAATGATCATCGACTCCGATGATGAGACGTCCCACTCCGCCGCCTTCGTCGACAAGCCCGAATTCCAAGATGCCCCGACTATCGATGATGCTTCTGTTCCCGATATTACGCAGACGCTCGATCTCGCCCTCGGGACCGCTGTTCTTCATGTCGCGGTTTTGCCCATGCCGATAACTGCTGCCGAGGATGCCGCCTGGAACGGTGCCAACATTCTCAAGAATAAGATCGTCTTCGCGGTTACATGTGCGACTAGTGATGTTTACGTGGTCACACTACCATTGACACCACCCTCGCACGAGAGCAAGGCACGCCCAGAGTTGCGGAAAAATTTGTTGGCGGGCAATGCAGGCACAGGGGTATGGGGAGAGACTCTCACCCTGTTGAAGGGGCCACGTCGCGCTTGCAGCGGGCTCGCCATCACACTGGTGAAGCACAAGCCTGATTCCCGGAGTAGGTCATTGGAACGCCCGGCGGAACAAGTCGCCCTGGCTACTCGGGCAATTGTTGCGGCACATTCGCGGGAAGCAAGCGGCATCTTGCGCCTCTGGGACGTGGCCTTGGACGCGAAACCTGGCACTATCAACCACGTCGAGCCATTCCAGACCGAATACCTCCCCTCGCCACTGAGCAGCATCAGCTTCAACCCAACTCACACCACACATCTTCTCACTGTCACTTCCTCGCAAGCTGCCCGCATCTACGACTATGCCACGGCCGCGCTTCCTTCCGACGACGCCTCCGAGGGGCCCTTCCCAACACAGGGCTCCTGGTTGTTGTCGCTTTATGCTCCCTTTGCCAGAGGCCCATCGATGTCGACTGCGCGGAAACCGATCGTGGGCGCCGAGTGGATCGCCCACGGCCGAGCCGTTCTGGTGCTCCTTGCCGATGGCCAATGGGGCATCTGGGATATTGATGGGACTAGCCCTTCCGCAAGCAGCACTGGTGGTCTCTTCAGCAAGGCGAGCGCGGGGCTCCGCGGCTCGGCGATCACAAATTTCTCTGTTTCTGGGCACCTTGAAGGGACCAGCCCACTACGGAACCCCGGGAGTCAAAAGTCTTCCACTGCGCCAGGAGCGGCAGGCGATTTTGTTCCCATGACGCCCCACACGAGACGAGACGCCATCGCGTCTGCCATCACGGGCGGCCCAGAGAGGTTAGCAACCGTGCGCGGCGGCATCACAGTTGCCCAGCTCGCGTCTCAAGGAACCGGACCTGGCGAGGAGACTGCCGTCCTTTGGCTAGGCGGCACAGACCCAATCGTCTCTGTTATTCCCGTGATCTCCCGCTTCTGGGACTCGCAACTCCGGCGCGCTGTCGGCGGTGGCGTCAACCTCTGGAGTGGTGCCCAACCCACCCGCATGCTCCGCCTCACAGACCTCGGTGCAGGGCTTCTTGGGGAGCGATGTACCGGCGCAGCTGCCATTCCCAAGACCAGCCAGACAAACACCACGAACGGCTCGTCAGCGCCAAAGGATAACAACACCAATCGCGCGGAGGGCCTCCCAGTTGAAATTCTTGTCCAGGGTGAGAGCCGCCTCGTGGTCGTGCACGAGAGCGAAGATGCGGGCTCACTGACGAGCCGCCTTCTCGGCGCTCGCAAAAGGCCGCGTACAGAGCTCGGCCCGACTAGGGCTATCCTGGCTTACCCTCGTCCGGATCAGCCGGCCAACAGCAACAACGTCTCGTTCAACCTCAGTATCGCGCAACCGCGGCCCGGTAAGACAGGCGGGAGCGGGCTGTTCCGAACGCGCCCGCGCCCTTCCTCCATCAAGGGATCGTTCGATCAGCCCATGGATGTGCTACCGTCAACCGAGGCTCCCGAGGAGACGCAGTCTGCGCCGTCGAGCCAGCAGGGCTTGATGTTCATCAACGACCTTAACTACGCTGCCGACCAGCCGGATGACGAGTTTGAGGTCGAAGGTCGCGACATCGAACAGGAGCTGATGGATATTATGGAAATTGATCGCGAGCTGGAGCAGCTCGAGCGTGAGCGGGAAAAGGGCACCAAGAAAGTCTTCTTTGAAGGGGATTGAGGCGAGAGCGGCTACGACAAGGTTAGAGAGGGACGTAAACTTGGGCGACTTCTGGCCTGGGCCGAATGGATACCGTGCTCTGTTACGGAGGAGCAAGCGTGCGCCACTTTGACTAGGACCCGTGCTGCCGCCCACGAGACCTCCATGACGCCGTTGGATACCACAACGGGCTACTAATGTTAACTAGCACGATCACGAGACGGGAATGAACGATGATTTGTATTAGCAGGGATGCGGTTTCAACCGTGTTCCGGTCTTTTCCCTCAACCCTCTTCTCTCTCTGTTCCCCTTTTCTTTACGCTAGCCCCTTTTCCAATTTTCCGCACGGCGTGGTGGAGCACAAGGCGAGATCTATCCTTGATCCAGCTCTGTATTCCGAGCGGTAGAGTAAACATGGCTCAACTCGGCTGCCAAACGCAGCGGGTGGGGTCTGCCGGCGTCATTTGAGCGGCTGCCTGTGGCAGTACGCTATTGCACATTCTTGACCAAATGTTCTGCCCCGGCCTTGGTCTGTTTCTTACCGTCTTCTGATGGAAGAAAAGAAAGTTCACGAGGCAGGGGGGTCGTGGCGTCGGTACAATTTTGTCAGTCCCAACCATTCTTCGGTTGCTCTTGTAAACGGAGCTTCTGTGATATGTGCTTTCCTTATCTAGACGATGCGTCCCGTGGTCAACTTGAGTCTTTCGCAGTAATGTCCACGATATTCATTATTGCCCCAAACCTAACGCCCTCCCTATCATACAATCCCAACCGATCAAAAAGTAGACAGACGACAATCAGCGATTACCAAAGCTGATCAAGACAGCTTTTCCTTGACCTCCCCCTTGACCTCCCGCGCCTTCCCTTCGACTTCATCCTTGATCCCGCGGGCCTTGCCTTGGGCCTCGCTCGCTGCACCCTTGGCCTCGCCGGCCACCTCGCTAGCCTTGCCGGCCACCTCGCCACGCAGTTCGGAAGCCTTGCCCGTCACTTTGCCCTTGGACACTTTCGATGTGACTTCCTTCACCTTGTTGGCGTATGCCGCTGTGTGAGAGACAGCTGTCGGTCAATGTTCCCTTTATCATAGAAGAAGGCAAGCATAGAAAAGAGCGCCATGGAGTTCGTAAGATTAGAACGGCGACTTTGACTGGGGAAACGTACTGCCAATATTGATGCCGTCCACCAGCTTGTCTGAGACCTTGCGGTCAACAGTTTTGAGCGTGTCCTTTGCCACTTCGACGGGGTTCTTTTGGTGGCAGGCCGTGGTGGTAAAGGCGGCACGGGAGAGGGTTGATGTGGTGGATGATGTGGTTGCCAGGCGCCGGGCCGCGGCGGCGGTTCTCTGTGTGAGAGCGGACATGATGATTGACGTGTTGTTTTGATGGCAAAGCTTGTGAAGGGGGAAAATAAGAGAAATCTAGACCGTGATGGGAATATAACTTTGCTATTAAAGCAACGATGGATTTGAGTGAGAGTGGCTGTCGAGAAAAGGTTTGAATGGTGATTTAAGGGTCCTTTTGGATTGTACTCGTGGTGATGTCATCGTCGGTAGCACGGTCGTGGTTCTGGCAAGCTCTGGTGTAACAATCTCTGGCAAGCAACAGGTGCGAGCGTCGCGGGCTGCCCAATGACGTTCTTTGGTGGGGACTGAGAAGAAGAAAGAGCTGCAACAGAAAATCCGGATTGCTCAACTTTGCCCACCTGAATGAATGGAGAAATCGGATGCCATTCCAGAGTTGGCAGACTCCTTTGCGTTTGCATACGTGCTTGGAAGGTCTGGGATGAGCTTTCGTGAAAGTGGGTCCCTACAGTTCCTAGCTCTCCTTTTTGTGAAGCTGTGGCTTTAGGGGAGCAATGAGACAGGAGCGTCGGTCGTAGCATTAAATATATGCTAATAGTCTAGCCACTAGCTAGAGCTCTTGCTGGAGATAAGCGCACCTGGTGAAGTAGGCGACGGAAACCCTCATTCTATAAGGGATCCCGATATTTCTAGTTCTTACAGTTACAGCTCAACAGCCGCGATGACGAGTATCACATGTCATAGGCTTCGCCCACATCACTCCCACAGACTAAAGGCTCGCACTCTTTGTGACCCTGTGTCACCCGCATCAGACATTATTACCTCCCCTTGAAGACAGGCTTCCTCTTCTCCGCAAAGGCCCGCAGCGCCTCGTCGCGATCCTCCGTCCTGACCACCCGCTCGTACATCTGGTTCTCCACCGCCTCACTCGGCTCCTCCACAGCGCGGAGCGCCGCGCGGATGGCGACCGGCCCACCCTCACAAACCTCAGTCGCCAGCCGGACCGCCTCGCTCAGCGCGGCCCGCCGCGCCGCGTCCAGCACTGTCTTCTCCCGCGCGCCGTCTTCCAGGGCCTCCCATTCCTTGGCCTGCTCTTCGCTCTCAGGTGCCACCTCGACCAGGCGGTCCGCTAGCCCGAGGAAGTAGGCTTCGGGAGCCGACACGCGACGGCCCGTCAGCACGAGGTCGCGCGCGCGGGGGACGCCGATAAGCGCCGGGAGCCGGTAAGTGCCGCCCGCGCCGGGGATGATACCCAGGCGGGTCTCAGGCAAGCCGACGATGGCATTGGAACTGAGAACGCGGAAGTGGGTGGCCAGCGCCAGCTCGAGGCCGCCGCCGAGGGCGAGCGACGAGATGGCCGAGATGGTGGGGATGGGCAGGGCCGAGAGGGAGGTGAGGGTCGTACGGAGGTTGAGTAGGAATGCGGCGGTCCTAGAGAGAGAAGAAGGGGGACCGAGCGGTTAGTGGGTTTGAGAAGGAATCTCTGCGTTGATGTATTGGGTGACGGGGCAAGGGTTTGCTTGCTGGAGCGTGGGCTGACTTACTCTTCCTGGTTGAAGCTCTTTCGCTCCTTAAGATCCGCGCCGGCGCAAAAGGATGTGTCCACAGCAGACGCAATGATCAAAGCTCTTGTTGGGCCCTTTTGGTCTTCACCGGCTATGCCACCGAAGCGCTTGTTCCATGACGGAGGTGCAATCTCCTCCCCAGTCGCGGCATCGTACTGCTCGTGTACAGCATCGATCTCGTTCCGCAGAGAGGATAGCAGTGCACGCGAAATGGCATTGCGGGCCGCCGGACGGTTGAGCTCGAGGATGCGAATATGGCCCGAGTTGGGCGCGGGCAGGTTTGTGACGCGAAGGAGGGGTCCTGTGTTGGCCTCGGTCGAGTACCACGCGCGCCGGGCTGCTAATCGCCCAATTTGCAGCGCTGGGGACGCATTGAGCATCAGGGTAAATTTTGGAGGCATGTTTGGTGGTTATCGGATTGGTGTTTACAGCACCCCAATTGTTGACGGGTATACAAAGTTAGAGATGATCTTAGGTCGTGATTCACCTCGTTATTGTTAGGATGACGTCCGATCCAACTCGGCTAACGTCGGCAGCTCAGGCTGGAGTCGACCAGGAAACATTTCTGATAACCCTAACCCCAAGGAGATTTCCCAAAATGAGTGCCCGATAACCAATTGCTGCCTGAAAATTCGGGCTGCTTATTGCTCGGCACACTACTCCAAAAAGAGCAGTTCGTTTCACGTTTAGCCAAAGCTATGACCCGCTCAGAACACGGCGAGATGAGGGCGAGGCGAGCGAAGCAAGAACTCGGAATCGAGATGATGAAGGTGTTAGCGTTCTGGTCATTCTCGGATGCCTCGCATCCCAAACAATGTCGGCGCTCTGAATTTTGACAACCACATCGTTCACACGCACGAGGGGCTGAACTGTCGCGAAGTGCAAGACACCACTGCCGAGGGCGTCAAGGAATAAGATCGACAGAGTCTGCGGTTTTCCCCATCCCGCCCACTTCCATTTGCGGAAACGAACTGAATCGTTGTCGGCATGTTTCAATTTGGGATTCTGGGACAACAAAAAGCGGGACGGGAGCAGGACGATCCGGCTATTTTGGCCTGATCTGCTGACTTGTGCGGTAAGTAAGAAGGCACACAGTACAACGACATGCGGGGAGCGAGGTCACCGCAACACGATCAGTTGCCTGTGGTAGGCTCATGGGCTAGAGACTTCGTTTTTTCTACCTAGGTAATCCGTACTCCGTAGTCCAACTGTGCATCCTCTCGAACCGTTATCATCGTGACTCGAGTTGAATTCAAAGGAGCGAAACTGCGAAGCACAGGAGTGTGGATTTGCCACCGCCCTCCGTCGCAAACCTTTGTTCGCTCGCATTACGAACCGCTTGTTGAAAGCAGCCAGCCAAATCCATATCGCAGGTTGGCTCCGTTCGAGTGGTGGCATCACAATCCATTCACGCAGAGCGAAGCAACTTCTTGAAGAAACTGTTGTCCCCATTGATACTGCAAGTGGCTCGTTCCGAAAGAAGTTGTGAGGCCGGGGGGACAGCGTAAAAAAAGGCGTCGGGCCCCGGTACTGGTCTAAAATTGTAGCGAAGGAGAGGGAGGAGCCGCGCGGGCACGCGGGGCCGGCCACGGTCAACCCAATCGTGGCAACCCCTGACATGCTCGCGCTTTTGGCCGTACAAACGAAAAGAGAAGACGCCCCAGGTAGGTTCCATTCGCGTGATAGTTGTGTGATCGATCCGCCACCAAGTGTGCGAGAAGACTCGGAGTATACCCTCCCCTACCCTACCACCCTTCCCCAAAACGCCGGTTATGCTGCTACTGTCAAATGTGAAAATCAGGGTAAGTTCGTTTGTCGTCATCACTGGGGTGGTGCAATCATGCATTGGTGACCTGGGCTTGTTAGCACATGCTACCATCTGAAAGGGATCACGGAAGGAATGGCGTACGCGAAGGATCCTCCTAGAGTAATCTTGGTTATCGGCAATGCTGCCGTCGCTCATCCTCCGATGGGCCAATACCGGGTCCAGGCGAGCGTCTGACATGGAAGTGCCACCGCTGCTGCTGGGTGACCTGCCAATGAAGGCGTTGACTGCGGCGTTGCGACGGTGCTCTTCCTCGATTTCTTTGTTTCGCTTGCGGCGCATGTACAGGAAGCCACCGCCAATCAGGGCTCCAACGACAACGACCGCCACAACCACGCCAGCAGCAATACCAGCAACATTCTTGCCACCGCCGCTGTCTTCGTTACTGTCGGCATCGTTTGTGGGCGACGCTGTGACAATCAGGGTCTTCTCGGGGTCCGAAGTAGTGGTTGGCGTTGCGGTAGCCGATGACGATGAAGAGGACTTTTTGTCCTCCATATATTCCACCAAGACTTGTACGCCAGTGTTGTAAATGGTCCAGGTATCAAGGCCGCCGCCTAAAGCAACGAGGTTAGTGTCCGCCATCGGCAAGCAGTCAAGCAGCATAGGACTCACAAGCAAAGTCGCCATAGCCCGTGCAACCAACATTACACTTGTCATCATCCACCAAGTCTGATTTGGGCGGGTAGACGTTGCCGCACCAGCATTGGTTTCCGCCCGTTGTTCCACCTGCGACGTAGCCCTTTGCGGCGCAAGTTTGCTCACCACATGAGTTAGGGCTGTTCCATTCGATAACGCCCATCCGGGTCATGTTGCCCGACGACTTGAAACAGCCTTGGACCGTGGCTTTTCCTAACTCGGGCGTTGTAATCGGTTGTTGCTTCCCCTTCACTGCCCGCTCAATCACAGTGTGGCTTTTCCAATGCCTGATCGACAACACGTTCTCTGGCAGTGCGTCGGCAAAAGCGACAAGCGCCGCGGCGGCAAGAATAACTGGCTTCATGGCGATACCACTTGTCGTCGGGTATTCGGGTGCTCGATGTGATGTGGGGAGGACCGTGTCCGACCAACCCAATATTTCGATGTTTTTGTTGGCGGTTGCTTCGGGACCTTATCGACCGGCGGCAAACGTCTCGGCTGTCGTCGACCAGCGGCTCACAGCTCCTTCCAAAAAGCGACCGTGTATTCAAGTCGAGAAAATGAATGAACGGGTTCGTCTCACAGAAGAAATAAATCAAGATTGCGGTTAATGAACGAGTGTGAGGGTGTAGGCTGCTATTTTCGCCGATATCAGTTTGCGTTCCCTTTCTCAGCGGCCTGGCGCTACAGCTGAGGTGACATTTCCTGGCTTCCGCAGCGTGCTGATGGGCAGCGGTGCAAGATGGAAGTGCAGAAGATGCCTATTCCTTTGGGTTGGAAAAGGTGTGGAGTGAGGACGTACGCGATGGCTCAAAGGAGTGACTGGAGGGAGCGACAGTGGTTTTGTTACAAGGACAAATTCGGGTGAGGAGGGAGACGCGCGGAACCCACAAAGGCCTCGTCCCACGAGCCACAGGGGAAGCGAGCGAAATTGCACTGGAGACCTCGGGATAACGCCTGTTCAAGGACCCTTGCTCTTTCGGCCGTTCCTGGCCACAGAGAATCAAGGCACCGCATGTATGCCCCCTGGCGCCAAGCTGTTGTGGGACTAGCTTGGTGGATGCCCCGGCCGGCTAGTTAGACCAATCATGCAGTGTGCCATCTGCAAGTAAATGACTGGCAGCCAGTTATTGGATGGAGAAAACGCGCCAGCTTTGATCAAATTTCAGGGGAACTTTGTCGATCGCCGGAAGGTTGCCAAAGTCACTTCGTCTGCAGCGCATTATCGAGGATTGTATTTGTTAAGTTTTGGGCTAAGTTTAGCGTGCATTGCATACTGTCGTCTATCAGTTAGCATCGCTAAGCTCTCAGGGGTACATGGACATCGTCGTGTTCTTGAACAGGTGGTTTCATTCGGGTCGATAAGCCACCCAACCAAATGAATTTGTTTGAATGGGAACAACAAACACCCAAGCAGCCGGCAGGTCAAGTTGCCAAAAGAGAGCTCGATGAATCGTTACGTTGCCGATTTGACTTGAACAATCAAGCGTTGGACAATGTGCCACTGTTCGGATTACGCGAGCAGCTGGCCAGACCTGCCACCCAAGCTCCACCGAAGTTCTGGCCTCGGCTCTTGTCTCTCTTTTTGCTGGCATCTACCGGGGGTGTCGGTGACTTGAAACAAGAAACATGGGGGAGCGAGCGGGGGTGCCTTTGTGTCTTCTGTCCTCTATTGCCCTTTGATCTTGTAGCCTTTTTTTCAGTTGTCAAAAGAAAGGTACAGAGCTGCTGCAAACATTTATCGGCTTAAAAAGAGTTCTGTGTCTCCTCCGCGCCCCCAGACTGAACCAGATCCGTAGCCGATGAAAGCACACCAAATGAACACGAAGTGACAAAGCAACATCCTCCGGAGATTCCGCCGGAAAGAGCTCGGTTCCATGGCGGGGTGGCTGCAGAGCCATTTTCAAACCGCGTGCACAGCCTCGACGCCCAAAACATCACGGAAACATCCGTTTGCTGAATTTGTCCAGATTTATTCTTTTTTTTTTTTTTAGCGATGCGACCTGATTCCAGAACAGTCGTCTGTTGCTGCTAGCAGTCGATCTGGCACCTTTTTGGACTCTGCTCTGTGCCCTTTGCGGGTTGTGGCTCGGAGGTGCGCCCATCCTCGCTCCGTTTCCTGTAGGCCATTGCGATGGAATATATTGCATAGCCTAGAGATAACGAAGAGGAATGGATGATGTTTCAATGAATGACGGCCATTGCCTTTTTTTTTTTTTGCAGACAGGAGGACAGCGAAATGAGATAGCTGGACCAGACTGCCCACACGACAGTAGAACTCGGCCATCGTGTCAGTTACCCCAAACGAATCGACACGATAACGAAGGAGGAAAGCAATACATACGCTCGAGCCATCGCCAGCCGGAAGACGACGCCATGATCTGCTTTTTAGTTCCCCCTATAAACCTGTGATTCCTCGCACTCCATCCGGTGTTTTTTCCAATCCTTCTTCTGGCACTCGGGCGAACAATACAGCACCTCTAAGCACCTCATGCACTTTTTTAGACTGACCCCTTCCTCCGTCTCCGGCTTCTGACAATTTCGGCACCTCTTCACCGCGAGCTTACCCCCCACCATCTCCTCCGCCACCGCCTTGGCCAGGCCCGGGTCGATCAGCTCCTCCACCAAGACGGACGCATACATCGGGCTGATGGCGATCCGCGTAGCATACTTTGCCGCAGTCTCCCACTCGGGCAGCGAGATAAACGCCTCGGGCAACTTGCCCTGTCCGCACCTGCACAATACCTGCTCCCCCTCCACCAGACTAACCGGCACCCTCCCTTTCTCATAGTACTCGCACCCGTTTTCCACTTCGTTGTAATGGCTCCACGTCCTGCACCTCTCGGCTAGCGCCGGGAGGGCCCGCTTCCAGAGCACCAGCTCCTCCTTGCCCACCTTGAGCGTGCAGCACTCGAGCGTCCGCAGCACGAGCAGAAACTCGGCCAACTCCCCCGAAGCGACGAGTGCCCTGGTGAGCGGTAGCACCGCCGCGTCTAGCACGACCCCGCCGCCATGCGCGCTGTCAAGGCGGACTGCGCTGATGAACAATAGCGCATGGATTCCTTCGTCGCCGCCGCGCGTCAGCGCGAACAGGCCCGTCTGCCCGCCCTGCAGGCCCGACGACAGCATGAATATGGTGAAGAGGGACTCCTTGAAGTCGAGGCGCGCCGAGGAGGACGAGGGCGTCGTCGCGGCCGCGGCCGCAGCCGGCGGCGTGGCTAGAGCCTGCTCACGCAGCTGGCGCTCGCGGGTGGAGAACATGAGAGATGTGAGGGTAGTTAGGAAGCGAGAGCGGCTCTTGTCGGAGAGGGAGAGAATTGGGAGGGCGTCGAGATTGAGATGGGGGATGTTGAATGTGGAAGGCGGTTGGTGCGGGCTGGGGTTGTTGGCGATGGGGAGAAGGTAGGTGTCAAGGATCGCCGGATGGTCGGAAAGTTTGGCCAAAGGTGCGGTGATCTCGATATAGCACGACCTGCGCGCGATGCGAGTTTTGCTACCATCTTGAAGAACGGGTGCCGGGAATGTCAAGGGAAGCCTGAGAAGCTCCTTGTTGCTGGTGGTGGTGAAGGCGATGTCGATGGTAAAAGGGGATGCCTGCTTGACTTTGATTGGTACCTTGTCGGCTAGCATCTGCTTTGCCTGGTCCGAAGTGACGTTGACGCGGCCTGTGATGGAGACGATGTCGCCCGACGCGTCAAAATCCGCCATCAGAATGGTTCGTAGGGAAGAAGCGTTTTCTGAGGAGACTCTGGGTTCCCTCATGCCGCGCAATATGCCCTCCGTAACGCCATGGCCTGCTTGAAACGGTGGGTATCTTGTTAGGAAGGCCTGTTCCTCGTCATGAATGAGCGCCTCGTGAACACAATTGGTAAGTTCAGGCTTGATTTCAAAATTCGTATCATCTGAAGCCAGATCAACAGCAGTGAGGCCGACGGTTGCCTCTCCATACGTTGCTCTCACGTAATCAGTAGGGACATAGTACGAAATCACCATCGGTGACGTCCCGTTCCAGCCGGCTTCATCTTCCCGCACGTGGATGGCAAAATCGTCCTGGTCGCGGGACCCACGCGTCGTGATATTGCCGAACGATATTCGGATGCCAAAATAATACGTCTCTTCGCCTCCCGGCAAAAAGTTCTTATTAGGACGGAAACGCAGGTGGCCTAAGAGTTCGACAACCGGTTCTCGCCTCTGGTCGGTTTGTGTCGAAATTTGTATAAGCCGTTTCCAAGCCTCAAAAGGCACAACCACTGTGACGGCGAGGGTGTTCGGAATTGACGACCACTTTGTAAACGCTGGCTGCATCGTACTCTGGGCTTCCGAGGCAGGTAAGCCGCTCGAAAGGGGGGAACTCAAATTTGGTGCATTCGTCGCGAGGGCGGCTAGCTGACGGAGCGCGGTGGGCCTTGTGCGGTCGTCGTCATGGACACGTCGCAGAAACTCTTCCCACACTTGTGCCGGCTCAATATTCTCTCCGTCGCAGATAGTGTATGCCAGAGAGACAATGGTTGTGAGCTGGTGCGGTGAGTGTGATATCGGTGAGTTGCTGGACACTGGTATCTTCGATCCGCCTAGACGTGCGTTCTGTAGGTTATACTCGCGGTTCGTGAAGATGTTATAGAGATTACAAAGCAAGGTGACCAGATCGTGAACCTTGGTTTGTAGCGCAGAAAGTGAAGACTGGTCAGCCATGTGTTTGCTTCGCTTCCATGAGATTCGGGACTTCAAGATTGCATCTCGAACTTCTGACGTCGCATTGTCGTCTGAACAAGCCGTCAAAACCTGGTCGGCCATCGACACCGCCTTAGCGTTGGTCCAGTACTCTGACGGTACCAGCCCCAATAAGAGTGAGATTGTCGTTGTGTGGCCATAGAGCAACTCCTCGTAGTTACCCTGATCGATTATGCGATGACGGCCAGCTGTGTAAAGCGTTGAAGAGGGTTTTTCCTTCAGGAGGGGTCCTACAGATAATAACAAATTCAAAATGCTGATACAACAAAACAGACCGGACGCGTCAACAACATCGAATTGCTTTGGTGCACAGCCCGCGGCACCGTACTCGGACTCGGCGAGTCTCAGGACGTCGAACCCGCTCTTCCCACGATAGTGGTGAGCGCAGGTCTCGCCTGTCTTTGAATTGTACCGAAGGGTGTAGCAGAGAGCAACACACTCCGACGCAGTGAAGCGAACAGTAATCCTCGGGGCAGCTTCAACAAATGCATCAGCCCAATGTTCAAACTGCATTAGGGCCATGTCGAAGAGCCTGTCATTGGCTTGCGTAGAAACAGGATCATGTTGCTCGAGATGAAGCGGCGATAGCTCGGTAAGGTTAGCCTGAGCAGCTGCGAGGTGAAAGCCGAGAAGGGGATTGGTTGGGTATTTGAGCTCGGAGGTTGCCGTCAGGGGCACGACGAAGATCGGATTTGGGATCTCCGATTTCGTGGTGGGTGGATTACCGGATATACCAGTTTCCCAGTGTTGCTCAGTGATGGATAGCAAGTCACTAGACATCTCCATTGCCAGAGGAGCGCATGAACGGGATACAGCTTGCCTGGTCACCTGCCTAGCATGGCTGTGTCTTTTTTTTGCATCATCCAAGCAGCGTCGGAAAGCCGTCCAGCGGTCACGGTCACGAGCCGGATCCCTCCAACGGGCATGGTGTGCATACTTGGACCAGATGCCGTGAACGAGAGATAAGGTCTTCTCGTCGCAAAATCGTAGAGTGGTCCCGTATGGGCTTGCATGCCAAGTTTGTATGCTGTATGACAGTTTGTAGAGCTTTTCCGCCTGACTTTCAATCAGGCGAACCTCGGGTTCTTCGAGGTAGAAGTCGTAGTAGATATGCCAGACCTGGCGTAAAGAGACGTCCTCCCCATGATCGAGTAGGATAGTGAACAATAAGACATTCCTTGCTACCTCGTGTTACGGTATTAGTGACATTCTTATTTGGAGGTTGGAGCTGCATCGTACCGATCACAAATTCATCGACGTCACAGACGGTGAAGTCAAGCTTACGCTCGGGAAGCCCTCGCTCAACGAAGACTGTATACAGGATATCGCGAGCATCGCCGCAGCCCAGGAGAAGGATGTCGGCGTCAACTCCCTGCGGTAGATCCTCGGTGAGGCTAACTGCTGGGTCGAATCTCCCAACGTGGACCGCAGTGGCTGTTTTGAGATACTGCGGGTTATGCATCTTGGGCTGCTTCAAGGAATTTTGCGGGGCAAAATGGCGCTGATTCTCTGCCAAATGGAATTTTGTAGCCGGTGGGGCTGATCAAGAAGGTCTGAATCTCATGAAAACATTGTTCGAATCACCGTTGGATCGGTCGGGCTTCAAGGAAGACGAATCGTAACACAGTGTAATAGAATATTCTTTACCATGTTCATACTGTGTCTAGTGACCTCTTCAATGGCGTCGAGCAGTGGCAATCTCCTCGTTGCAAATGTTTTGAGCCGTCATCCACGAATGACATATCGAACTCGTTAAGTGGCTGATTGGCCATTGAAGTCGCAATAAACCAGGACAACGTTAACGGTAACACTACGTCAATGGAGTAGGAACACCCAAAAGGAGCAGCGACAAGTAAAAATGGCAACACATTGATTGTGCAACCAGCGATTTAGCCATCTGAATGACTTCTCCGAATATAGCAAAATCTCAGACCATACCCAGTGCTAAGCCCCCAGGTATCAAGCCCGTCTTTCACTAGCCCTTACAAACGGAGTGCTACAAGTTAGAAAACAACAAAGGAAACGATTCCAGTCAGACGTCATGGTATCCCCGCCACCAAGCCAACACCGAAAAAGATTCCACCGTAATTGTACATCGTACATGCTGTCGAAAGAAACCGATCCCGAAACTAAATTCCGCCTCACAGACTTGATAGGCATGGGCCTGTCTGCCCGTCCACAAGCCGTTTTTCTAAAAGAAATCCCCCAATTCCTCCCAGGTACACAAAGGAAACCCACCATCTATATCGCCGAGAGAAGAATCACCCTCCACAAGAACCACAAGCCTCAAGAGAAATGAGCAAGAACTGACTGAATACCCACTTGATCAAGCTGTCCCGAAAAAGACATCGTCCCCGCTTGTGAACATGCTTACCGGATCGAACCCCTCGTCCTCAAACTTGAGGCCCTCGAACCCCAACTTCTCAAACTTCATTCCGGCATTATCGTCTCCTCCAGTGCCGCTAGCGGCTCCATCCAACGGGAGCATACTGTCGACCCCGCCATGGTGGGGGTGGTGGAAGCCTAACAGCATCTCGTGGTGGGCCTCGAGTCCAGCCAGCCCGGCGTATCCGCCCACGCCCAGCTGCTCGTTGAGGCCAATGCTGCTGACGTCCGAGAAGTCGGCGCTGCTGGCACCACCACCGCTTCCCTTGTTACCAGTATTGGTGTTGTTGGCAGCATCGTCGAAGAAGCGGGTGCTTGATGCCAGCAGCGGGGGAGGGGAGCGTGGGGAGGAAAGGTCCGGCGGCGTGTTGGTCGTGTGGGTGTAGTGGCTCGAGACGGATTTTGTTGGCGAAGGTGGGTTGTGGGCGTCGTACTCTCCGCTCCCGCCGGTCTGGTCCACCGCTGGATTCTGTAGTTTGGATGGCTGGTGCAGGTGCGAGGAGGAGGAGGTGTGAGACGCGTGGCTGTAGTTGCTCATTGCAGAGGGCGAGAGGGCACGCTGAAACATTTCGGTCATGTTTGTGGTGGTGGTAGTGGGTATCGGGGCGGTGGAGACAGCGAGGGTGCTCGGGTTCATGGTGGCGGTTGTCATGGGGTTGGCAAGGGAAGCGATGGAGGACGAGAGGATATCCTGAAAGTTATCGTCGTCGAGCAGACCATCGAAGTCGTTGTTGGGGGAATTGGCCGCCGAGACGTCCGAGTAGCCAGACTGGCTCGAAGCTGAGTTCGCCGAGCTAAGTTTATTTTTGCGACGAGTACGCTCGGCCTTGTCCCGTCGCTCATCCATGTCGGGACGGATCTTTTTAGGGCGGCCGCGTTTTACGACCTTGCGCACCACCCCATCAAAGGCACCGATGCACATGCCCCGCTGCCGATGCCGCGTCAGGGCGTCGTGGCGAGCAAAGCTATTACCACATTCACAGGGATACGGTTTTATGCCCGTGTGGATTTTGGCGTGGCGCTTGAGGTCATGCTGTCGGACGAAGCACTTCTTGCACGTCGGGCATTGATATTGCCTGTCGTTCAAGTGTGTTTGTACGTGGCTCTTGATGTTCTCCTTGCGGCCGAAGGGCTTGTTGCAGCCTTCGTAGAGACACCGCCACTTGCCATCTGATGGGTCGGGCCCTTGGATATAAGCTGCGATCTCCTCGAGCGTGACGCCTGTTTCCGTTCGCGTTTCCTCAATGTTGATGTCCGCAATACTCGCGGCGCTGGTCATAGAGGCAATCGATTCTGTCCGGCGATGCGGAGAACCGCGCCGTGATGGGGTCTTGCTGGTTGGTGATGGTGGCCCAAGCCGTGGGATGACATGCCGGGAGTCCACGCTCAGGGGAGCAAAGTCGGCTTTCCCGGTTGAAGTGTCGTCGAGCTTGGGAAATGGGAACATCGACTGCGTGCTTGTTGGGCTGGCGGGTATGCCGCTGAACTCGCGCTCAATCTTCTTAAACTCTGCGCTAATATTCCGCATGTTCATGAAGTCTGGAGTGCGGAGTCCCTGGGCTGTCAGCGCCATCGGGATTGAGTTTGTACGCGGCGGTGTTCGCGCCATAGCTTCTGCTTGCTCCCGCAGATCCTGGAAAATGCCTGAGTTGCGGTTGTTGTTCGTGGCTCGCACAGGTTTAAGAGTCTCTTCCATTGACTCGTCATATCCCTCAGAGAACCTATTGAGAGGTTTCAGAGGTGTCGACTCCTCCTTTATCGACGTCTCAACTGGTGTTTGCGGGAAACAGTCTTGGCTATCATCAGCATGACTCCAGGCGTGCATCAATTATTAACTTCCTATACGTACCACCTGTAATTTGACTGCTTGGGGTACATGGTCTTTCCGAGGCCCCGAAACCGCTCCCCATTGCCTCGAATTTAGCCACCTTGTTCATGATCCCGTTGCTTATTCGTCGTGACGAGCGCCTTGAATGTATACTTGCAGTTTCGGCTTCGGATCCCCATCCCTGACCTGCGCCACCTGGACTAGAGTCTGGAAAAGTCATGAAGCTGGGTGTGGATAGTGCGGTGTCGGCGTTGAAGAAGTCAAAGTCCGGAGGAGGGTCCATCTCGTGACCGCTAAGCCGGCTCACCGATCGCTCAAACAGCCCAGCAGAGTTCGAGTACGGGTCAAATGGAAGCCCGTGAAAGTCTGCAAATTGCGGAGACTCTGATACTGCGTCGGTGAATCGGCGGCTTTGCGGGGTGACTTGTGGCGAGATCAAAAAACTATCACCGGCGTCCGGGTCTGTAAACGCAGGCTGGCTGAGGTTCGAACGTGCCATGCGTTGCTGCTGTATTTCTCGCGGCGTATGTTGCGGTGTTTTTGCCGGCTCTGGGTTAGTGCCTGCAATACTTACCGGAATGTATTCCTGTCGCAAACTAGTGGTGCTCGGTTTTTGCGCAGGAGCAGTTTGCTGTCCTCTCGTGTCCAAGCTAAGACCGCGCCGATGGGAAACGGGGCGTCGTTGCTGAAGGGTGGGCAGTGGCGCAATCTTGACCGTGTCAAACGCCGATGGCGTCGAGTTTTGTCGCCGGTGCTGGCGTTGGCGCGCATGAAGACCGCTCATATTCGCCCGGTTCGACAGGACTGCTGATGGGCGAGGGAAACTTGTCTTTTCTTTTTGATGTTGAAAGCTGCTGCACTTTGGTAACATTAACAAGAATGTCCAGAGTTGGAGTCTCTGCTGTATCAGCCCACCTTCCTCTTTTATTGGATCATAGGTTCTAGTGAACCTCACGCAGCGCAAGCCAGGCGGCCGGGCGACAGGATTGTGTTGTCGCAACCGTTGGAGGAGTCTGAACAAAAACCGTCAAGATATTATAAAGCGTGTTGCAGCTGCGGCGACGTGGGGATCGACTAGCTCGCAGACGTTCTCCCCAGATGTTTGTGACAAAGTAAGAGCTTCGCCTTGTTGAAAAGGAGATGGTTTGGGATCCCCGGCGGTACCGATTGGCGACAATGACTTGAGGTTGGGGAGATGGATACCGGCTGGCTGCGGTGGCAGTTGTATGGAGAACTGAAGCGACGGCGAGGCCAGGATGCTCAAGAATGGCTAACGAACCTTGATCGTTGCAGCGCACCTTTGTTTACCTGCGCCGTCGCACTGGGTTGCTACGGCAACACCACAGCCTGATCAAAGGATCGCCGGCAAGACCACCGAGCACAAGCTGAATTCTGGGGCTGTTACCATGCGGGTCGCGCTCGACGTCATTCGTCCACCGTGCCTGAATCTTGTTCTTGCGCAATCCCTGCCTCTCGCCTCCAGCGCTTCGGCAGCCTTGTTTGGCCAACACTCACCATTGATGAGATCGGCAATAAGATTTGAACTGTCTTGGTGGTAATATTTTTTTTCCTGCTTTGCCGCGCGGGTTTGTTCGCATCGTTTCGTCGAGGCACTAGCGAAAACTTGATCCGAACCAATCAATTGCTATTGTGCAGCGCCCAACTATGTTATGTTGTTTGGCGGCTCTTGGTTCTCGTTGGCGTCAGATCTTGAAACTCTCAGCTAATCCTCCAGTCATAAACTCCTATGGTTCGCTCTTCGTGCCTATGCAACCAGTGACAAGGAAACGAGGACTTGGTTTGATCGAATTGGCCGCTACATTCTGCATTGAAGTGGGTGCTTCAAATTACCAAACCGCTAACGTTAATTAGTTAATGTTTGGTAAGTATGAATGTCAGAGGATGACGACCCGTAGGGAGTGTGTTATGTCGCCTGGAAATCTTTGATCGTAATTACAGAATAAGTTGCATAGAACGACCAGTTATAGATATACAACGTCATTGGCAAGTTGAAATTTTCACACCCCGGTTACCGGCACGTGCGAACAGCCTCAGAAATATTCTCCATCTTACTTGTCATTCTACACAGTAGAGGAAAGTATCAGTGCCCATGTGAGACAGCTGGAATAAACTACTACAAAAAGACCGGTCGAGGGAATTCTCCGACGCGCTCCCAAAGGGCCGCATGTAGCACGAATGCAGACTTGTTTAATATCTGGAATGTCGGCACCATGATATTGATGTCTTCAACTATGGTCATTTGGTGCATGGCCATAATCCAACCGGTTAGGGGGTACCCCACGCGCCCACATCTCGCTGAGGTAATCTGGAAAATTGTCACCGCCTCTGAATCTGCTGGACGGGAGCTCAGCAGCAGGGAGTTCTTTGCTGAAGATGGTAAGTGCGCGGCGACGATCTGTTGAGGTCAACTGAGCCAATGCTTTCAAAGAACAATGAAATGCGGACGTTCCAATCCCGCAAGAACAAAGCATAAGAATTTTCGAACAATATCTCGGGTAGGAAGGCAATGCCATGTTTTTCAACTTTGTCCGACGCATGCTAGCGTGGCAACCCGGACCTTGAAAGACGCCATAAGAGCTACTCGACGACCCGTGGCTGAACGAGTGGGAGATGTCAAGCGGGAAGCTTGGTTGAGAAAGGTAACGTGGATTAAGCTACCTGCTTTAAAGGCTCAGTAACCAGATGATTTGAGGAGAGGGGCACCTGGCCAGATTTTATGTGTGAAAGATCGCCTGAATACTACTCTGCTTCGGCGAGACTGAAACCACTTCGAATCGAGGTGCATCTGAGATCATGGCCTTTACTATTGCAGAAAGCAGGACCTTGTGGTCGCGAGTCAAGCTTAAAGTTCGAATACTGCCATGGAAGCGACACTTCTTTAAGTTGCGGCTTCGCCCGGACTCAACATTGGGGATTCCCGCAGTTGGCCGGCCCTTCCCCTTGACACTCCGAAGGAACCGGACTCCCGAGCTAATGCAGACCCAGACGCTCTTCTCCTCTTCAGACATCGGAACAGAAGGCAAGACCGTGCTGATAAAGCATCAAACAAGGCTCAAGGTCGTCTCTTTTCATTTCCTTCTCTTATCTTTCCGCTCTCGTATTCGCGCAGCAGGCAGTCGACGCAACATTCATCCAAAGACTTTAGATAACGACGACAAAGCTCTCTATTATCGAAATTTCATCCACGCTAAGATGATCACAGTTCCTACAGCTAGCCTAGAAGGCAAGGTTGCCCTGGTCACAGGTGCTGGCCGCGGCATTGGCAGGGGTGTCGCCCTCGAGCTCGCCCGCCGGGGTGCATCCGTTGTAGTCAACTATGTCTCTTCGGCCGGACCAGCTCAAGAAGTCGTGAAGGAGATTTTGTCATACAATAACGGCGCCCGGGCTATTGCCATCCAGGCCGATGTGTCAAAAGTTCCCGAGATTGAACGGCTCTTCGCCGAGGCCAAGGGCGCTTTTGGCCGCCTCGACATCGTTATGTCCAACAGCGGTACCGAGTCGTGGGACAAGACTGAGGAGATAACCGAGGAAAAATATGACCACGTGTTCAACCTCAACGCGCGCGCCCAATTCTTCGTCGGTCAAGCTGCCTTCAAGAACCTCGAACAGAACGGCCGCCTGATTCTCATGACGAGCATCGCCGCCGGCTTGATGGGCATCAAGAACCACGCGCTTTACAACAGCAGCAAGATGGCTGTTATCGGTATGGTCAAGGCGTTTGCAACCGATTTTGGCGTCAAGGGAATTACCGTCAACGGCGTTGCGCCGGGTGGTATCAAGAGCGACATGTTTACGCAGAACGCGTGGCATTACATCCCTGGTGGCACGCCTGATCTCCCAGCGGCAAAGATTGAGCAGATGATGGCCGAGAACTGCCCGCTGGGCCGCTGTGCGGAACCTGAGGACGTTGCCCGAGTGGTGGCATTCCTGGCGAGTGAGGACGCCGGTTGGGTTAACGGTCGGTGGGCATCGAGTGAATGTTGTGTTGAAGCTGATGCTAACCTTTTGCAGGTCAAATCATCACTATTTCAGGTGGCTCTTCCCAGTAAACATGGGAATGATGATGCACGCAAAACAGGTTTGCACGAGCTTCGTTTCTAGGAAGACACTACGGAGCCATCAACAACATAGTTAGTGCACGAAGGATAGACCGATTAGAAAAAAATGCAATTGGTGAGATACGCAAGAACTCTTGGGTTGCTTGAAACTTCCTGGGTAGTATGATTGCATAACATACCCCCCCCCCCGGGGCAAGACTCGAGGCACAGAATGGTGCTTGAACCGTAGGATAATCTCATACTAGCCTTACCAGCGTTCTTGAATTACGCTTACTCTAGACCATGGCTCGGTGATACCACTCTTTAGTTTTTTGAGACTGCTTCCCTCATGTCCATGGTAATGTCTGTCTGGTCATGCCTAAGGATCAACATTCATGTTAATGAATCGGAAGGGAGCCGGGTTTTCCAAAATAAAAGAATCTTAGCCAGACCAAATTATGTTTTCGATGGTTATGATGATGGACATGCGATCGAAGAAGGCTGAGCTTTATGGCCCGGCTCCGCTTGAAGAAATACCTAAGAGGAGTAATGTTCTCAACGGGTACCTTCTCTTTCGCGTTATCATTATATGTAGGTGGCGGTGGCGCTATACACCGGTCTTTGATTAACTTCTATCTTACAGTTAAGTAGTTTCCATATATTGTTGCTCGAAACGCGTCTTCCTGCAAAGAAGAACAAACAAATTCTATATTAGCGTATCTCGCCTCCAGATGTTAACTCACGTGAGTTCTCTCCCTCCAGCATGCTCCCTTCACAACCAACTTTAACCATTTTCAGTTTGCTTTGTTCATCCCAACTTTAACCATCCTCTTCAATCAAGCTCCAGACAATAAATTTTGATTCTCAACACTTCATTCGTCTCACTTTCAAAAACGTTGACTTAGCTTTTCCATCCTTTTCTCAGCTTTGCTTCGTTCCTACAGTCCAGGCCTGGTGATCCATATAACGTTATCCCGACTTGGCGTTCATCTTTTACGATGAACACAGCAGAAAATCCCATATTTCCCATCTTCCCAGTTTTACCATCATCTTCTGGGCGAAGCAAGGAAGGCTTAGCCGTGGAGGATGACGAGAAAAGGGCTCTTCGGGAGAAAGTAGAAACTTTCAAAGCGCAAGACCTGGACCAGCTAGAATCCGACCTCAAAGCGTTCTCAGACAGCTTTAATAAGCGACTTCAAGCTCTCGTACACGAGACTGAGACTTCCAGTTTAAGCTCAGAATCAGTTGATTATCAATCCACATACATGAATCACAATAGCCCTTTTGGTAACAAGGTACGTAGGCAAAGATTTAGCTGATCTTCCTTTCTCATCACAATTCTTGCACAGTTCTCTTTACGTCTAAGACGACGACAAGCAACGAGTTCAATGGTAGCACACCATTTTCCGGTAATAGATGCTAACAGAGTCAAATTTAGACAAGCGGAACCTTGGAAAACCAAGACCCCTCTGCTGCTTTTGCAAGAACGACAAACCCGGTTACCCCGATCCGCAGGGTGTTTGCACCTAGACACCGGGAGCAACCTGTTCTCTTTGCACTTGCCGCTCCTACCGCCAGCATCTCCGCGCAGCCTACCGCTCTCACCATGCCACCACCGACGAAACACTTTGCCTTCGACCCTCCTGGCCACCCTGCCGCTGTTCGTCCTGCTGCGCAATATCCTTTGCATCCTCCGAGACACCCCAGCGGCACTTTCATCCCATATTCATTCCACCCTTCGACCCACGGTGGCGGCCGCGGAAACAACTTTGGCCGTGGGATCTTCCAGCCAAACTTCGCCTGCCCAGTCACTAACAGACTGGCTGACAATTACGCCACCCAACGGAACGCCTGGGCGGCTCCGGGTACCCGGGGCCCTGGAACAGAGCCTGCAGAGCAGATTGGGAGATTACAGGAGACTGCTCGTCCACCCTTCGCCCAAAACTTACCCACCGGCGCAGGGACGTCGGGAATATACCTACGCCCATGCCGCCCTCTCGCTGATGTCGCTGTTGCTCCCGCTCTTGCCACCGTTGATGCCCAGACGCGCCTTGCCGGCGCGAACATGGCTATACCCCCGAATATTACTCGAGGTGGGCCCGTTACCGCGCCTATCGTCATCGGCCCGTACCCCGGTCGTCCTGCCATGTTAGTTTGGCATCCGGCGGCGCCTGGCCATGGTGGTCCTGCCTGGGTTGCGCTCCCGCGGGATCACGAGAGGAGGAAGTTCGTCCCGCGGCCCGTGGGTGACTCGGTGGAAGGGATGCTGCGGAGGGGTTCGCCTTTGGAGCGAGGTGTGAGAAGGCCTTGAAGGACGAATCTGGAGAATCGGTTTAGCGGAATTCTGATGTAAACCTGTTCAGGGTTTTTCTAAAGGTTAGTGTCCTCTGCCCGTTTGGGGGCGTCTTGGTCAGGTTAGGCTCGTCAATTGTTGAGAGACATATTGCACAGATTGGCAGACTTCTACTTAGCTATCTCGAGAGGGCGGAGGCATCTCCGGTGTGGAGAATGTCCGCCTAGAACCGATCCATCTGTCAGAAATGTAGAGTCCTTAGGAGTGAACATTTCCTCATCATCAGAAGCAGTCTCTTACCACACATCTATAATAATTTGGTGATTACCTATTACCAGAACAAGCTAACAACAAGCGGAAACAATCTAAGTTTTGGACTCCGAGGGCGACGACAATTTCAAAAACTCCATCCAGATCCGATCCCAATATTACCGGCTTACATGAGAAGCCACGCCATAGTCTTAGACCAACCACCGCTACCGTGAACGGCCATCATTAACTTTCCCTCTCAATTACCGCTTTCTCCGAACGGTCCCCATTCTTTCCAGCAATCCCAAGTCCCACCACCCATCAATCATGCCCCACACCGTCCGTCTCTTCTTCTTCTCCCCAGACCCAGAACCAGAGCCGGTTTCTCCTTTTTCTAGGGCGCTTCCCAGCCCGGGACTCAAACCATCAACGATGCTACCCCTGACCGACGCTGCCACCACCACGCCACCATCGCACTTGCCCTCTTCTTCCTCCTCGCTTGCCCGAATAGTTCGCCCGCACGCGCAAGCCCCACGAGGAGGCGGGTGCACGACGACAATGGGCGGCGGCGCGGGCTTCCTTCTCCCTTTCCTCATCCGGTCCCACCTTCCGCCAGCAGTAGCGCCAGTATCAAGATCATCCTCACCCACATCCCCTTCGCGGGTCGTCATCCTAGTGGTCCCGCGGCGCGACATGAATCCGCTTAGTCCGAGACCGACGCCGAGCCCGAGGGCGCGGATGGGTGAGAGGGGCGAGCGCGGGATCAGGCCCGGGATGCGCTTGTGCTCGTCGGGAATGACGTCGTCACTTGCCGAGGTTGGCGTAGCAGCGGCGGCGTTATTGTTGTTGTTTGCGTCGGTGGGGATTTGGAGACGCAGTGGTTGTTGTTGCTGAGCTGCTGAGGAAGGAGGGAGAACGAGGGGCGGAGCGCGGGAGAGAAGCGGGGAGATGCCGTCGTCTTCGTCTTCGCCTTGGCTGCCTGGTTTGTTTTCATCGCTACTAGGGGCTGGCGACGGCATTCGGGCACGTGGGTGGCGAGTGTGGATCGGGGGCGGAGGGCGCAAACCGCGAGGCTGGGGCGGGCTGCTGCTGCTGTTGGCGTTGCTCTCGGCGACGAAGGTCGAGTCGTCCGAGTCGCAGCTCGATCGGGGTGGAGTGGGAGGGTGCGGCGGTCGGTCTTGGTCACGGCTGCGGCCACGGATGGGCGCCAGCGGGGGAGGCGGAAAGTAAGGAGCCGCGGCGGCATTGAGCGCCCTGTTCCGCGGGCCCTGCTTTGCATCCTTCGGCAAGCCCCCGTTGGCGCCCGCGCGTCCCTAACCCTCAATGTCCTTCTGGGTGGCGTCGGTGGAAGCCTCGCGGCGGAGACGGTGCCACAGACCGACGCACACCAGCGCCGAAAATGAGAAGAGCACGCATTGGGCGATGGACAACCCCCAGACAGCTTTAATCTCGTAGCAGGTCGGTCGGTCGAGCGCAACAAAAGATTCGTACGGAAGAGTTTGGGTGATAACGGCGGCACGGATGGGGTGCGCTGAGGAGAAGAAGGTGCCGATGACGGGAGTAGGGGATGGGAGAGCGGCACAATTGAGCCTGGCTAGGGGTTTCCCGTCAAGAGAGGCTACCACGATGGATGCGATGAGGAGAAGGCCGTCGAGGATGCCGGCAACCAACAACGGGAGCATGTTGTCGTAGTAGAGAATGTAGGTGATGATGACGTAGACAACTGCAGTAACCGCCTGAAAATGGGTCAGAATCTTCTCTCTTTGGAGATAAACGGGCAGAAGGCAGTTTACGTACCACTGTCAGGGTCCCGATGAGTTCGGCGGGGGGGTTATGGTCCGTCGTGGCTATCCCGCTGATGAAGTTGGCGCACAGCCCAATGACGGTAATCAGCGAGGCAAACTGGCACGCCCTCATGATGGTGAAGGTGACGCCCATGGCGCCCAGCTGGGGTGCCTGGAACCGCATTTTCAGGATCCCTAACGGCGAATCAAACTCGGTGATGAGTCTCAGCGCAGGTCGTTCTTTTTTAGCAGTTCGTAGGGGGAAATGCGGCTTTGGAAACGGAACAGTTGGTGGAGACGCGAAAGAAGTATTGGCGGAAATGATGGGCAACTGGTGCAGGTGTCGTGATAATTGTCGGCTACTTCGCCGTGGGAAACTCGGCGATTCGGGATGGGTTTTTTGGGACAGGTCAACTGCCGGGAGAAGCAATCGAAGAAAGTGCCGTTGTTTCTAGTTGTTGGGAGGCTGAAAGAACATGGAATGGCAAGGAAATCGAGCGTGCGTCGTAGCAATGCGCTTGTAAGTCGTACCGAGGAAATGACCCAAGACCCTGTGATAAAGAGTAGCTAGGAAATAGGAAACAAAGAGACAAGGAAACTAGGAAAAAAAAGAGAAAAGGAAAACCTAGGAAACCAGGAAGAGAGTTGTTTGATGGGAGTTGTGCTGAGGAGAATACATTTCGATTCCAGCTCAAGCCGGGGAAGTCTCGCGATCTTTATGCCCTTCACCGTTCTCAAGCATGATAGTCTAGATCCTTGCTCGAACATGGTTCATCTTCCCGCGTCGATGTCGCATGGCCACAACATCTGAATCATCGCGGCCTCAGACAAGCGCGCCCAACATTAGCGCCATAGCTACACGGCATGGCCCTGCACGACATGGTTCCCGACTAGGCGATTGCACGACGTCGATGGTGGATAGTTGTTTTTGTGCCTATTTTTGTTCCTTACCAGGAATCGCTTCCCGTTTTTGGCGGGATTCAGCAGGCGCCGCCTCCGCCAATCGGAAGCCCAACTTCTCTCCCGCGGGAGCGGTTTGCCAGCCCCACAACCCTTCGGCGGCTCTGAAAAACTCTTCGGCCAACCAAATCCAGGATCGAGGGTTGCGCGGTATTGACTTTTGTTTTGTTGTCGCGGCTCTGGCTGGTGGGACATGGTCTGGCAAGTCGGGTCAAGGTCGAATCGATTGGATGGCCGACCGAGCTGGATGGAACGGGACCCGGGATGGGGGAATTAAGGGATCGTTCCAAGCGCAGTGTTTCTGCGTTTCCCCGGTCATGTAATCCGTCCAAAACATCACGAATTCACTCGCTGGACGTGCTTGCAGTTGTCTGCGGCGAGGTAGGCTTGGCAGGGTAGTTTACCCGTGGTGCAACAGGGAAAAAAGGAACATTCTGGCCAACGGGCCGATGATTTTTCGGCCTCACCTGAAGGTGCGCCGGCGCGTCGGGTGAAGAAGCCGGAGGATCCACCTGGAAGATCTGGATCCGTTGCTGTGCGTGCAGGTAGGTGCCTGGGCGATGAGATGGTCCGCGGTGGAGGCAACCAAGGACGACCACCAAGGGCATGCAGTAAACAAGGGTTAGGGTTGAGCAACTTTTGTCCCAATAGTTGCTCTTTCCTAGTAACTACGGATTAGTTACGTTATTTTCGGCAAGTTCACGCTCAATGTAGCACCTGAGGTACGAAGCTGAAATCGAAACGTCATGTCGAATTGTCGAGATGAAGGCAAGTTCAGGATGAATGCAAGTGGGCACAAACGCGTCCCAATTGATATCAAAGGAGCTGGAAAGTAGGCTGAAGAGGGCAGCAAGTGTTCAAGTACGCGCCGAGGTACTAGAGTGAGATGCTTCTAACAAATGGACTAATACAAGTACCTAATCATCGCTCCGAAATCAATGCAAAACAGCCCACCCGAACTCCAACCGTCACATTCCCATATTTACCTACCTTCTTCAAAGGTAGATGTAGCAGAGAGGCGAACCGTTCTGCCCGATAGTGCTCATCAGGTTCTTGATCTTGATCGGCCCGCCGAGATGGCCAACGTCGACGGTATCCTCGACTGTGGTGTTCTCGCTGGGAGGATAGTTGAGCATGGTGTTGGTGCCAAAGACGCCCTGGCGTTTCTCAAAATCGAGCATCTGCCAGATCCAATAGACGCGGTCGACCTGGGCGTGATGGAGGTAGAAGGCCGGGTCGCCGGGCGAGATGAAAGCGTCCGAGCCCGGGTCGCCGCTGATCATGAAGTGACCGCCGCCGTGCACGCCGAGCGAGTCAGGCACGTAGGCCGCGTCACCCTCCATGGTGGTCCGGAAATACTCGATAGTGGGCGAGTTCACAATGAGATTGGTCGTGTTGCGGAAGCTCGAGAAGCGTTTTCCGGCATCGGCGTTGAGGTCGCGCTTCAGGCATCGCGGGTTGTCCGCTGTCGGGTCCGGTTGTGTGATGGGTCCGAGCCGGACAGTCATGTTGGCGAAGGGACCAGTTGTGACGCAGCCGCCGCCAGTGCCTTTCGCCAGGACAATTGGCTCGGTGTTGCCGGGGATTTGCAGTACAAGGGGCCCGCCGGGGACGAACTCGCCGTCGCCGCTCATAGACGTGTCCGACCCGTCAAAGATCGGAGAGAGATGGGGCGCCTCGACGTCGTAGCCCCACTCCCAGTAAGGAAGGGCATCTGCGTGCCGTTAGCTACTAGTGTAGTTTTGTTTGGCGAATACCTGAGAAAAGTACGAACCCTTGTAGCCACAAGCATTGAGCTCCTTCTCATACACGTGGATGAAGTTGCGATGCCAGATGAGAAAGTTGCCCTGCGGAACAGTCAGCTGGCGTCGTCTCAACTTGACGAGTTGGACAATAAGCAAATGCTCACGGTGAAGTGGATAAATGTCGTCGCCATCATATGGACATAGACAAAATCATCGAAGAGTGTCTTGGACCCGGCGGCAACGCCGTCTTCCAGCTTGCTGGGCTTGGCCTGAAGGCACTGCACTGCCTTGATGTAACTCTTCCGCTGTGCTTTAGAGAGTGTTCTCCTGGTTCTGTGGTTAGCAGAAATGTGTGACAAAAACCAGGGGACGATGGGTAATCAAAATACCATTCCCGGCGGATCTTGACGTTTCCAAGGTTGCACGATCCGCCATACTTGGTAGCCGACTGCAGCAGGGCAATTCCGTTGAGGCCAGCGAGAGCCATGCCCGAGTCAACGGCGAACTGCTCGAAGGCGGGAATGTTGAAGGTGGCTGAAGCCCCCATGGCCGCAGCCAGGGTCAGGGACGCAGAGAACTTCATGTTGACGTGTTGGACCTGCTTCAGATTGGAGCCCGCGAGGCAGTTGCGAGGGATTCTCGCCTGGAGGTTCTCAGGGACGGGATGGCTGTCTTATGTTTGATTTTTGGGAGCATCATAGCGTGTCATTGCCCGATGCCACATGGCAGCCGAGGAGGATTCACAGCCATCCGCCGCCACGAGAGAGGTTTCCTTTCCCAACCACGGTTCGGCCGGAGATATTGCTGCAATGTCTGCGGCCCGTTGCAACCATATCATGCAAGCAGGGGTCATTCGGTAGGCGCCAAGCCGTCGAGGGTCATGGATTTCGCCAAATAAAAAAGGCTTCCAAATTCCCCTCGCCTCTGCGACGCAATACTTACGCTAGGGTTGGTTACCGGGATTGTGGAATCTATTAGTGGACGGGAAAGGGCTCAGGCCTGTCTCCGTGCCGGGGCGATGATGTTGAGCGTGGCGATCCCGGTGACCTGCCCCCCCCTCTTCCTCTGTGTTTTGAGAACCCACGAAGTAGGCGAACAACATTGCACTGCGAATTCGAGCTAGAGAACGCCACAGTAACATGTTTGTTTGGTACGCAAGCAACTAGTTGCTGTTGGTGCATCATTAGTCGGCAACTTTGGTGTATCTGAAATACGCAGTCAGCACGGCTCACTGAAAGGAGGGTGGCTGTTTGATTTGTACGCAATCGAAAAATTCGACTCTCCTTCGCTTCGTGAAGCACAAAGAACTGAGGAGCCCGTGGGTACAGACGGCTACTCTTGCCGTGCTTCCGCTCCGGTTTCCTGGCGCACTGTTTGCGCCGTTTTCTAGAAGTCGAAATTGTTCGCTGCAGCATGCAGAACGTACAGTGTGCGCTAGCTTTCTTGCAAGCACCGCCAAGTTCGAACAAGACTCGAGGATTTTTCTTTCTTTGACTCCTCCCTCATCTCTCGCTTGTGCAGCCGAAGTTAGGGCATCTAGTGCCAATCCTGGCTTAGCGGGACCCCTCTCGGATGCGAAGCCGATACCTAGCCAGAGGCAACATGGAAGGCAACTGCAATCCAGGCTCGGGTCAGGGTAAGCAACTCGGCCAGGTAGCAAAAGGTCTGTGTCACTCGAACTGCCAACAGCATTCCCCTACACATGCTAGCTGCATCTGGCCGTGCATGAGGTGGCTGATAGATGGCTTTGCCAGCCGCCCTGACGTCGAAATGCCTCGCCGATTCAATAGCGATTGATTGTTTCACAACATGGTTCATTTTTATGCCCGGATCTTATGTCGAGGTTTATAGAGTGTCGTGTTTGAGCCATACTAGTAGCGAATTTGGTTGACTCTGATTCTGCTAACAGAGACGTCCACCAATGGCTCCCCGCAATCTGTTCGCTCCACCAGGGCAGCCAACTGCCTCGGACCACTCATGCCCAGGACCCCGATTGTGGGGACTATCTCACTCTCCACTGCAAAAGGGTATCAGTGCCTTCGATCAAAATAATTTACCAATTGCAAACAAAACATGCCGGGGGTTGTGCACGCATGGGCCGCACCAAGAACCTTCAAGTCTAGGAGCTATTGCTCGTATTTGCCGAGTAGGCGTTCTGAACTGCCACAAATAGTCCACTAACCCAGGTTCAGGTACCCTACCTATCGACTGCAGAGGTCCTTCTTTTAACCCAGCCGCAAACTCGTAAGCATGTTGCGTGCTGCAGAGCCAAGCCGATAGTTGGCCGCCTCTCGCCTGCACCCAGTCCCGCGGGTTGCTTCCCGCGGTGTCGCCAATTCACTGATGGCTCAGACACCACCAGGCGGCCGCCACAACGTGGCAAGCAAGCCTGGCTGCCGGTAATTGAAGTTGCCGAACCACATCCATTGCGCTGTTTCCTTGGGCTTGGGATCGACCGGTTTCCAACCTCCGACTCGGCCTTTCCACGAATCACGAAATGCGAAACAGCAAATACAGTGGCTGCGCTCCGACCATGTCCTCACTTTCGTGGGGGCCGTCTTACAGTATTCAAAACTTCCCCGCGCGTCTAGTGACGAACCTTGCCGTCCCTCCACGACAAGTAGCGCGTGCAGATTTCCTTTTCTGACACGCATCCATAAACTTTTCCAAGTCATCCACATTCTTCCCCTCATCCTGTCTGGCACTTTTCCAATGGCCATCGCTGGTGACATCCAATCCAATCCTCGTTCAGGGTCCACCCCCACCCTTTGAAACCTTCGGGGGCTGAGCAGTCGCATCCCCGAGCAACTGACCGGGACAGGGATTGATTGCTCGTCAAACTCTCGCCTTGTCTTGAGCACACGGCGTCACTGAATACGCGAAACCGTCACCTCCTCTTGGTTCTTCTACAGGTTAACAGCTTGCGAAATCGTCTAATGGCTCGGGTTATTGACAATAGTTACCGCCTTTCCGAATTTTAAGAATGTTTAAGTCAAATGTGAGTGATAAAAACGAGGCATGATGGATGATGACCAAAATCACCTCAGAAGATCGAGGCCACGCTAGAAACCGCCCAGGGTTGCGTTTAAGGTCGGACGCCAGGCCCATTGCCTCTCACCCACCCGCGTCACAGTTGCAGTGCGGTCCAGAACCAAAACAAAAGAAGGCTACCGTAGCGAGCCGCTAGTCCAATATTTCCGAGTTGAGTTCACAATTCGTGTTATTTTTTACCAGAACCAGGCGGTACTGATCCGTCCCTGACCAGGATGTCGGGCGCTGGGTACCATCATTTTCACGTGCGAGTCATCTTAACAGTTGGGGTGTGTAATACCTTACATTATTACTGTTCGAGCTGCGTATCATACACAAGAGTCCGTTTGGTGCCTGATCATCCAGTGTTTCACCACAGCACTTGTGCAAGCGTTTTGGCTATTCTATGAATAGAGACGCTAAACATCAGATCAGCAAAAGATGGGTCCCCAGATCTTGATGAAAGATGCGGGGGAGGAAGATGATACCTCTAATCTCTGGTCAAGCTCTTGGGGAGGTAGATCACAGTGAGACACAAGACGTGGTCAAAGCAGGCAAATTTCTGGCCCTTTCCCAAGACAGGGTATTTGCCCGAGCCCCTTGACGTTGCACCCCGGGCGGGCCGTAATCGGAAATGTTGCCCGAACATTGCACCAACGAGTCTCAAAATCTCAAATCCGTTGGCCTGTGTCCTACCAAGGACTGCGCGCATGGTTCGTAGTCGAAATAACCTAACTCCCAGGCGGCGGGGTCACATCCCGACTCGGACGTGCCCGTTTCTGACCCTATCGCCGCCCAGTCTGTAGTCAATATTTGACTCGAACACGTCGGTGGCCGCGCTTTTCGCCGAACTCCTGAACGGCGAACCCCTGATTGTCGACATTCTCGGTCGTTGTATCAAGGGTTCGTGGAACTTTTTAAGCGACATTTCCAGGGTGAAGAAAAAGGCACCGATGAAATGTAACCATACGATTCGGCTCGTCCACTAATAAAGTCACAAACAATTGTCCAGAAGTGATCATTCAAGGGAGGGGCGTGTTCTTGTAAGCATTGTATGTATCCGAGGTGGCTGAGAATAAGCCTGACAAAAAGAGCTGCTTAATTACGTATTCGAACTCAAAAGGATAACGTTAACTCGTTAACTGGTATAATTGTAGGTAAACTTTCCACAACGTTCTTGATCATATGACAGCACCTCCGACTCGTCATCGTCGTGGGGTTCCTTGTCTGGGGACTTTTGTCCAGGTGTCTAGCGAATCGATGATTCGTACCAGCGAGCCACATGTGGTAAAGCGTCCCAAGGACTCCCTGTTATTTCTCTTTTTTTCCCTTCTCATTTTCGGGCCTTCTCATCAATGCTCCTTTCCCCTCCTACCCCCGCATTCTTTGGAAAATGAACAATGAGTCTCCAATGACCATGTCTTTGCCACCGGCGAGGCTCTTTTCTAGCTCCGCATCGGAACCTAGGTAACCTACTCACTTATATCGGCGGGATCCAGCCCATCTCCTCGGTCGCCCAACCGATCCAATGGCGGTGTTCCTCGTCCAGTATTGCCCACGTTTTGCCCATTAAATGGTCAGCCCAGCCCTCGACCCACCATTGGCTTTCCAACTTCTTCAGGACGAGCAGGCAGTAGGCGAAAATGGCCACGGCTTCCTGCGGCGGCGAGGGCGACTCGAGCAGTGGAAGGAAGTCTTTCCCCTGCGTCCACTGCCAGACCAATATATCCCACGCCTCGAGCTTGCTCCACGCTGGCGCCACCGGAGATGCCGATGATATACCTGCACTGGGCGGCTGTGAGCCGTTGGGTCCTCCTCGGTCGCTCTGATTATAAGGAGGAATAAGAACCTCATCCATGGCTCCGCTGGGTGGCGCTAGGAGGAGGCCGAGCATGCGGCGGAGTTGCTCAACGATGTCGTCGTAGATGGTGATGAGATGCGGGTCGCTGCATGCACGATGAATAAGAGATTGAAAGTCGACCAGCAAGGCCGGGTCGGTGGGTGGTTTTGTCTTCAAGAAGGGCGCCATGCGTCTGCGGCCAAAGTCAAACAGCGGGGTCAGCACGCCGTGGTACGTCTGTGGCTCGAGCATGCGCAGGATCGGCTCCATGCCGTGCAGGAGGCGAAGCCAATGCGGGATCAAGGGGCTTTCGGGAGTGAGATCGTCCTCGTTGACGGGACATCCTAGGGCTAGAAACCGACATGATCCTGGTAGTTAGCTCTTTCGAGAGATATCGGATGGCTGGGTGGCAACAACAAGAACAAATCCTACTACTACTCACCGTAGTAGACGGTCAGCATTGAGAAGACGTGCAGCCTTTCACACTCTTCGACCCTCAGATCGACCATCATCTGGAGGGCAGCACAGGTTGCAGCCTGGTGGTGCTGCATGGCGCGCTCGAGGTAAACCTCTTTACTCCCTGGGCGGTACCGAGACAGGTGAAGAGCCGACACGGCGAGGATGGAGCGCATGATGTACTCGCAGTTGACGGCCATGTGGACCGCCGTTGTGCGCAGGAACTGGCGGACGGCCGGGTCGCTAACCAAGGTCGCACAAGTATATGTGGTGAAGTTGTGCATGAGCTCGAGGTCCGTCATATTGATGTCGCACGAGGGTTGGGGCGTCGGTGTTGGAAACCCAACACGCTTTGCTCGTTCGCGTACAGCCTGCGAGCAAGCAAGCGCCGGGTCGGTCGAAGTATGAGACTGCACAAAGTCACATATCACATTGTGCTTCTCACAGTTTCGACATGACGGCCGGGCTTCATCACACTAGGAAGCGTCAGATGTGGTGTCAGGCATGAGTTAAATGGTGCGCATCTTCTAAGTTATGACACCGGACCCTGTTTCCCAGCTGACTCAACACTGAACCAGAAATTATTCGCTAGCTAGACTTCTTCCACCCTTGTTTCCAGAAAGCAAGAGGCAAAAAACAGGAGTGAAGCAGAATCCTGAGGCTTGGGCTGACCTTGATTCTCCGTCTTTTGCACGTCTGGCAGCCAGTTTTGGACTTCTCGTGAGACCTGCGTGATACTCGTTCTGTTCTTCTCCGAGCATTCCCAGACGAGGGAGCCGTGAAAGGTGTAGCGTGTGTGGGATTGATACTGTTCGTTCCATAGTCCGTGGCTTCTACTGTCGGCACTTCAGCGTTCAGTGTGTTTGGCGACCGACTTGCCAAGCTTCCTGTCATGGCGTGGAGACGCTCTGTGTAAATAAGGCAAGCTCTGTATAGGAAGCCAATGGATTGTAGCCAAGGTTTGAAAATCGACAACAGATCGAGTGACTCTCGAGGCAATAATACGAGGTGGAAAACGAAAGTTACGAGACGAGATTCGAATGCTGCGAACACGCGTATAGCCCCGAACTTCTCCACAGAACGGTCGGCATTTCCCGAAAACCCTGTATCGCCCACTTTTCGGATCAGATTTCCATCCCTGCCTCGCACGTCTTTTGTCGACCTTGATCTCTAAATCCACACTGTAAAGAGAATTCGGGCACCGAGGCGAGGTCGTCGAACTTATAACTTCGAATGCTCCTTGCTTTTTTTGGCCCCTTGAGGCTCCGTTCTTCCAAGCTTCGGATTCTTTGGTCAACGCGAATCCACAACCGACAGAATGACACAGTGCAACGAGTTCAACCATGTTGAGCTGCAACCACACGCGCTACCGGACACTTCGACGTTCAAAAATTCAAGAAATGACAAAATAAGCCAAAGCACGGGTTTGGTGCAGTTCCGGATTGGGTTGTCCTTGAAAACTTTATTGTTAGCAGACTGCTATGTGTGGCCGGTGAGGGCGCATAATTTATGGTGACGAGTGTCTTGATGGCCTCACAAATCAAATCCCATGTTGGTTGGTTCCGCTACCGCACCTGTAATTCTGAGCAAGAAAGAAATCACTGAATGCACGTGCACAGAAAAACAATAACCAAACCAGCCAGGGTATGCACCATGGTATATTCTCTCACTTTCACTCTTAAATAGATTCAGGAGACCCAAAGCCGGTTTCTTAAAGGGAAAGGAAAGCTAAAGGTATCTTATGCAGCTGATTGGATTTAATATGGAATGTGTGCGAGAACGAGGACAGGAAATTGTTCTAGGACCGATTGTAGATTTGGTCAGGTCCGCTTTGGGCAATTTGTCTTGTAAATACAGCACCTTCTCACATTGCGGGTTCGTTTGCTTTTTTTATGTCTAATTCTAGTAGTTGGCGAACCCGTCGGCGCCAGAGTACAATATCGTTAAGCAATCCGCAGCTTCCGGATCCCTTTCAAAGATGATTCAAGCAACGTCCAGAGGTAGAGAGAACGTCGCTCATCTTGCAAACACCTGCTGATCAAATGTAAAGAACCGAGGTCCACATGCTCGGTCCGACCCCTGACCCTGGAGAGTTGCGCCGTTCCCATGCAGTTCGCAGATCTCTGGGGTAAACTGGAGTTAGGAGCGGGTGTCGGTTGAGCTGGGAACGCGAGAAACACGAGAAACACGAGGATTCGTGTGTCTGCATATCGTGTGAATTATTGACTATTAAAGCCAATGTGTTCGACTTCGAGTGGTTTGGATGATTATAAAACTTTGTTGAATTTCTTTTTCTGTGTCTGGTAACATTCACGTTATCTAACAATATCAGTCCGCCGCAATGAAGCTGCCTATCGTCTTGCTTAGCTCCTTCACCCTCGCCCGCAGCATATCATTCGAGCAGGGCAATGAGGGACAACGTGCGGAGGTTACTGGGATTCCGGAATGGCATCCTCCTGGACCCGGCGACCGTGGGTGCTTTCCTTGGGCTCGATTCCTTACGCTCTTCGCTGATTTCGTGATAGTCCGCGGGCCGTGTCCCATGATGAACACGCTCGCCAACCACGGCATCCTGCCTCGCGACGGCAAGGCCATTACTACGGAGGTCGTCATCAACGCAATGAAGCAGGGCCTCAACTTTGACCCTACACTTGCCGTCATCATGTTCGACCAGGCTGTCATCGCTAATCCGGAGCCGAACGCTACCTCCTTCACCCTGTATGTCCCTTCCAAAACGCCCATCTGACTTTGCCTTCGAAATTGCCGGCCATCGACTCGTCGTTCGCATATACTGTCAACTACCTGTATTTTGGTATCTTGGCTGACGTGTTGGCCCGGATCGACAGCGACCACCTCAACCGCCACAACGTCCTGGAGCACGATGCCAGCCTCAGCCGAACTGACGCCTTCTTTGGCAACAACCATGTCTTTAACCAAACCATCTTTGACCAGACCCGGCGCTACTGGCCTGAGCCCATCATCACCACGGCACACATGGCGAACGCCAAGATTGCGCGGCAGGTCGAGTCCAAGTCGTTTAACCCTGAGTACCGCTTCACCGACGCGGTGGAGAGCTTTAGCCTGGGCGAGATGGCAGCGCCCTTCATTGCGTTTGGTGACCTCGAGACGGCTACGGTGAATAGGACGCTTGTGGAGTACTTTTTCCGTAGGTCGGCCCTGAGAGAATATTTTTGAGTCCCTCCCACTTCCCGGTACACCTCATCCTGAGCTAATTTGCAAACCCCGGTAGAAAACGAACGGTTGCCAACCGAGTTAGGCTGGCGCGTCAGAGACGAGGTGGTCCACGTAGAAGCCATCCTGAGAATCTCCGACATGATTGGCGAGGCTTCGAATCTATCGACTCCAAACTTGGACAGAGGGTCCGGCAAGAATGGCACAAGAAACATCCTTCATAGGGGATTTCACGCAGGCGTACGGCGAGGAGTATAAGACCTTAATCATAGACTTCGTTGTCAGGCTTTGGCCCTTAGAAACCGGGGGATGTAAGGCGCGCAAGGAGGAGCCTATGTTGCGAACTCTTACACTGTGGTTAAAACATATCTATTCGCACGCAGCTTATCAGGAACTGGGCAGTCTAAGAGGTGTCAGCTAGGGTGTTATATTGTGGATCTGTATCAAACTCACAGACACAAACACATTGTCTCTCTCCCTCTCTCTCTCTGCCTCTGTCACTCCGGTTTCCTTTCTCATGGCGCAGCATTTCAATTAGAGGCATTCCTGAGAGAATCAATTTTTACATGGTCTAGACTCTACTTCCTACCTTTACGGCAACCAGGATGCCCTGTCCCCGCATTAGATGCCGAGCTCGGCCCCTGGGACCTGACCCCATTGAAGCATGCGTACTGGGTAGTCCCTGTTCAACTGGATCCCCTGATTTCCTGATGCGAGTGCGTTTTCTTGGAGTTCTGCCAGGTCGCCTACCACATCGGTTTCGACGCACCCCTCCCCTAGTTTGTCACAATCGTTCTCTTAAGAATTCAGTCAAAGAAGCGGCGCGTCCCGGTGAAAAGTGGATCATTTGGCAAGCCTAACCCCTAAGTAAGATGGCCCACTTGATAACGTCTAGGGGCACGTGGATAAATGAGGCGAGATCCGACGATGGCTTCAAATCTCATCGTGAGCGAGCCAATCGCCACCGCTCAGGCAGACGAAGAGGGGCCTTGTCGCCCCACAAAAAAAAAAAAAAAAAAGGGAAAAAAAAAAAAAAAAAAAAAAAAAAAAAAAAAAAAAAAGGAAAATATAAAATACGGAATTTTCCCCAAGAGGCTCACGAGGGTACCTTCATGTTACTGCCATAATTAACCACCTTCTGGGCAACCCCAGCCCGAGATAGGCGAGATGGGGCGTCTGTACCCGCCGCCTCCATCGGCCAGCCTGCCACCCCTGAACACGATCGTCTCTCTCACGGAAGCCCAGATCATGACGCATATCCAAAACCTCGTTGCCCTGTACTGCCCACTTGCGTTTGGCGCTACTTTAGACAAGGAGAAGCCGATGAGTGAATCCCCTGTGGATTCTGGTTACGCCTCCGAGACTGAGACAGAGTCGAACAATGACGGCAGGGAGCTGAGACTGGAAGCGCTCCGAGCCGATGCCTTCGAGCGCAAAACGGTGGAGCGATGGTTGACGGGGTTCATGGCACGCGCAGAAACACTTGCATGCTTCTCTTCCGACGCCGCCTGTCAACATGCCTTGGACCAGGCATCGTGGGTGTTGGAGTCCTTCTTCGCCGGCGCTGCGGACGAGGGCCAGCAGATGGGTGGCGGCATCACCGACTACACCCGCACGTTTTCCTTTGATCTACCACCCGCAAATGGGGCCGAAAAGAAGCACACCATAGAAGTACGGCTGAACGATGGTCTAGCCGGGATGAATTCCTCGGAGCCGGACGACGTGGGCCTACAAAGCTGGGGAGCGTCCATCGTGTTCTCCAAGATGATCTGCGCCGAGCCGTCACGATTTCTCCTAGATTACACCATCCTCGGAACGGCGCCGCGAGTTGTCGAGTTGGGAGCTGGCACTGGACTCGTCAGCATCGCATTGGCTTCGCTTCTCCCGCGCATAGGCATCTCACACCCAACCGTCGTTGCGACTGACTACCACCCAGCCGTTCTCGCAAACCTGCGCGCAAACATCGAAGCCAATTTTTTGGACAAGGGAGACGGGCCAATCCAGTCCTGTGCGCTCGACTGGGCGGTGCCAGAGTTAAAGGCACCACTTGATGTCCCGGCAGACGTCTTGGTTGCAACGGATGCAGTTTACGCCCCGGAGCATGCGGCCTTGCTGAGGGACTGCGCCACGCTCCTCCTGGCATCTCAGGGCGTGTTCTGGCTAGTCATGACGGTGCGGCCCAATGGGAAGTTTGAGGCAGTCGGTGGAACGGTTGAGGCAGCCTTTGAGGCGGCAGATCGACCAAAGGGTCGTGATGGGCGACAGCTTACTGTCCTGGGCTCGGAGCGACTGGAGAAGCATCAAGGGATTGGTAGAGGGGATGAAAGCTACTATAGACTATATAGAATTGGATGGGCATGACTAGAGGGCACATTCACTATAGATGTAGAGCATGATAAAGAGGCTCAGAAGCATAGAGGTTAGAAAGATAGAGGTACAGAAGAATAAAGGTACAGAAAGGAAATGCTGCTATAGAAGGATAGATCACTATCTACGTTCCGAGTTTATAGCGTAATCTCCGTGACTCGTCAATTAAGCTGGAATCAGATCGATCTGTCGAAGCAAGTGGCTTCAGGTGCGCACCGGTCTCATTCATTCTAGAGCTGAATACGTTATTGTCAGAAGACAAAGTGAGTATCCCGTTGATTGATTCGCTTTGTTGGGCATCAGGTTGTCACCGTCCTCCATCTATTAAGCTGTCACCTTACATATCAAGTTGCGGATCAAGGATACCGTAATTCTCATTAGCATCCAGCACATTTATGTGTAAATTCATGGAGGAAATCAAATTAAACATCACCGCCTGGTTTGGTAACTAAGCCATGCTGTCCGAGTAACTTGCTTTTTCGAGGCCCCAACAAGACAGCAGCTCTGTAGTGAAACGGTCATTCGTCATCCTAATAATACAAGGCCATTCATAAGCAAAGATCACGTATGATATAATACGCTAACTTGCCTTTGTCAGGAGGCACGTGATGAGAAACGTGGCGAGGAAAATCATATTGGTTTGGCTAGTTAACCGTTGTTGAAGAGGAATGTCCCGAAAGAGGCGCTCTCTGGAGTACTCCGATTACCAATGCCAGATGGCGCTTTCAACATTGTTCGCAGACAGATTGAGAAACTACTGAGTTCCAATTTTCGCACTCGACAGAGTCACGACACGGTTGTTTAGCAAGTACCACCGTTGCCGTCACAAGCGGTCATACATCCTATAGTTATCAACAAAAGGCGTATATTCGCCCGGTCTTCGAGCGAAGTATGAGCTACAAACATCAAGATTCCGCTTACCGCGAACACATCCAGAAGCTCCAATGCTGGTTGAATCGCAGGTATAAACGATACAGTTGCCCAGGCTCTCAGAGCAGGTCTCAATGTTGCAGCACGGAGACCAAAAATCGCAGCACCGCTTTTCGATTTTGCCGTCGTCCTCGTGGCGGGCTAAGGCCGCCTTTTGACGGGCAACAACGTCTTCAAAAGCAACAATGTCCTCGGGTTTTTTGAAGGTCTCTGTCAAGTCAAGTCAACAAGGCTCAGACCTGGATTACGCAGATGGTGCTGAGAAAGCGCTTAAACGCACCGTTAGGATCGATATCCAAACTGATAGCGGTGACTGCACCTATGGCGGCGAGGAGCAAAGTTGGGGAATGAAAATGCATTTTCCCAAAGACGGAGAAACAATCAACGCAATACTTAGGTTTGTTACTGTCAGGATTCCTCGGTTGATATTCTTGAGTGTTGAAATCAAGTCTGGTCAACGCCATATATATACTTATAGTCCACTTGAGTCTCCTGGCTGATGTTGTCATGGAATGAAGAACTCTATGCAGTCTTGTTGAAGTCAGAGGTCGTATAGCACAATCCTCTCCAACGTCAACTGATCCTACAGGATTCCTCATAACCGTGTCTGACGAATTGCAGACACTGCTTCGTCGCCGAACTGTCGGCTAATGTGACTGGACACTGGGGTTCAAGAGTAGTCGTAATCGCTGGCACAAGTTCATAGTCCACGTAACACCAGAGGCAGAGGCACAGAGCACAGCGAAAGTACGCCCTAAGTGTACGGATTAATGTATTGAAGCAGCTGAAATACCTTAATTTTCCTTACCAATTGACTAAAGTGTCCAATGTCCCAATTGGCAGTAGCATTGAAGTAGTTGAAACATCTTAATCTTAACAATATCTATTAGCTGATAGCGTCCAGTCCAACCCTAGTTAGGTAGGTCAGACACCGATGCACTCTTGCCCTCCCACACCAAAGTGTACATCGGATCCATCTACCCATCTATAACAAAGCCCCATGTTCTTCCCGCGGGAAAAAAGGACAAACTTGGATCCTTCCACGTAGTGATACAGGAGCATGCACAGCACCTAATCCGGATTTCGGAACCAAAAGCCCCTATCTGTCTTTATTTCGAAGCCGGTTCCCGCATGCAGCCAAGCACCCCCGCGCCGGAGGGTTTCAAACCTCGACATGCCACCAATGCAACATGATGCGTACCTTAACTGGGGAAGCGCCAAGCGCCAAGCGCCAAGCGCCAAGCGCCAAAGGAGGAAATCCGTGTGCGCCTGTCGCATGTAGATAGACGCGGACTTTTGTTGGGTATCAAGCTGCGAGGGCCGTTTATTTTATTCCCTCGCCCCAACCCGTCTACGGTGATCCCGCCTACAACCGAATTTGCCTGAATCCTGGATACGGAGCCTCTCTCCATCTTGGCCCTTTGCGCGGGCGATTGGGCTTCGATCTTTCTTCGATGCACTTGCTTGCCGCGCTTGGCTGCATGAAGAGAAACAGTTGGTCGCGGAGCGGACTGTGGGGGAGAAGATTTTAGTTGGCGCCTTGGTCGGTCGTTTACTCGCTTTCGCTTGGGGTCGGAAGTGTGTCTGGGGGCTGACAGAATTCCTTTCTGTCTTCTGCATCGTCCAGGTATTGTGCTTCAGGGATTCGTTTCCCCGTCATCCTTCCTATGTGACCCCCTCGGATCTAGTAACGGCTGAGGTTGAAATCAGCTGTTGTTGAGGACATGCCGATTCGCCGGTGTTCTAACACCGCTCCTATGAGTGTGTTGCGCTGGATGCATTGTGACCGAGCCGACTCTTTGAATCGGGTTTCACGACGAGCCAGTTCGCTCCTTGCTCTAGGCAACACGCTCAAAGCGATTGAGGCGCGGAGATACCTCAAACGTTATCCGAAGGGTGCTCGGCGGCTTCTGGATGAGTGGCTTGCATGGCTGTGCTAGGCCACGGCTGTGACGTTTGTTGAGCACTTCCACATGGCTCGCCGCCGGTGCCTCGAGGATGGAGGTTTTTTCCCGAATAGGGCTATTAGCGGAGCCGATAGAATCCTCTGTCGGTTTCCTGTCGTCCTTAGGGTACGGCGTGGGAGTGCGGTAGCGGACCGGGTGTTGGTTGGCGGGTTGCGTGCGCCATCTCGCTGGGGGCACAAGCCAGTTTGGCTGTCTGTCAAGGATCTTTTGCCCGATGTCTGGAACCGAGAATCCTGATGGAGAGCTCCCCGAACTCCTTGAAGTACACCTTGAGAGTGCAGATCCCATAGTGAAAATGGTCGATGGCGAGTTGAAGAAAGCTGAGAAATTTGTGATAAAAATCCCCGGAACTGCAGTTGGCAAGCTGAGTGGGACGGTATGGATTTTGCGGGGTAGAGACGAGGGTGGGTTTCGCGTGACGATGCTACAACGCCGAGTGTTCAAGGTAAAAATGGCGCACCCCCAACAACGCGTTGTCGAAGGGCTAGAGGCAATAAATGAAAGCGATCGGTTGCAATTTATCTGAAAAACGCAAAATCGGCTAGAAAACCATGCGGATCAAGCGGTGAAGTGAGTTGACCCTGATGCTTTATCTTGTTGAGCAAACAATTCCTCGGGAAACGCCTGGGATATTTATTCCCATGGCTGGCTCCATGGCAGGTGTGAGCTGGGGGGCCGTACCACGAGGACTGCTTGACTCCGCCGTGTTTTTCGCGGATGCTTGGCGGCCATTTACCGACCGACTGCGAAAGTGGCTGCAATGTAGATCAGATGAGAAGACAAATTTGAGAAGGCGCCGATGCAGACTTGGCGCTTGGCTTAGTCCTTAGTTGTAAGGTGATTTGTGATGGCAGTGTCTGAGTGTGAAGCCTGTGTGCGTCAGCATATGCAGTTCAGGTTCAACAACGGAAGAGTGTTTGCGGCAACTTTCGCTCCAATGGAGGCCATACTTGCCATCTTTGGTGCCCGGGGGGGTCGCTGAACAGCTCAGGTACCTCGGGTTAGCGTGTTGTATCGCAGCGGTGCACGTGTGGGGGCGTGCTCGACTGGGTTGGAACCCTGCCATTGGCACTTGCCCTCTCTGAGAGCCGTTGCATCTCCCGCCTGACAGTTTCTCAGATTCAGCACGAAACGTCACGAGTTTGTCCTTTCTCTATCAAAAGCCACGCATCGTGTCATCTCGCCGCGATATCATCGCGTCTTGGCTACGCTTGGCTCTCCGCCAAGCCGCCCATCCTCGACGCAGATCGTCTCGGCATCCGATCCTCACGCCCGATACGGCAAGAATTCTTGCGGTGCACACCACAACTCATCTTCGCGCCGCCTCGCCCAGGCACACAAATCCGTAACATGGCCAGGAGAAAGTATGCTTCTGTACAACAATCCGCCAGGGACTACAGCTCAGCCGGATAGCGTACGTGCCTCAGCCAAGCAAATGGTTATCTGTTTCCCCCTAATCTTTCATGTTCGCCAGCGTCCTCGTCAGCTGCGCCAAGATGGAGCATCCTGCTGATCAGAGGCTGTGCTACAAGACGACTTGCGCAATGCTGCGACTTGGCTCCTTTCCCTGCGCGCTGCAATCTCGTCGCTTGACCAAGTTCGGCATGAAAAATTTCCCGTCCTCGCATGTCCACGCAATACGTACGTGAGCGGCCATGGCGCCTTGGCTGTGCGGCCAAACATGCCGTCAATCGTGTCGGATTTCCTCTCAGATTGACGGCTCAGCAGTGTCACGGAGCCTTGGCAGAGAGTCGGACTCTCCCCGACAGAGAGAGCCAAGAAGGCCAGGCGTTGGCTGTCACAGAGCGCCCGAACACAGGCTCTTGGCGCGGGCAGCGACAGAGTCGGCCTAGTGTACGGACCGTACCAATTACGCCGTGCCCTCCTACGATTCCATGACTATCTCGTCAAAGCTGGCATCCGCCGTGGTTGCTCTGGTTTCCAGCATTCGTCCGACCCATGGTAGCCGCGACAACAAGCCACTTTCTCGGCGGTCTCGATCGACTCGGATGATTTCCAGCCAAGCTTCACCTGCCGCCTTGGCCGCACTCGGGGTCCGGTAGAGTCCGCCTTCTGAGCCCGCCAAGCCGTTACGTCTGGTGATAAAGGAGCTTGGCAGTTCCCTTCGCCCACCTCCGACCGCAATACCGATGTGGGATGTCTCACCGACGAGCCGTACACTTTATCCTGCCAGTTTGCGCCAGAGGGCTATGATATGGGGTCGCCAGTTGGGAGATTTATTGCGGAAGCATGAACCTTGATGGGCCACCCTTTCGCAGAGTGCGGCACCCTCCCGCCAGCGCTCCCGGCTCAATCTGCGCGCATTTCCCGGGCCCCTTCTCACAGAAACAAGAGGAAAAAAAGGACGCAAAAAAGGTGCTTAATACGGATACTGCGGACAGATTCCTGTCCCTGCAGGGTGTGCGCCTTGTTTCTGGACTTAGTGAGACGGGGCATCAAAGCTCTGACATAGGAACGCCTTGCTTGACACCATAGACTATAGATCCAGCTTGACCCCCCAGCTACTCCTAGTGAGCCTAACGGTCGGAGTATCAAAATCCCCCGATGTCGCATGCTGTATTTTGGCGTCGGCGACCAATGGGAAAGGTGGTTGACGACAGCTCTTGACGGAACTACGCCTATTGCGCTGCAACTTGGGCTGGGATCATGATCTCGGTCAGCCACTCAAAGGCGCCACGCGCGAAGCGACGCGTCCTGCAGCGTCGATCTTGCGGTTCAGTTTCAACACTGCGACGAAAAAAATTTCGCCCAAGAGTGTATGGCGAAGTGTCCGACTGTGTCCGTCTTGTCCGTGTTCTCGTCTCATGGGTAGAGCACCGCTTTGCTGCTGATTCACTGTTAGATGTTCACCTCTCTGCGACAATCGTTGTCGCACGGGTGATGTGTGTTCTATCTCTTTGACCCTGCTACAACTGATTGGCACGGCGGACGAGTCAGGCAAACGCTGAGACCAAAAGGTCCGAATTCGAATGGTTTGGCCTCTGTCGCTCTCCGGTCGCCACACTTCCGAGAGTTCTCGCGGACCAGCTTCAATCATGTGCAATCTTCAAGTGCCCAAGTCATGATTCGTTCGTTTAGTTTTTCCGCTTCTGCCTTTGCTTTGCATTACCTATTTCCCGTTTCGGCTGCGCCCTTCCAAAGCTGCGCCGAGTTCAGGCAGACGGTGAGCCGCATGCATTTGGACATCTGAGCACGCAGAGCGGAACTAGAAGGTAGTATTCCACAATCATCTTGTTGTGGTAATAGTATGAAAGCGGCCACCGCGATGTCAGGGTTGCTTCCTAGAGAGTTCCTTGAGTCCTGAGACATCATCCTTCTTGAGTTGTACTTAATTCTGGTGGGCGCTATGCAACACTCCTGATTGGCTATGAATCAAAGATTGGGTTTCAGACGACCTTGAGTTCTAATAGGGACGGAGTTAAAATGATATCCGTCCCCGAGTGCGCGAGACTGACATGGCTTAAGCCCAGGACGAAGTGGGCAGATGCACTTCTCCATAACGGGAAAGCGAACGACGCCGGCCTCTCAATGAGCAGGCCATATGACTGTTTTATGCCTGTCGGGGGTTGTCAGCCGGCGGGTGAATGCTCGTCAAGCAACCTGTTCAATTCGAGCGCCAGAGATTGAAGGTCAGCGCGGACTTGTCAGCTTACCTCGGCTACCTAATTCATGCGTTGGAGTCTTCCGGCTCCTCTTCTTGGACTTGGGCGTGAGACAAGAGCAGATAAACCCTGGAATAGCGCTCCACGTCGGACTCAATTGCCTCAGCTAAGCCCAGGTTATGATTGCCGGGTACTTCCCTTGACTGATTGATGGGACCGCATACTCTATCTCTCACTGTGTTTGGGAAGCCTCGTGGAGCCCGGAATCGAATGAAAGGTTCCGTCCAACCCAATTGAAATGACGGAATGTTGAGGCCCGAGATGAAGAGCAACCGCTGAACCCAAGCTCAAGGCATCCAACAGACGTACCGTATGTGCGAAGTAACGAGCCATCTCGGAGCGCTTTGGGCCCGGACGAACTATGAAAAGATGCAAGAGGTCTTTTTCTCATATTCCACATCTTTGCATTTCAGCGTGACGCAGCATTGGCACTCGCATAGGGCACTTCGGTTGGTTGCCCTGCGTCGGCTGTGCTTCGGTACGCCTTTCCAACGCCGACCATAGCCAACGAGACAGGTTTGATGAATGGAGTAGTGTACGAAAATCTTCAGTCATGAAGGTGAAAGCTTGATTTAGCGTCTGTGGTTGAGGCTTCATGAAGGCTACTATAGCAGGTTGCCTTGAGTATCTTGCGTGCACTAGGTCTCACACGCAGTTGAGGAGTTTCTGAAACCGCAATTTGGCCTTCCCGAAACCAGCTATTATGGTAATATGTATCTTGTGTTATTCTCCACAACCCCCAGAACTACACTTAACATGGCCATAACTCCTGCGCCCACGCATAGAAGGAGACCCGGTAGAAAGAAGTCAATGATACAGATATGGAAAACAGTATTCTGTGACCGATCTGCTAAAGCAACCCAATTCGTGACCCAGCACGGCAGACAAGAGGAGGAAAAATGGGGCAGCAGCAGAGAAGAAATGCAAGTTGCGGTTGCTGCTGGATCGCGCACGTGGAAAGTAAGGGAAGATGTGTTGCTTAACACAAGGTACATGACCTATCTGGTCCCTTCTGAGAGAGAGATTATAGGATGTGCAGAGTCATCGAGATCTGACGCTAATCTCCTTTTCCTCTCTTACTATGCCCATGACGTGCCGAAAGCTTGGATACCATAGCAGATTCCATTGTGCTCATGACCAAGTTGCATATGGCATATTCCGAGCCTCTGAGTAGTGTCATGAAAACGAGAAAATCCCCGAGGCTGCACCCATTCGAGATTGAGAGTATGCAAATTCAATGGCGGTGAGACTCGAGCACATGGACTTTCTCATCTACAGTCGCTGTTCTCGTGAACGCATTTTTGTCCTTTTAACCGCGCTGGCGAATTACATATTATGAATCAGATCCACATATCGGTTAGCTTCTGACTGAAGGTGGGGATTGTAAAAGAGTTGAGAAGCCACTTTGCCACGTCGAAAGTCTTCAGGGAACCGCCCTGCTGCTCAACTCGACCCCGACGTTTGCCAACCATACTTACAATCACGTTCAAAAACGATGCCCCCCACACTAGTTCTTATCCGGCATGCGCAAGCTATCCACAACATCAACAGTCAGCGAAGCACCGGTGGCCCTACAAATTTTTTTATGACTAACACAGAAATACCTAACCAACATGACCGCGTTGCAGGAGCCAACCACGCCCTCCGGGACCCGTCCCTCACCGACCTCGGCCACCGCCAATCCGCCGAGCTGCGTGAGCACCTCCGGGCCCATTTCCCCGCCGACCGCAAAGTTCAGCTGATTGTGACGAGCCCCATGCGTCGGGCCCTCCAGACCGCCCTCGTTGCCCTGGACTGGCTGGTCAACTCGGGCGTGCCCGTCGTGCCTGATGCTCGCTGGTAGGGTGTGTCCTTGCCCTCCCTATCCACCAAGCTAGGTAGCTATCTACCAAACTTGAGTGTCACCTAATGGCCCGTTTGGATGACGTGTGCTAATGTCAACGGTGCCGCCGCCGGCGTCGGTGAATAGCTTTACCCTAAACCCTGCGACACCGGAACCTCGGCCGCTCAGTTGGCCACCGAGTTCCCGGCGATCGATTTTTCGGCGCTGGATCCTGTATACCCCGACAAGACGTCCGCCGCCAGTGCGGCTTACCGCTACAAGAAGGGGGCCGTACTGGCGCGGGGCCAGTCCGCGCTCGCGGACCTGTACGAGCGGGCGGAGGACGTCGTGATCGTGGTGTCGCACTCAGGGTTCTTGCGGACCGCCGTCGCGGGGCGCTGGTTCGCGAACGCGGATTACAGGGTTTTTGATTTTGTGAGCAGGGAGGGCAAGGATGAAGAGGAGCCGTATCGGCTGGTGGAGTGGGACTTGACAAGGGGAAAGGGAGGGATGGGAAGGAGTGAGGAAGGGGTGGTTGAGTTTGGAGAGGGACTGCCAGGGCTTTGAGGGAGTTAGCTGAAGGCTTTGGAGTTGCGATAGCGATGTCAGATGCTCAATAAGGCACGTTGGACAGCCATGTCTATTCAGTGGTACGTAGTCAGCTCAGGAACTATGTAGATGGCGCTCTCTCTATTCATTGGCTTCAAACAAATCTAACGTGATTGCATAGCGAGCGCGCATGTATAGCGAGCGCGCACTTTTTCCACCTCAATTGAACTATCGTATAAATATCAACATTACGAAGAAACCATCGATCAAAACTGCTTAAAAACTAATTGCTGATCGATTTCCACATCCTCCTGGTACACACGGGAGTTTTGTCCTGTTTGGCCGCAGTTGCTAAATTGCTGTGGGCTCGGTGTCCTGCTTCTTGTCCGACCAGCCCTCGATCGCCTTTCCTCCTCAACTCAAACTGGACCTGTACATCCCTTTCGGTCAAAATATCAGCTGCATCCTGTACACTTAGTGGCCCTCTTTCCCGGATACGACTTTTCTTAGCCCGCTGGCGTTTGTTCGAGGCTACATTTGCACCTTCGAGCTCATTTACACGAGCCTTGATCAACATCACTTCGTGTATAACCTTCAATGTACATTCATAACTTGGTCAAGAGCACCAAGAATTGGCGTTGGAAAGCTATCCTGATGTCTAGCAATACAATCCTTGATTTGTGTTGTCTGCAAAGAAGCCTCGATAGAATCCTGTGGTGTCTCAGGGACCCAGATGTTATACAAGCTCTCGGGGACGATAGGAGGGGTTGGCGTACGAGGCTTGATATCCAGCTGGGATATCACCTAGTCTAGGTCTAATGGGACAAGGCCAGCTCCTCGAAAACCTCCTCGTACGCTTTCAGGTTAAGAAGTTGCGTGGAATGCGTTATAAAAAGCGAGGAAGAAGCCGGGCTTGCTAATATGGTGAATGTGGTTGCGCATAAGCTTTCCGATTTCTATGCCATAGACCGCTTCAACGTGCTAAAATAGCCGACATCGAGCGGCTGAAGTAGGTGAGATGAGTGTGGAGGCATTAAAGTGCGATGATGTTGTTTTCTTTGCAATTGGCCTCAAATTCGGCTGAGCGGTGGCTCTCGTGCCCATCTAGTATTAGGAGACGCTTTCTACCCGTCATACGGGGACGAGAATACTTGTCGAAGTGCTTGATTCAATCGAGATCAATCTGGTTATTCGTCCAACCAGTTTTTGGGAGGTCGTGATCCATTCAGGTGGGAAAGGGCTGTCGCGATACCAATGTCGCGATATTAACTTTCCTAGGTGGATTTTGCCCGCAACCACCACTTATGGAGGGATGACACCTCCACCCGACTATACGACCTGGATCACTGTAACCCATTCTCTATTGCTTGGCTGGATTTGCTTAGCTCTTTACGGTTTTTCGACGAGGTAATGACGAGGAGGGGCCGGGATCTGGCCCATTAGATATCCAGTTTCGTCGAAATTCCAGATAACGTTACCCGACTTGAAGATCCCATGTTCGTGATTGTGTTCCAAACAAGATCAAACAACGCGCCAATTACTTTTATGTCTTCGTATTTAGCCCTATAGCAGTCATACGGACACGAACAAGGCGTCTATATCTCCGGTTGTCGCTCTATGAAATTAGAAGCCCAGCGCGGTCCGACGCGTGACACGCCGCACGTCGCGCGTAGCAAGTTGGCCATACCTTCCACCACGTCGTAACCTGGCGAAAGTTTTTGCTCTTGTAGGTCAAGAACCCTTCTAACAATAACCTGCTCTTAAGAGGGTCAAGTTTTGAGAGCTGGCAATGGTTTCTGCTCGAGGGAAAATTTCCTTCAAACGCCGCTCAAACGTTCTTCACGGCACTGAACCTCGTTTTGCAGCTGTAGCAAGGCGTTTTTTTTGTTTCCTCTTTTTTCACGCTCCATGGTTGAATTGCAAGCTGCACTTGTGCTTCGTTTCGTTTTACTGGCATTCTTACTGTTTTGTGAAGTTGGTTGTTATGGATGGGTTTGATTGAGGTGGGAAAAGTGCGCGCTCGCTATACATGCGCGCTCGCTATGCAATCATGTTACGTACGTATATAATCCTTTAATCCTTGGCTTCTACTCCAGCTTGCTTGACTCTTGGTGTCTCGGCAGACTTTTACCGTTTTCGTCGCCTGGCCGCAATGTGTGGCTCGTGGCTAGGGTGTAAGCAGCAGATCCTGCTGTTTTTGTGGCATGACTGTCGACCCAATCTTAGCTTCGCCGCATCAGCTCACTCACTCCATGTGGCCACGGTGCAAACATTGCGCAATTGCCAAAGGCTTCTAGTCCACCAAACGCGACAATCGACAGTTTGATCCCGAAGTCGTAGCCGCATACTCGCAATCCAGAGAAATGGTGAATGTCGTAACCGCGGCGAAAGCCGCCGTAAGGGTCTACGCGTCTGCCGTGTCGCTCGGCGGCAACTCCTCCATTCCCTACTCCACGACGGCGGCAGCCATGGCCGAGCTCTACCACGCCAATTCACCAGTTTCACCTTGTGCACCATCACCGTGTTCCGTGACAATGCGTTCGCCCGTGCAGGAATTGAGAACAACCTGGTGCAATACAACACCAGTGGACTTGGGACGGATATCCGGTACGAGACAAGCAGGATCGAGGCAGTTGGATCGACGAGTGCTGTGGTTTGGATTACCTGGAAGATTGTGCCTGCACAAAGTGCTTGCGTGGGAGGTGGAAAGACGGACAAGGAGAAGGGTTGGACCTTTACGGATGTCTATGGCTTCCGGATGTCAGCAGAGGGGCAAAACGGGGGCTGGGAGTGGTCCAACGCCGATGACGAGTACGAGAAGTTGATGGAGAATTATCCTCAGTTCTTCTCGTGAGCCGTTGGTCTAGGGTTGAACGGGTTATCCAGGGGTAACATAGCTACGAATCATTTACGATTGGGTGAGAGTGCTGGAATCTTTGGACGGTGGAGCAGCTTTCATGCCTGTATTGGTGATTCATAAGGAAGTCAAAGTGCGTCTGGTACTGCAGTCTTTGATAGCTCTCGTAACGTTACTTGAATATGCCACCAGCAATGGAGTAGGCTACATCTGGCGAAGGACAATCGCACACACGGCCTGTTGAATTGAACATCCACCACAAGAAGAGCAAAGTATTCCTGACTAAATGCCTGAATAAAATTCGCAACTGTTTCCATTATTGCATGATCTAGTCTAGATGCTGAAAGAATGAGTTAAATCCCTTGAACATACAACGCCATCTCGCTTACGAAGTTTTCAGCTCACCAGAAGGTGTGCCTAGATGTCAAGCACGACCCGTTGATCCCCCCAAAGGCAAAACTCTGCGACTCAAACAAACTCTTTCCCCTTTGCCTTATCCTTCCCTTTCCCCATTTCCATGCCTCTTCCCAGCCCATTTTGGGGGTTCCCTTTCCCTGCCCCAGCACCCGCATCAATGTTGTCGGCTCCAACGAAACCGGCGACCCCGTCCTCGTCAAAATCAAACCGCACCCCGGCGAGCCCCAGCTCGTGCGGTAGGTAAGGCTTGGCCGCGTCGGCCCCTGCTACCTCGTGGGCCCACCGCGTCTGGGTGCTCTTGAGCATTTCGCCCAGGTCGCTAACTGCTAGTCGCATCACGGGCACGGCCATCCGCGCGTGCAGCCCCGCGCTGTAGATAGCGAGCGCAACCGTGAGGGCCAGGACCGCGAGCGGGGGGATCAGCAGGAGGAGAGTACGTGCAGGGGCGAGTTTCCGGGTTTGCGTCGTCGTTGTTATCTCTATCTCTATCGGAGAGTTGTGAAGGGATGGAGAAGTGGTGACGGTGGACTGGGCGAGGGCGCCTATGGACAGGCGAATGAAGGCCTCGAGGCCCGGGATCGTCCAGGTGTTGCTGCTATCGGAGGTTGGCGAAGTGGAGGCAGTATGAGCGAGAGGCATGCCGGTGGCGCTGGAGTTGGTGAACATGGGCTGAGTGCCGTCAACGCTGGCACCTGTCAAGAGCGGGGCAACGGTGAACCAGAGCAATAATTCGTTGAGCTGGGTCCTCTGGGGTGTGCCAGGGCTGACAGTGAGGGTGCCAGTTGAAGAGAGCACGGGAAGGATGGTCGTACCGGACGGGATAGGTGTGTTGCCAATGGAGAGAACATCGTCGATGACTTCGACGTCGACGTCGCACGCTACCGAGGATACGGTCGTCAGATTGCCTAGGATTAGCGGCGTACTGCTGCCTCCCTCAATCGTCCCATTGAGTGCGGCGAAAATCAAAGTTGACCGGGTGTGGTTTGATAGAAACTCAAAGTTGTCGACCCAGAGCGTCAACTGAGCATGCGGGCGGATCCAGACTTCGGCTTTGGTGCTCGTTTCACCGGTTCGGGTCGGGTTGCTGGTGCGTGTCAAGTTTGTCCGGAATGCGTTCCACCAAAGATTGTCCCTGTTCAGCTGCTCGACTCGGTGTGGGCGGCATGAGATGGAGGTCCGAAACCTGGCCGCATTGGCAGTAAGATTACCTCTCTCATCCAAGACTTCTCTGTCGATGTACCAGTCTCGATACGCCGGCATGGGTTCTGAGAAGGGTTCCATCGCCCAGGCGTTGTACTTCGCCATCACCTGAACCATGACCGAAGTTGGTGGGTTGGTCTGCGCATATAACTCGGTGATGCCGCCGCCCAAGGTGTAGTTGCTCTCGAGTTCGACGGTCTGAGAAGTGGGCGAATATACGTGCCCGACAAGCGGTGGTGCAGCAAACGGAAGCAGCGTAACTGCAAGTGCGCAGACGAGGACAACGCCAGCCGCTAGCGACCTCACAGCCATGATGGCTGCAGGAGCTGACATGACGGAACTCCGGATCGTCAACAGGTATGCATTTAGCCCCTTAATAGTGAACCACTGCATCTTCATCAGCGGCCAAACCGTGGCTTCGCAGAGCCCGAGCGCAGTGTACGCCAGAGCGGCCATGCCAATCATGTAAACCATGGTGATGATGCCCTGGACTGTGCCGAGATTATTAATTGTCCAGTCGTCGGCCCTTTGACAAGAGTTAGCCCATTGCGGACACTCGAGCAGCTGTTTGCTGAGCTCGCTTGTGTAGACGATGGCCACGATGACGAAGATGATACCTGCGACTAGGGCGGCAGGGAGAGAAAGGTGAGTCGCAATGAATGGCCACCACCCAAGTCGTCGAGGTGTCGGATGCGCTCCGAAGACAAAATCATGGTCCGAGGCGAGGCGCCGGACATCTCTAGGGGTCGGTGAGGTCGCCATGTTGCTGAGGTCGACGTCGAGATATGGCGATGAGTCCGTCGAGCTGAACTCCTCGATGAAGACTGACCTGTGCGAGCGCGTTCTGGAGAGAGACGGGAGGTAGGGTGATGACATGAACTTGGGTTGTTCTAATTGACATGGGATACCGGGGAGTTTGTGGGGTGAAGAGACAAAAAAAGACAAAGCCGGTGAGGTGCAAATTGATCGAAGTTGACGAGCAAGACAAAAGAGAGTGTAACATCCCGTCTCAGGCATCTCCGGGCTTCCTAGTTGCTGGCGGTCGTGATGCCCTATCGGTTGACAGCTTTACGTGGCAAGGACTGACGCCAATGGCCTTTCGCAGTGCCGAGTTGTCAGCACGATGTGGCTGCCCATACACGCGACCCAATTCCCCTGGATTGGGCCCCGGCAAGTTGGGCATCATGCGAATGGGCACTGGCGTGTTCAATGCGTGTCGAGTTTTTGACCAGTGACGCTGGCAGCGTACTTTGAGGATGCCCAATAGGGAATCATCGAAGCGTTGCTTGGCCATCTTTCCGTGCACAGAAATGATAGGCTGTTTCAGGGGTATGGGCCCCTCTGGCAATTGTCACACATGCCCTGGGAAACCTCACATCTTTTCGACCATCACCAGGAACCACATCGAAAAGAGTAGAGGTGTCCCGCCGTTGCCCTTGAGACCCCTTCTAACATTAACTGCTAATCTAAACTGTAAAATCATGGAGAATTGAGCAAGAATTTCAGTGGAAACCTGTGGACTCGCAAACAGGCATAAAAAGCCAGCACAGCCATTCCCCATCCTCCGCCCTTAATGATTCGAGCCGTGAGCGCCAAACGCCTTACCTAGCCGTAACCCAAGATCTAAACCCGGCAGACAGCCATGCAAATGCAATCTTCTCGCGAGACCAAGCCATGAAAAAAAAAAAAAAAACCGAATTCAATAGCGGCCGCTCAAGCAGCCGAACGCTGATGCACGCCATACTGCTCCGAATTTTGGTGCATCTCATACTCCTGCCGCTGCATCGACTCCTCGGTACCCCCATCGGCCGGCCTGAACGGCTCGTACGCGGCGTTGGCGACGGCGCCGCCGCGGGGAGCGCCGACCCCCGCAGTACTGTAGCCCTGCGCCCCTTCTCCGTAGGACAGTTGGTTAGGGTAGTCACTCGTGTACGAATGCCGCGGTGGGCGGGGCACGTCGGCGATGGGCGGATAGCTCGTCTCCGCGACAAAATTGTGCACCTCCGGGTCGCCGGCAGGCACGTAGGCGCCACCGTTCAGGGAACCAGTGCGGTATTGGTGGAAAATGACCGACGCGTAGACAAGGAGGCCCAAGAAGGAGAGGCTGAAGAGGCGGGGTCAGCGGGATGATTACTTGTTCTTCCTTGCGGGCGTGATGGTGGGAGGCTGATTCGCCGGTGACGTTTTTACTTACAGGATGAGCACGGATATCACGATAGACGCGACACCGTTACGAGGACCGGCCATGGTGAGGCCAAAGTTGACGACGTAAAATGTGCTTTGGGCGATATTCACGCCCAGAAAGAACGGCGGGGTCAAGGTGCGCCTGGCGCGCATGACGATGCAGACGATGTCGAGGACCAGACAGAGCAGAATGATTACCATAATGACACAACTGATGGCGAAGACGGCATCGTAGCTAAGTGTGGTGTGATATTCGTCGTAAAGCCGTTCGAGGTCATCTCTGAAAACGTCGAGGCCGACGATCACGAGCACGTACAGGGTAATCTGGATAATCATGATAAGGATGCGGATAACCCAGAAAGGAATCAGGACGCGTTTGAGAAAGGGCGACGAGTCGCCGACGATGAATGGGCGCGACATGGTTAGAGGCTGCTCCTCTGGTTCGGTAACGACGAGTAGGTTGACTTGCAAGGTCGTTGTTGTACGTCCTGGGAGTGCTTGAAATTGAGATGGTAGGAAGTTGAGACGATATCTTGAAGTCGAATTGATCGTTGTTAAATGTCTGCCGAGCAGTCACCAGAATCTCCACCACTTGTCGGATTGCAAATCCCTTTTTGGACTTTACATGGTGTTCACTGGGGCTTGTGATTTCTGCCTAAGCCACGACTGCCACAGCCCGGCAAGGGAAGCGGAGCGATGTTGTGCTTGGCGAGTCTCCAAACTTTGTCTAATAGGGGGGCGATTGGCTTGACGACGAGGCGACTGGGGCTGTGAATCCTGATGCCTGTGCCCTAAAGCTTAGCGCCCGGGAAGCGAGGCAGGCACAGGGTAGATCACCTTGGGACAATCTGAGATCAGCTCGAAGAATGCGACCAGGAATGGGTTTTGCAAGTGGGCCTTGCCACCGCTTTTTGAGGAGCCGCCTCCTGTCGGAGGAACCAAAACGGAAACCAGTTCCCGTTCGGGAACCTGTCGGAACAGGAGGCAGATGTAGTCTCCCGCGACACCTACAGTACCTACGCTGCGGAATGAGTACCAAGCACCGCAGGACTGCGACGCGGCAGGTCCCTAGCGACAGAATGAAAGACGGTTTTCATTCCTTTTTTTTTTCTCATGCCGGACCAAAACACGCAAATGAGGTAACGTAAGGAAGTCCTGCGACGAACAAAACAGCGGATAACTGTGCCGGAAGATATCACATTCCACTTTTTTTTTTTTCCGCGAGGCAAAACACCGGGAGCGTCGGGGACCAGAGCGCTATCCTCTTGAGCTTGCCAAAGTGGATTGGAAGTTACGTTGCTCTTTTGGGAACATAACAGCAAGCAAACTCTGTTTCATATGGGTTTATCAGTTGAGTTGGCGTGGAACATGTCGACCCGGTCCAGTCCGACCTCAACACGAATAGCAAAGGCTTTCACGCTGGTGTATTTTTCCATGTCAACCTCCCTTCCTTCGATCGAAAATACCTTTGCGGGCTGCGTGGGAAGCCTATGGCGATGGTGCTAAATCAATGGAACAATGATTGTTTAGATATATATATCATATACTGACTGGTTCCTGGCAAACACAAAGCCGAAGTCTCTTCGAAACGGAACGCTGCATATCCTAGAACATCAGGAAAGCCATTCTTGGGTGTTAAGAACTGCTATGATTACTACCGGTGATAGGGCGTAGAGATGGAAATGAACGGAATTCCGAAAGCGGGCTTCAATCTGATCAAGGCCGATGCCCACACTAGCGTGCAACCGTTGAAGATTTGCAATGTACTACCTCAGACATGCTATGAAAACCAAAGAAACGGCAATTCCGTGATCTGCCCTTGACACTTCTCGGAGTCCTCCACGTCGCAACCACAGCGTCTTTCAAAGGGGCTTGAGCACAGCTTCATCACCGCTCTCCTCCACCAGATACGCCTTCCACCCGGCCTTGGGCAGATCAATGCTTCCATCCTCAGCAAGGAACTTCATGAACACCCCGTGCGTAACGACTACCACCGCGTTCTTTTCAGGACCGCTGGCCTCGAGCTCCTTGGCAAAGCGAAGCAACTTCTTCCTGACCCGCCCCGCCCTCGCAGCAACCGCCTCATCGTCCGCAGAAAAAACACCGGTTTTGGTGTTCCACCCTTCTTCGAGAGGACTATAGTCTAGTCCGGGGAACTTGGCCTTCAAAACCGAGAGGTCAGAGCCCGTGTCGCAGGGAAGATCACTTCGTTCTTGCAGGTCAGGATCCAGAATCAACTTTGCGGCTCTTTCAGCTGTTGTAGGGCTGTCTGTGGAGAGCGCATTTGGGAGAATGTTGCTGAATCCCGCGAGAGTGGTTTCGATGGTGCGGGTTAGGGGTGAGGTAAGAATGACCCCAACGGATGGTAAAGCCGAAAAAGTATCCGCGAGTGCAGACGCCTGAGCGAAGCCCGTCTGAGTGAGACCCGGATCATGGTGGTTGAAGTCCTTCGAGACATTGTGAACTGATTCCGCATGGCGGACGAGGTAAATTGTTGGTTTGCTAGCCATTTTGATGCCACGGCTTTCGGTTGTTGCTGATTGGCGCTTCTCCAAGAGTTGTGATTGAGATCCGCGACAAACCGCCCCTTGGTTTGGAAGTTGCGCGACTGATGTTAGGCAAGATACGGCCTTGTATGATGAAAAGCAAGAGCCTTGCGTTGGGAACTCCTGAGGCTATTCTGGTTTCTATTCTTGTAGCCTGCAACCAGGGAAATTTCAGTATCTGAGCTATCTGGTCCAATTATTCTTTTCCCGAGCGTTTTGCTTGGGAATCTCTCTTTTCCCCGTGGGAGACGAAGAAAGGAAATAGGATGCCAATGCGGTAGAGTCATGCTCTTTAATTAATACCCGTTCTCGTTTTCAGCCGAGGGGCCCCTCCTCGCACGCCGTTGGAAACGTTAATCACGCCATGTTATACTAGTCTTATCATTGGTTGGGCACCGCTTTAAAGCGCCCAAGTGCCGTGCCACAATGCTCCATTAGCCTACACTAAAACAATGAGCATAGCTCGGCAACGTGGCTGGGTAATTCTACCTTATTGTACAGTTTAATGTCGCGCACGAGTCTGAGAAGCATCATCTTCGTGTCGGAAATGATTATTGTCATTGTTGGGACGCTGACACGCCTATGGGTGGCCAAGGCAAAAATTGACTAACAAAGCGGTTGTGCTCAACCATCATTGTTTGGTTCTCGTAGGAAGTCATGCGTCTTGCGCATTGTTATAGAAAGCGAGTGCTTCCTCAAAATGCACACGACAAGCGGGGTCGGGTTAAGGGACAGTACCATTTACTTATGTATCAGGTCTCGTATGTATCGCTCTAGTATTCTAACTTGAAAAAACCGAGGAGGAGCTAAAGATAACGCCGCCGATCTAAATCCTTTCGGTCAATATGGCTCTGTAACCCGAAGGATGCGCGTCTTGCGAATGATGATGACATGCTGCTTGGGCGAGGGCAGGGCGTCGATACTGTTAGCGAAGATGCAACCTGGGAAGTGATGAGCAAATTTGATACAGTAAGATACCTGGTAATGACACTCTGGTTCAGCATTGCTGAGTAGATTGTGATGTCAGGTCTACAGTAGGCATTATATGAGGCAGTGTCAAATACAGAAACCTTAAGTTGATTGAGCGCCCAGCTCTAAGATTTCGTGCTTTCCATTCATCGGCTCTTCCATTATTGATCTCAGCCGTTTTTCACAACACCGAGTCGCTTCTATTCATCCCCATCACAGAATCATTATGCAGTTGAGCCTGATGGCGGTGATGGGCTTAGTGTCTCAGGCCAACCAGGTGCTGGGGCAATGTCCCAACACCATTCTTGACCTAAGCCCGTGGTACCTACAGCTGCCCATTGGCTCGCCGGGACATCCAACCACTGTCTCAACTTCGCAGCTTATGGAGTGCTATCATAACCGGTACTTTCAAGGCGCGAGCGATAACTCGGTTGTCTTTCGAGTACCCGGCAGTCCCAATACCTCCGGGTGCGTCACGACGGCAAACAGCAAGCACTGCCGCACTGAGCTACATGAATCTCGAATCTGGCAGCCCACGTCGTCCGTCAACCGGTTAACAGCTGACCTGCGCGTCGTGAACCCGGGCGGGTCGACCGCCATCGGTCAGGTTCATATCGACGACAGGGTCAGCAGCAAGCCGGCCATTGAGATGTACTATGAAAACAACGGCAACATCACCGTAGGTGTTGAGCGAAACCGTTCCGGCGGCGGTCAGGTCAGGACCACCCTCGGCAGGGTCCCGGTGGGAACCCGGTTCGGGTACGAAATTCGCTGGGAGAGGGGGACCATCCAGGTCGGCATCAACGGCAACATGCGCGTGCTCAGCCAAAACGATCTCCACAACCCTCCCGTTTACTTCAAAGCTGGCAATTATCTTCAAGGTAGCAGTCCTTCCGAGGTACGCTTCTATAGCCTTCACGTGGCCCATACCTCTGGCCGCGGCGGCGACCCGGTCGATCTCTAGTGGTCTGGGCCGATCTCATCTTCGAGTCGACGCAGGGCCATGGCACCCGGCATCGCGGTTGATAAATACCGGGCGAGCGATACCAGCAGCCTCCGGATTCGAGGCGGGCTCCGCGGGAATTGGAGTGGAGGTGCAAAGTGCAGACGACCGATTTAGATGAAACCCAACCTTAACCGATCATTGCGCTTTGGGCGCGTACGTGCTGAAGCGGATATGCCAGGACGTCTTCTGGACTGTAATATAATTTTATTTCTAAGCCAAGTTAGCTCCTAGCAGGTCTCTTGGGTTCAGTTGGTGACACAAGTACACAGGTGCATTTTAAATCTTTGAGCAGAACAACTTGGATCGAGCACGACAGCGGTCTGGGGTCAAAGAGCATGAATCGGGTATTTGGTAGGACTGTGTTACTATGGCGTGGACTGATAGTTGTCTAGTCTTCGATTGGAGAAGCATCACTCGCACTGGGCTTATTCAATTATATGGCCCGGGAAACGTTGGCGTTCGACGACGATAAAACCTTGAACCTCGACTTTAGTCCTCCAGTGCAGAGGTTCAAACCAATCGCCCGCAACGAGCCCTGTGCTGTTATATTCAATCGTAAGACGCTGGCGTAGCATGATTACTAGTAAGTTCTATTCTTCTACGTCCAGCTGAGTTTGCGGAGTTGTTCAGATTCGTATGAAGCTGGCAGCTCAGGTCGGTGCTATGTATTGTAATAAGGGTGGGTAGCCCCGCACCTAAGCACCGCAGTGCAGTGCTTTACTCTTTACGGATGCACACACTGCAGATTACGAGTATTAACCACCTTGAGGTGGCTCAACTACGTCATCGCCGATCCGCCTCACCCTAACCATGCTTTCAGCATCCGATTCCACACAATAACAGTCTCGAACTCCATTGAATCAATACACCTTGACTGATGATTTTTCAGAACTTCCTGATCTGAGTGTTCACCTCGAATAATGGCCGAAGTTGCAGCAGCGGCCATCGCCGCCGAACAAGTGGCGGCAACTGGCGTCGAAGCAGCAGCAGCTGTCGCCATCGCAACGCCCACCTTGCCCCTCAAGATCGCTCTCACTCATTTGCCCAACCCAGCTCCCGAAAGGTCACCGTACGTTTTCTTTGTAATCCTCTTCTCGCCCCCCATATCAATCCAACCCAACCTGAGCTAACCGTATCCATAAACGCATCAGCCACCGAGCCCTCGCCCGCTCCCGGCACACCCTTACCGTCATCCGCGACAAAGCTGTTATCTTTGGCGGCCAGGATGCCTCCGGCGCACTCTGTCCCCCGGGCACCCACACTATCACCCTCCCGGCTCCTTCCAGCAAAACCACGACTGTCACCGATCCTGCCAGTGCCTCCTCTCTGGCACCCGGGGAAGGCAACGAGGAAGGCGAGGAAGGAGGAGGACCCGGGACTGCCTACACCTGCTACCCGCCGTACACGTTACAGGACGCCTCGACCGGCGAGACCCTCGTGCCGCGTCCGCGGACGGACCATGCGGCGTGCGCGCTCGGGGAACGGTATCTGCTGGCTCACGGGGGCCGCGGCGGCGCGGACGGTGGAACGGGTGCCCTGGAAGAAGGGAACTGCATCTGGAAATGGGACTGCGATGGACTGAGTTGGGCCAAGCTCCGAGGGGACTCGCAACTTGGGGCGCCCATGGCACCCGGAAGGTGGGGGCACTGGATGTTTGCAGATGAGCGCCAGGGGTTCTTGGTTATGATTGGGGGGAGGAATACGGAGGAGGGCAGCAGTGAAGATGCCGGGGATTTGGGGAGGGAGGCGTGGATGTACGATTTCGACGCCGCCATATGGACTGCGTTGCCGAGGATGCCAGCACGGCCGTTGGCGGCGGCGTATGCGGCGGGGAGAGTTTATATCATCTCAAGAGACGAGAAAGCGGATGGAGAAGGAGATGCCTTGCTCGGCGGCGTGGTGCATTTTCTTGATATGCGAGAGTCGTCAACGGAACGGGAGAAGCCCGGCGCATTAATATGGAAAAGCGTCCAGTTTCCGGCAAATCCGCTGACCCCAGGGCCGAAACCAAGGACTGGCGGGGCCTTGATACCGCTGAGCACCGGACACGGAAGGCAATACTTGGTGTATCTGCTTGGATGCTCGAAAGATGAGAACCAGAAAGAGGACAAGTACTATTCGGATATTTGGACGCTGCAGATCCCGTCTAATGCACACAGCGCCGCCGCTGCAAAGGACAAGATTAGGGAGAAGCTGCCTCGTCTAGAATCCGGAGAATTTAGATGGGCCGAGGCGGAGATTGTTCCTACTGAGCAGCTGACGCCGAGTGGGAAAGTACATCCAGGGCCAAGAGGGTTGTTTGCTGCGGATGCGTGTCTGGACGGACACGGAATCATATTGTGGGGAGGCGTGAACGCGAAAGGGGAGCAGGAGAGTGATGGCTGGGTTTTGAGGTTGGCTCAAGGGTATGCGGATAATGACAGGTACGAATAAGTTGGTAGTTGAGTTGTCCTTCTTGTTGTGATACAGCTCAACCGAGCTACTACGGTTAATACCGGAAATGGAAAGCATATCATAGCAGAGTCAGATTCCTAACCTAGCTATACAGTCTTTGTCTGGCTTGCTCTTAAACAAATGCTGATTACCTTATACAGCCTCTACCAGTCATAGCATAATTTTTCCGCGACTAAGTCACATAAGCGCCGATGAGCCTCGGATGTTGGTATGAATTTTCACTCTGGCCCCCCATGGTAAGCAGTCCGAGCCACTAATAAACGAATCCGACAATGCTCTCAAACATGCTCACTAGGATTGCATCACGACCACCGTTTATATAGGAACTGATGGAATAAGTATAACTACTTATAAGCTATCCAGCAATGCCTGGACTTGTTCGCCAACCACAGCTCCCACGGAAGTTATTATTGACAATGCGGCTGTACTTGGCTACCCTCCTCGCAGCATCTGTGTGCATCAGCGCAATCGACGCTCTCGCAGACAATGGTGATCTCTCCGTTCAAACCAAGGGCGGCGTGGTACACGGCACCATTGACAGCGCCACGCCTGCCGTTCGTCAATTCCTCGGCATCCCCTATGCACGCCCGCCCGTGGAAAACCTTCGGTTTGCACCGCCGCAACCTGCTCTTCCATTCGGAGAGCTGGAAGCGAAGCAGATGCCTCCCAGCTGCATGCAGTACATGAGTCTCCTTCCTAACATTTACACTCGCGAGGTTCCCGAGTTCAACCTCGGGGGCTTCAACGAAACGACCGGCCCCATCAGCGAGGATTGTTTGTTCCTCAGCGTATGGGCGCCGCGTCTCAAGTCGAAGAAGAAGTTACCTGTTATTATCTTCTTTTACGGAGGGGCATTCACCGTTGGCGGCATCAACGCCCCATACCTTGTCCCTTCGAACTGGATTCAGCGCACGCAGAACCACATCGTCGTGGCGTTCAACCACCGCGACAACATCGTCGGTTACCCCAACGCGGCGGGCCTGCCGCCGGACAAGCAAAACGTCGGCCTCCTCGACGCCCGGCTCGCCGTTGAGTGGGTGCGAGATAACATCGGCGCCTTCGGCGGCGACCCGGAGCGCATCGGCCTTTGGGGCCAGAGTTCGGGCGGTATCATCATTTCCTACTACAGCTACGTCTACCGCGAAGACCCCATTGCCAACAGCGTCATCCTCGCCTCGGGCAACGAATTCATCGACATCTTGTCGCACGACCCAACGCACGGAAACTTTACCTTTGTGGCATCCCATTTTGGTTGTGGCAACCTTAACCCGGCCGACGAGCTGGCATGCATGCGGCGCGCCGACGTGGGCCAGATTGAGGACTTCCTCCGCGCCCACGGCGACGTGGGACGCACGCCTCCGGCCTTCTTCTCCGCCGTTATCGACGAACACACCGTCTTTGCGGACTATGCCTCCCTGGCGCGCGCGGGCCGCATCGCCCGACTGCCCGCCCTCATCGGCAGCAACGCTCAGGAAGGCATCACCTTTATCCCCTACGACCCCAACGGCGGGGACCTGGCCCTAGCGGACCAGATGACCATGACGTTTTTCTTTTGCCCGACGTACCAAGCGGCACGGGCCCGCATCGCGGCCCACGGCGGCGACGTGCCCGTGTACCGGTACTTGTACGCCGGCAACTTTAGCAACGTCAGCCCTAAGGGGTGGATGGGCGCTTATCACGGGGCCGAGGAGCCCATGGTGTTTGAGACGCACTCGCTGGTGCGTGGTGAGTCGACGGCGCTCCAGCGCAAAACGGCGCATGCAATGCAGGACGCGTGGGTTAGCTTTGTGGCGACGGCCGGGAGGAGGATGACGGTGGAGGGATGGGGCGCCAAGGGCGAGGAGGGGCTGGTGGATGGTGGCCGGGTCGTCGAGTTTGGGAACGGCGTGCCGGCGAGGTTGGTGGACACGAGCGAGCTGGAGAAACAATGTCGCGAGATGGGCATAAGTTTGGTGAACGGCTCTGACTAAATGTGATGACAATGTCAGTCGACGAGGCCTGGACTTCTCCCTTCGGCGCAAGTCCTGGATTGGTAAAAGTGAGCGGTGCCAAGCGGAAGGAATCACACGAAATTCCACCCCCACTTTCTGCGGCAACCAGATGAGGGCAGAGGCCCTGAAGCCAGAGACCCTTGGCGACGGGAAACGCATCGCAGGCATTCTTCAGGTTCTTGTCGTATGCGAATCCGTATCTTGGTTTGGGGATTTAGCTATGCCTCTCTAATTTCCGGCATGCTACAGAGACCATGCGCATAATCCTAGCATTGGACAGGAGCGAAGGGGCTCCATGGATTGTTTCTTCGCGAACCTTAGTAATTTTCGGTTGGGTCATTTGCCGCCCTCGCGTGATCTTGTGTGGAAAGCGTGGGATTTAACGGCGAAGGATTCTTGCCAAGAGAGATTATCTGATCTTTTGATTGACGATTGATAGCCTTGGTGGGTCCGGTCCCAACTCCACCGCCTGCCCTCGGCGCAATGCTCGCCTTGGGTCACTCGCTAATAACCAAGGAACAGTAAAAGCGGACGCCTGTCGAGGCTGTTCCTGTCTGGCTATCGAAATCAGATAAAAGTCGAAACTGGATTTATACGTTGTAAGAATTTGAAATGCTATGGATTCTTTCTGCTTTTTGCCCGATTAGGAAGGATGCATTACTGAGCTGGCGGCCGCTCTTTCCTGCAGCACACGGCGGATGCCGCATTCTGCTCCACGCGAAAACGTTACATCCTGCACACTCGCCTGTAAGGTTCTCTAAACCAAGACCAGGGAAGTGGTGAATGGCCCTGGTTTTCGAGCGCAAATGCGCCTTTGTGGGTTGCAACGAGCAGACCTGGTCGTGTATGCGGCCCCTGTTATCACACGTGGGAAGACGATCCATGTAATAAAAGCGAGCTTCCTGTTCATATCTCGAAAACAATCTCTTCTCTTCGTCTCTCTATGTTTATTGTGTTGTTAGCAATTTCTTCAGGCCGTCTGCGTCCTTACTCCCCTCACGCTTTTCTGGTCATATTCCGGCTTCCTTCCCATCCAACCCTGCCGGTTCTACACGCAAAGACGATGAAAATACTGGGTCACGTTGCCCCATGGGCGCGCAATAAAGAGGCTCCTGTCGTGGAGCAGGAAGTGTCCCCTCAGAGGGCCGCCACCGATAAAGAAGCGCACCTGGTGGTTAATGATGCCGATGCCATCGTCAACCGCTCGACTGCCGACCATGACTCGGACGAGATTTCGCTAGATGCCCAGGTCGGCATTCAAGATGTACAAGCGCTTGCAAAGGTCTGGACAAGATCACATCTCACCATGGCATACGCCTCGTAAGTCTTGCAACCAGGTCGCGGTGGTTTCGTGGCTGACGAGATTGCAATAAGCATTTGGTGTATCCTCTTTACGGACGCTCTGCAGCAGACCATGTCAACCACCCTGACGCCATACGTGATGAGCTCGTTTGCGAGCCATTCACTGACAGCCGCCACGACCATCTTTTCCAATCTAATCGGCGGTCTCTTCAAATTGCCACTCGCCAAGATTTTGGATATCTGGGGTCGGCCTCAAGGATTCGTCGTCATGATTTTTTGCCTGACTATTGGCCTTATCATGATGGCGGCGTGCAACTCTGTTCAGATGTATGCCGCCGGGCAAGTCTTCTATTGGGTTGGATACAACGGCATCACGTACTCGATTACCGTCTTCATCGCCGACACTTCGGCACTCAAAAATCGAGCCCTCATGTTCGGCTTCGCATCCTCGCCTTATATCATAACGGTGTGGATTGGTGGGCCGCTGGCGAATGCCTTCTATAATGGCCCTGGGTTTCGCTGGGGCTTTGGCGCCTTTGCCATTATCACACCCGCAATCTGCTCGCCACTGCTCGCCTTGTTTTACGTCAATTACCGCAAGGCCCGAGCCGCAGGCCTTATTCCAGACCGCAAGAGTGACCGCACCTGGCTGCAGTCTCTCAAGCACTACGCCATTGAGTTTGATGTAGTTGGTCTTCTTTTGATCACTGGCGGCCTGGCGTTAATCCTACTGCCGTTCAACCTTTACACCCGACAGGCCGAGGGGTGGAGGTCGCCTATGCTGATTGCGTTCTTCATCGTAGGCGGTCTGCTCCTGATTGCCTTCGCTCTGTACGAAAGGTTCCTGGCACCCAAAACATTTGTTCCGTACGAGCTGCTTATGGATCGCACCGTCATGGGCGCTTGCATCCTTGCGGGGGTGTTGTTCGTATCATTTTACATCTGGGACAGCTACTTTTCGTCCTTTCTGCAGGTGGTCAACGGCCTCGACATGACAGAGTCATCATATATCCTCAACATATACAGCATAGGGAGTTGTTTCTGGTCCCTGGTAGTTGGCGTCCTCATCCGCGCGACCGGCCGTTTCAAATGGCTAGCCCTCTACTTTGGCGTGCCCGTCACGATTCTGGGGGTTGGCTTGATGGCCCACTTCCGCCAGCCCGACGTCAATGTTGGCTACATCGTCATGTGCCAGATCTTCATCGCCGTGGCGGGCGGAACGCTCGTCATCTGCGAGCAAATGGCCGTCATGGCGGCGACCACGCACCAATACATCGCCGTCATACTCGCCGTCGAGGTGATGTTTGCGAGTATTGGTGGCGCCATCGGCTCAACCGTTGCGGGCGCTATTTGGAACGGCGTCTTCCCGCAGAAACTGGCACAGCACCTCCCGCCCGAGTCGCAAGGCAGCTTGACGACCATTGTCGGCTCACTCGACGTGCAGCTGTTGTACGACGTAGGCACTCCCACCCGGACGGCTATCCAACGCGCGTATGGCGATGCGCAACGAATTATGATCATCGCCTCCACAGTTGTGCAGGTCGTATCCCTTGTGTCAGTCATTATCTGGAAGGATTACAAGGTGAAAGATTTCAAGCAGGTAAAGGGGTTGGTTGTATGAGTTGGTGTCACATTTTCCTGATTTCTTTTTTGGGTAGCTGCTGTGAACCTTCAGAGGAAGGCTCCCTTATTTCGAATTTAATCGTGAGACGGGTGCCAAGTTCTGCTTACAAACCTCGCTCTTGCCGGTGATGTTCGTGAAGGGAGGCACGCAAAATCTTGAGCTTACCGATCAACAGGGGAGCCACGTCAGTTGAATTGATGAAAAAGCTTGGCTCGGGCGGTCGCGTCAGCCGGATGAATGTGATGCCGTCAGCACTGCTTGCCTTCGGCAACAGCGCTACGCCGATGAGGAGAGCCTGGAAGCATAGCCGCGACTCTGCTGAGAAACTGACTGAGTTGAGCGACTGGGACTACATTCCGATTATATCCTGATTAACAGTATGTCGTTCTGGCATTCAACAATGAATTGGCCTGGAGGGGCGAGGCTCAAGAACTTGGGCACCTCATATCCGCGACAAGCTGGAAGCCTATATTTTGCGCCACCACGTTGCAGGCGAGGTGACATTGGGAGGTTTATTCGCACCCCTGCCCGCGACATGGAGGGTCAGACCCCGGCCTGCGCTTCAGCCCTGCGAGCGAGCCGCAAAGCTTAACGATTTGGGCCCGGCCCCCCCATTCTCCATCGCTCCCGTCTCTGGCTTCCTCTTCTACCTGTTTGCCATCCATGAGGAAAATATGGTGGTTGGTTTCGCCCGTCAACAACCAGACTAGTTCTCACTCCTCTGCCAGTCGCCATCATGGGCCGTCCTTTACCATCAACGTGTCTTAGCATCGGACATCATGACAATCAGGTTTCTGATGTTGTTATCCACTACAATGGATGCTTACGCGTAGCGAAACAGGGGCAATTCTACGACAGCCTCGACTTGGAAAGCCAGCAGCGCATCAGCCGTGCCAACGGAAAAATTGCCGACCTCCGGAGCCGCCTTGAGACGTCAGAACAAGCCTCGACGGCGGGAACCCGTTTGCAAGGCTTCAAGCAAGCGATGGCTGAGTGGCGTGCCGTCACCGGTCACTCAAACGTGCCCGCTGCCACTAACCTGGGCTACTCACGATCGCAAACTCCTAGAACCCCAGCTTTTGGGGCCGATAAGCCAGTCGACAGTCATATCAGGGCGTCGGTTATCTATTTCAAGGACGGGCAACCATTCGATGTTCCTGGGCTAGCAAAGAGCTCTCCACACCAGAAGATTCCCGTGGCGGACTTATTGTCCGAAAACGAGTCGAAAAATCCAATAATGCAGCCGAACGAAAACGGGGTTGTCCGCTACTTTCATCTACCCGCCAACAACATGGCCTGGGTTGAGGAGGTCATTGCACGTTATTACCATGAGAAGAGGCCCGACCCGAACATTCGTCCCGACAAGCAGAGATCAATGCGACCAGAATCCAAGACGGAAACGGTTCTTCAACCGGGATATTGGCGAGGACAGCAAAATTTCGACGCTGGCTCTGAGGTTCACGCTAGACATATGAAACCTTTCTTTTCCGGAATTTCTGTCGATCCCCGCGGCTCGGGGCCGCGGCCCAAGAATATGGTCTTGTTCATGCCGTATCTTCACTGGGAGACCGACAGGGGCCGCGCTAGGTCCGCTGAGATCGCTAAGGAAGCCCGCAAATACGACCTGAGCTCGATTAAAGATGTAGTCGATCAAGCCAAGAATCAGCTTGCTCGAACCGAAACTCAGCACACGGTGGCACCTGCATGGGCACTGCGACCACATTCCTTCATGTCAGGGAGCATCGACAGGAGAAAAGCCCTGGGACAAGTCTTACGTTCTGCGGCTACCCTCCTGGAGGCTATGGATTCACACATTGAAGAGCAGCTCACAATGAGCTATCTGCACGCCGAACCACCCCTGCACCCGAGAAGGACCCTTGATCAGGCCTACTACGGCGCTCTAAGAAGCACTGGTGCGCGGGACAGAGATCAAGTGGTTTACCGAGGAACGACTGCCCAGCCACACCCATGCGTCGGGCCCGAGGCTTGTCCGCAATGCAACGAGGACATCCGCAAGACGCCTCGGATTCTCATGGTTGATCAGCTCTGGCTTTGGTGCCTGGACGAGAGTAGGGTGGTCTTGTCCCTTCATGAAGACCAATCCACTAACAGTTGCAGAAACAATCATCACCAGCTTCCCGCGGCGCTGGGGCCGAAATAGACCGGATCCGTCAGCCATCCATAAGAGCTTGCGCACGCGGTTTCAGCATGCGCATCCCGGCGAGATCTCGTCGGCCTACGATCTTGCCCTCATCATTGTCGACGAAGCCTCTCGGGTGTTCTTTAACAGGACGAAAATTAGCGCGGAGCAGCCGAACCTGGTGGAGCTCTTTAACGCGGCAATTCGCGATTTGACCTACAAGCAGACAGCCGCATTCGACCAATTCCTCATCTACACGCATCTCGCTTCCCGTGATTACAAACGACAGCGATACGTCTCGTCTGACAACTCGACACAGAACCACCTCCTGAACATCAACCCCGAGGGCGAGCTTCTCAAGGAGGTCAAGGATATCCAGGACGAACTGCACATTATAATGCGAATCAAAGAGCAGCAACAGGCGGTCATGGAGAACTTCGTCAAGCACATCCGGCGGACTCTCGTTCCCGTCGTCCGTGCCCATCGCCCTATCACGTCTCGACCCTCGGCGGTATGGGATGCAGTCCTTGAAGCATCACTCGAGTACAGCGGCGCGTCCGCCGAGGATCCCACGTATCACCGCGAAGAAGAAGAACGTCAATGCGCCCAGCAAACCCTTACCAAAGCCGACATCCTTTTGGAGGACATCGAAGGCAGAATCGCCGAACTGCGGGCCCTGCTGCAAAACACCCAGAACACCTCCGCGGCGGTATGACTTCCCACGTACGTCCCCCGCAGGAAAAAAGGACACAATCACTAACAGCTGTGTACAGCTCAAAGACCTCCTGACGCTTAAGCAGCAACAGGCTGGCGTGATTGAAGCTCGCGAAGCAGTCAAGCAAGCACAACTGACGCTCAAACAGGGGCAGTCTATCATGATATTCACGGTGGTGACCATCATCTTCCTCCCGCTCTCCTTCTGCGCCTCTGTGTTCGGCATGAACGCGACCGAGTTCAGCATCGACGCACGACTGCCGCTCTCGTCTGAGCTGCGCCTCATGTTTCCCATATCGGCGGGTATCATTTTCGCCTCCTTCCTCTTTGCCTTCTCGCGCGGCGTCTTTGCCAACAGCGCTATCGTGCTCGCCCGCAGCGCCGCGAGCTTCGCGTGGAACACTGCCGCGACCTGGGTCGCCGTCAAGACGGGTTTGTACCTCGTCAGTCGGGAGATGCTGGCCCGGGCGAACCGGCTCAGGGAGAAAGAGGGCACGGTAACGGGCGGTATGAAGGCTGAGGTGCTGAGGAGGGAGAAGAACTTGGAAAGAATGCGAGCGGCTGGGCACGTAAAGGCTCTCGCGAGGCAGAGACAATCCGCAATGAGGCGCACTGAGGCGGCGGACGGCAGCAGTGAACCTGCGGGGATGGTGCTTACCCCGTTCAGCGAGGGCATTCCGAGCAGCTCCAGCCCGTTTCTGGGTGAGAGGTACGACGGTATGATGGATGTCGAGTTGGGAGAGAGGGTATCGCGAAAGCCAAGTTCCCAAATCCATCTTGTCCAGGGCAGATGAGATGGAGATTGTAAACGTTATTATATTGCCCAATGCCCGGCATTGAAGGGTGAACGTGTAGTTCGGCCTTGTCGAGGACAGTTTTGGGTTGAATTGACGGCCTAGATTCAGCCCGCTACCAAATATTAATCAACCCCTATTCGTTAGCGCTGAGCCATTGTGGGGTAAAATATAATATGATAGTTGTGCCCAACGAGCGCGGCCAAGAGACAAAAGAACCATGCATTTCAGAAGAGTCTACATGGCGGGGCTGAACTATGCGATTCAATAACCTTCATCGGCCTGTAAAAATTGTACATCATTTTGTATTGCTGGGCTGACCTTGGCAACTCGGTCCATTCGACTGCTTTCGACTCAGGCTTGACGTTGCTGTTTCGTGCATCGAGAGAGACTTCCATCGAAATCGGTAGCCTGGCGTTTGCTCCAACGTATCCTCGACGCCACCACACCAGCAAACTTCCCCAACACTTCACACTCTGACCACCATGACGGAGGCTCTCCCGCCCCGCGATTTCCAATTCTTCCCCGTCCCGGACGCTCCGGTCGACCTTCCGCCTCTCGCCCTCTCGCATTCGACGATCTGGACCTACTGCGGTCCCCTGCTGACGCTGAGCGACCCCCCGGCACTCGCCGACCTTCCACCCACCTTCAGCGCCTGGTTCGCGCACACCTTCTCGCCAGCCGGCTCCCCCACCCCATCCCTACTGCCCCGGCTCGCCCCCTTCCTGCGCGCGGTGGACTCGTTTCTCCGCCGGCGCGGCATCCATCACTACTGGCTGACGGTGCGCGCGTCTAAGCCAACGCCAGATTTTGACACCCCACGCTGGCACACCGACGACGATTTCTTCGATTACCCCCCGCGTGGCGACAGCAGCGATAACGACAGCCGCAGCGGCGCCTCACTGGACCGCTGCCAATGGAAGCTCTGCGGAACGCTGCAGGGGCCTGGCACGCTGTTCGCGGCCGACGGCGCGCGCGCGCGTGGGTTGCTGCGGCGGGCCAAGGAACGCGCGCGGCGCGCCGAGGCGGCGCGTCCTCATGTATGCACTGTCGTGCGATGCGCCGCCTGCGGGCGGACGAGCGATGCCGTCCGCGAGGAGGCCCGCGCGGGCTTGGAGGGAGAGAAGGTTGCGCAGACCGGGAACAGCGAAGTCGCGTTCTTCAGGATTGGCGCGAAGGAAGGGGCGGTACACTCGGAACCGAGGATTGACTGCGACCGGGTGTTTGTCAATGTAGTCCCCGGGACGGAGGCTGACCTGAGGGGGTTGATGAGCCGATGGGGGATGGAGTTTCCGAGGAGTTGGACGCTGGGAGTGCCGGCGGTCTTGGATGTTAATGGCCACGAAGCCAGCGGTACAGGCGAAAAGACGAAAGCGCCAAACAGCGCACAGATCGAGTCCGCGGCGTAGGTGCGGAGCCGTCGTGAACAACAACAGGTACCGCGGTCATGCTCAGGTAGGTAGCAGCCGTGGCTCAACTTAATTCTAAATGTGCTCAGTTATGGTATTTAGTAATAACTATACTTTTCGACCAAGAACAATAAATACCTCAATTTTGAACGTGCGCAAAGCAGGGAAGATGCTAAATATCACCGCCAGGTACATGCCTATGATATTTTAGGCTAATCGTTTGAACAACTGAGCCCAGAGGTGAATCTAGTTTCACATACAACAAGATAATGCACCTTACGATACGTAGTTAGATGTCAAAACAGATAAGTTCTCAAGTGGTAGGTACGTGGATATCGATTTTCCTCTTTGAATTAAATTTCTCTCCCTCACTAACAAATGAGTTTTTTTTTTTTTAAAAAAAAAACACAAGACTTCATAGCAGTGGCAAAGAACTGCGGCGAACATGACGAGGTTGTAAGCTCCCAACCCAAGCGCATATGGATATTTTATTTAATTACATATTCCGTACCCCGTCGGACTCAGAGACACCCAAACCGTCTGTTGTCCCTTTTGTCGGGCAGGTGAATGCTTCCGCTTTGGAAGGCCCTGGTTCTGGAGAGGGGGGGAGGGGTGGAAGCGGGGTTTATCGGCGAAGTTGTCAAATACATTGGTCTACGACGTACAAGGCACGACACGAGACCATCTGACCCTTTGAAGCCAGACTGACACCAAATGGCCGTAGGCCTTTGCCACTACTTTTTCGCCATTTTGTTGCCGATCAAAGTAAGCTAACCTTAGGTGGTTAACACGAGGATGCTATAATTTATTTCTTATAAGAAAAGCAGTGCTATCAGGTCAGTTTCGACGAGTGTGACTTCTGATGCATTCTTCCACCCTAGGCTTAGGCTTTGGCAATGTTGACTTGAATCCCCCTGTTGCTGACGCAGTACTCGGAGCCCTTAACCGTATCATCAGCCCGCCAGCAAGAGTCGAATATCAATCCGGCAGTACGAGCAATATCGTTGCTAAGAGAAAGGATGAGGGTGTTAGTACGTAGATAGCCAGTAAAAGTACGACCAAAGGGTACAAAAGTAGGGAAGCAGGAATAAGAGATAGAGGAGAGAAATCCACATCACTTACCAGTTCGCCGACTGTGTACCACCAACTTTGCTCCCGACAATCTGGGCGTTGCCAATGCGGCAGAACTGAACACTCGATCGGTCAACTACACAATTCTGTCCGTTTTTACCCTTTGCGGCGAGGTTGTCGACACAGGCCGCAGCATCACGTGCCTAGACACATATCATCAGTTCGACCGACTGTGAGCCTTTGAATCCGTAGCTCATCATGCATGGAAGCGGGACGATAGGCTGAGCAAGCGAAAAGGAGAACCATACATTCGCAGATTCCCATGGTTGATCGCAATAAGGGGCTCTCGCCTGGAGGCCGCCGGCCGAGCCAATGACGTCGGCTGCGTGGGCGGCCGCGATGGCCTCGTCAACCGTCAAGGCTGTGTCGGGGTTGGCAATAAGATCCTCAACCCACTGGGCAAAGGAGAAGGTTGTCTTAGAAGTCTGAACGGCACCGGGGGCGGCTGCCGTGAGTGCCGCAGTGGACAGGGCCAAGGTGGCCAGAGATAGGACGTGTTTGACCATTTTTATCCTGGTTTTTTTTTCTTCTTCTTTTTTTTTTACCTTGGTGAGAGTTGAAGAAGTTGGGTTGGACACGAGAACTTAGGAGCGGGTTGATGGCGAGAGTCCTTCTTATATAGACCTTGCCCTGATTTTACCAGTCATCGGCCTCGGCCTTGACAAATCTCGGAAAACGCTATGAAGATGCTCGTGTTGAAAAAAACCCGGGCTACAGTCAGCACTGTTGGTCCTTAAATGGCTGCATACCTAAGTATCCAAATGGCACCTTGCTTCTGCGCCTAGATAAATGATCTACCAATAACACCAACGACATGCCGGTCAGTACCACTTGATTAAGTTCAGTTGGATTCTTCGTGCAGCGAAGAGACAGCAACATCCTTTTTTAGGCAGCTATTGATCTGACCCCTGAATTTCAAAGCGAATTGGCTTTGAGCGCCAGATTAGTTTCGGCCGGCAGAGCAACGGACGGGATGTTCCCACAGGCATTCTTTATCTCAACCTGGTTCGCCGTCTCCACCTTTTTCATTAACAACACCAACAGTAATGACAACAACATCGCGAATTCTACCGGTTTCGCCAGTCGTTACGTTGCCTCGCCCCCCAACAATGCCTCCTTGGCTCATGCCAACAGCTTGTGTCATACGACCCAAGCCAAAATTAGAATTTCACAGCGTGCTGCTGCATACAACGTTAAGTGCCAAAGAATTTTTGATTATCTATGACAAATCTTGGTAGAACAGTCCCTTCACGTGTAAGCGTCTACGTATACTAATCAATGTAACCAACAGTCAACCAACGATCAAGCAACTGTTTGCCAAGGTTGAAGACGGTCACGCCAACGTTTCTCTGTTTGGTAACTTTGACCGTCATTCTGAAATATGATCCTGGCCAAGATACATCTATTGGAACGGAGCGCACCAGCAACCCATTCGCTTCTTTTCCAACGGAACTGCTAAGGATGATTACCTGGTATCTGCCCAGCCCTATATATAGGTACACGATATACGACGTGCCCGGCAAGCCCGGTTGAGAATCCTGTAGAATATTCCAACTTGTGGGGGCTATTACATGGGCACCGAGCGAATTTTGCCGGGGGCAGTTCTTGAATCGCCAACTGTCAGAACTAGTGGCACGCAGACCGCGAATGCAGTAGAAGTTCGGGGCCCACAAGCAAGGGGTCTAGCTGCCATCAGAACTTCAACGGGAGTTCGTTCAGCTGGGGCAATCTCAAGCAATTCGGCCAACACAGAAATCGATCAATTGCAGTCATGCTAAGCGTCCATATCTGCAGTAATCGACTGCACGTACACAGTTCTGTCACTCCTATCAATCCGACCAGCTGTTTCAACACCAACTGCTACACTGTTATACACTGTGCAAAACCGGTTCAGCCAGCAGTGCCTTCAAGGCTCCACGCCAGTCCTGTACTACATTCGGCCCTGCGACCGTCCCCGAATAAGACCTTCACTTTCGTGGCATATGTATTTGTTAACATGGAGCACATCGGGCGCGGCTAGCACGGCCTAAAGCCCTGCTATTCGTCCCCCGCTTGCAACCTGGGCTATTCGTACAACCGCCCTATGGCAGCAAACCCTGAGCAGCGGAGAGAGGAGTTGATTAATGACCGCAACCACCTAGGAACACATGCACCGTGTGTACTTCTGCTTTTGACAACATGCATGTCGACTACCGCCTTACCCACATCATCGACCCCGTGTTTCAAAGCTGTCCTCGTCATCCCAAGTTTGCTAATACAAGACTCGGGATCCAGGTAAATCCAAATACTGTGGCTCACAGATTGCCAGAGCAAAACCCTCCACAACAGTCCGAGTCGTCGGCATGCCACGGTCCATATCACCATCGACGAGGTGCATAGCCTATTCTAAGACCTTCCTTCTCAAATACAATCCCTTCGTAAGAGGTGTTCCCAAGATATGACGGTTATTAGCAACAACAAACAGCATGCTCAAAGAGTCGCAGGGCGCCATCCAGCAGCAAGCTGGTTATTAAGCTCACTGATGCGGTTGGAGCAAGGGAAGCAAATTAAAAATAGTCAAATTCAGATGTCTAAAGAAGGATGAAGATTTCCACAGGAGAGCCATTCCGCCCTATGTATCTGCTCTGATATAGTTTGGCAGCGCTTCGGCCTCTGATATAGGATCCACGCCCTACCGCTACCCTAATCCTGACACTCTCTCCGCTTCGTTGTACTTCCCTTGCTTGCGGTATATCGATGCAAGGGCTGCCCTACCCCGAACAGTTTCTGGGTGACTCTCGCCAAAGACTTCTCGCTGCAGTTCAAGGGCATCTTGAGCGCCCGCTAACGCCTAAGACAACTCGGATTGATGACTGGGTTCAATCGAGGTACAAGATCCTTGATTCAGGAGATACCGAGCTCGATCAGTACCTCCAGCTAAACCCAGCGCGGCTCCAAGGAATTCACGACCCACCAAAGTGGTGGATTTTTTTAGCGTTCAGGTTTCCCGATAGTTAGCCAACTAGCTCCAGATATACTGGCGATTTTAGCGATTTCAGCAGACTATGGAAGGGCCCTTAGCCTAGCCAAACTGGCGTTGATGACGGAACGACTTTCCATGGCCACAAGGACACTCGAGCACACGCAATTTTTTTCAAAACTGGCTACAGAGGGGCTCAGTTGGCCTTAGAGGATTTCAGATGACCAGCGCGGCGATGGAGGAGGGCCTTGGTAACGGATTGCTGGAGTGCGGAATGGCTTAAGCTAGGGGTAAGTACGTTATCCGGAATCTCGCTATAGCTTCAGCCTGAACCGAGTTAGATAAATCGGTTGTCTGTCAGATATTTTAATGAGTCAAAACATAATAATTTCGTTTAGTTAGTCAGATATAACCCTTATATTTGATTTGATTGATTTGACGGCAGCGCTGTATCATTCTCATCTTCTCTTCTTTTCCTCTCAAGATTGGCTGCGCACAGAGAGACGTCTATAAAACGCTTAAACCGTTACATAAGAGACGGTCTTTCGAAGGTTGTAAATAGAATGGGATAGCCGTTCTACTTGACGGAACTGCGCATTCCGTTAACCTGCGGACAAATGGGCAGGCGTTGAAAGACTGTGATACGCAGTTGGGAAGCTTGTACAGCGTACGGGAAAGAAAAAAGCCCAGTAACGGGGCGCATTGAAGATGAACAAAGTGCATTACTTTCTACAAAGGAAAGTAAGAAAAAAGAAGGATATTTATATACAGAAGCGAGGTGGAGCTTCCTGTCGATACTCCGTAGCTCAGGAGCTTACTAAGCTGCGCTCACCGCTTTCGACAAAGACCGTTTGTCCAGATTGGAAAGGCGGTCGGGGCCTAATGCCTCAGGAGACAGGCTCCACAGTTGTGCAAACAGCACCGATTACAGCGGCAGAGGCCTGCTGTCGGGATGGAGCAGGGGAAAAAAATCTTCAGATACGGCTACTACCGACGATGAAGGCGATGATGGCTCTCTTCCAGGAAAGAAGAAGCTGAACGAAGCTCATGATGTGGATGGCTGAAACCTCCCTGCGGGGCGAGTGCCTAGAGCTAGACCCACAACACCTGCCGAAAACGGCGACATTTCCGCGTGGAATCACATAATTGTAGTTAGTTGCATAACTAACTGTGTAATTACTTTGCTTTATGACACGGTATTCCCGCATAATAGCAATGATTGCTTCAGATCTTTAACGCGCGCAAGGTGGGAAAGGTTCTAAACTTCACTGGCATATACACACTTATAATATTTTAGGAGTCTCAATGACCGAGCCTTATAGGTGAATTGGCTCATGTAAGAGATACGTTAAGGCACTTCACTGTACGCACATATTCATACAGATGAGGTACTGAGCGATATGTGGATACCGGTTTTTCCCTCCACTTATGATTGACAGACTCAAAGATTTCGCCCTTCACCAACATTTGAGAACTGCAAGACTTAATCACCAGCGGCAAAGAACCGCAGCGAACATGATAGGATTGCCATCGCAAGTTACGTGCGTATGGGGCACTTTGTGGCACCACATATTCCGTACCTCATCGCACTCAAGGACTCCCAATTTGTCTGTTGTTCCTTTGTACGTGCAAGTGAATCCTTCGGCTTCGAAGGGTCCTAGTGTTGGGGGAAAGCCAGGATTATCACCTGTAGCCGAAGTGGTGCTCCGAAAGAAGATGGGACCATCCCAACACGGGTCAATGGTCACGCCTATAGGGGCTGAGAAGACATCCCACTCGCGATACCAATCGCCGCCTATCTCAGTGGACATAAAGAGCTCCATCAGGAAAATGGTGATAAATGCATTGTGCGGTGTCGGTGACGGGGGTGGCAGCGTGCTTGTTGTGGAGGTGGCTGTTGCCCATGAAGTGCATGTCGTCGATGTGATGCAGGCGGACTGCCCGCCCGGACCCATTGCACACGTCGTTACCGGGCCGCTGGCCATACAGCTGCCAGTGTGCGTCGGACTAGCCGTGCCGGTCAACGTGGGGAAGTCTGTCGGCACCGTACAGATTTCGACAGGGATGCAGGCCGTGTGGCCACCGCTGCCGTTGCAACGTGTGGTCGTCGTCTTGAAGGCGCACCCGTCAGTGTTTACGGGATCGATGAAGTCAGGAGGCGTCCCCGTAGGATTGGGGCCCCAGTAGTATCCCGTGCAGAGCTTGCCGCAGTTGGTAGTGCATGTTGGCGATGGGGCTCCTGGCTGGTAGGTGATCGTCGGCGTCATCTGCCCGCCGGGAACATAGACTCCAGTGGAAGGCAATGTTTCGAGGTCGTCAGGGAGCGCGGGTCCGCAGACAGAATCCCCATGAAAAGGACGGTCGAGCAGACAGGAGTAATCAAAGACCTGAGCATTCCAGATAATAGGCTTGACCTCATTGGTGCCAGGCAGAACGCTAGGGTCGTTGATGTCGAGGCGTCGGTGAAACCAAGTGATCAATTTTTTGACATTAGCGGGTTTTTGCAAGTATCTTTTCCAGTCCTCGTTGAGGGGTAGTCCACGGTAATAGGCAACCAGCCCGGCAACGAGAGGGGCAGCTTTAAATTAGACAGATAAACATCTGAGATCAGCGCCGAACTTCACCGCTAACTCGATGACAATAATACTCACCAAAAGAAGTCCCTCCACCCGTCTGGTATCCTCCATTCTCAGCGGGGAGTGATATGTCTCCGGCACTAATGATTGAATAAGCTGGGTCAGTCTTCGCGACACATAAAAAGCTGCCGAAAAGACGGGCATCTTACGGCGCATAAGTCGTCACCCAGTTCTCCTCACTGCTCGAGCGAACGCGTTTGCAATTTCTGTTGGTCGACCCAACAACAATCATGTTCGGAAAGCGACCATCACCGAGAAATCTCGCAGGGTAGGTGTCTATGCCCTTAATGTTTGCATTCAGACCATTGTTGCCAGCTCCCGCAACTATGACAGTGTCGAGCTGGTCGAGTTCCTGAAGGATTTTCACTGCGGCGCCATTAGCAGAAAAACCAACCCTCTCTGTTGAAACCCGGAGCAACTTACGCATCATGGCGTAGTACGTAGGATTCAGTCTAGTTGTGACGGCCCATGAGATATTTACGACAGCCTTGCCAGAACGTCCTTTTTTGGCAATGTCGTCTGCAGCGTCGAGTAAAGACTCGAGAGCCTTCTCGTAGACCAAGTCGTCAGGAATGACCATCCCAGCAGAAAGGATTTCTTTGTCCATAATCACAGCCGTCGCCCTCTTGGCAACTCCAAGGCGGGATCCTATTATTTTAGCTGTAACCCCGCTTCCATGCTGCAAGTTCTTCGTGAGAAAATCATCGGCGTAGCTGGCCTGCCGTACATGCTCGATTTTTGCACCCCGAAACTCCTATCATAAAATAAATGCAAATGTCAATGTCAATAGATCAGGACAAAGAACATAGGGGACAGGCGGGAGAGATTTGAACTGCTTGCATGTATCATATGGAAAGCATAGGCGGAGAAGGAAAAATGGAGTATAAAAAGGTTGGGGAGAGAAAAGAGAACAGAACAGCCAGTAAAGGAAGCGCCAAAAGCGTACCGGATGTTTATCCCAAATGCCGTCTTCGACAACGTAGACATATTGTCCCTCTCCCTCCGACTCATGGTGGTAGTATTTGTAAGTGTAGCTGTTATCGTCATTCAAGCTGCGGATCCTTTTGTCGTGCATCCACTCTGCCCCAGGCGGCGCAGAAACTTGCGACAGCTCCCAAAATTCACTTGGGTCTTCGTCTCGCTTGAAAATGACAGATCTGTTATTCAGCTGGGGTTCTTCATGATTAGTTATTAGAATTGCCTTCCCATCGGCAACATTTCGCGACCATTGCTCGTAGTGGTAGACGTCTTGCACCTGTGGTAGTTCTCATTGTAAGTGTCGCCAATTCCCTCGTCCGCCAGGTTGCTAAATATCTGAAAGACACTCACGTCATCAACCATATCTCTCAGCGAGTTCATATCAGTGCTAGAGAGATACTCAACCCAGAAAAAAGCCGTGAAGCCCAGAGCATCAGACCTTGCTTCATGCGTATCTTCGACTTCAATTTTCATTGCGCTAAGTTTATCCCTGATGCGTCTAACGCTGCTGTCATCCTTGGGATTTTTGGGATAGATAATGGCTGGACCGTTGGTGGGCGAGCAGCCACTTGGCGAAGGTGAGGTCGCACGTGCCACGACTGCATCTGGCGTTGGGATTGCCGGTGTTGCAGTCAGGGTGGCCACCCTCTTCCGTTGGCTATCCGCGCGAGTGCAGGTGGCAACCCCAGTGCCGGTGTTCTCGTCTTCTACATTGCAGCCCAGGATAGTTGCGCAAGCGGAGCTTATCGAAGTTGACGTTCTTGTTGTCCCTCCTGAAACGATGGACGTCACCGAAGTGGTCGTGGAGCAGATGGACGCGCTTCTCGTCTCACAGGGTTCGTCTGGATTGGATTTGAAGGTCGGCACATGATCTCTCCCAATACTGCAGGTCTGGTTAGTTTCTTCTGTAGGTACATAGTTTTCACGACTTAGAACAGTGCACACGAACGTAACGGGTGGCCACGGCGGAAGCGGCCCATGAATCTTCCACTTTGGAGGAAGGCGAAACCAGTTGATGGGAGGTGGGCCCCTAGTCAATTGTTAGTCAATAACAAACCTTATTCAGATGTTGTCTGCAAGCAAACAAGGAAAGGGGCTGCATACGGAGGCAGAATACCAGGGGGCAGATTCCATTCCCACCCCGTGATGTCGATATCATCCCAGATGAAACAGAGCCAGAAAAACCAGAGCTTGCACGGAGTCACACTATGATCCCCAGTAGGCCTGGGCTTATCCACGCTGGTCGTCACTGGGTAAATCGCCCCTGGAGGCCATTCCGTCCAGATGGGCAGCGTTGGCGTGCCTGTTGTGGTGGTACCGATGCTTGTTGAAGTCGGGATGGGTACACCGACAACTGCGGTGCAGTCGGTTTTGACCAGTGTCGTGGTGGGCGTCTCTATTGTGAGGACTAACTCGTTGGTTGGACAGGCAAACTCGATGGTTGTGGTACCGGGACACGGGATCGTCACGGCAGTGGCTGGGGTTTGAAACGAATGGACAGAAGATGGTGGGCATGAGAGCGTTATTGGGCTAACAACCGGCGGGAAATCGACGGTGATGATGGTTGGCCCGGTGGCCGTGACCTCGGTAAAGTACGGAGTCACGAACGGAATGAAGAGCGTTCCGTTGGTGACGGGCCCTGACACCCACGGTCCGCCAATACTTGACCACTCCGAGGGCGGCCCTTCAGTAATCCTAGGCCACGGAGGAAGAGTAAGGGTGCGGCTGGCGCTTTTGCCGTCTAATCCCGTTACGGTAACAGTTACAGGAGGGACATTGATGCTGGGTGAGACCACAAAACCGTACCCTGTAGACTGGGCCGACGTGACATTAACGTTGGAAAACCCCATAGAATCTGTTGTGATGGGATCAGGATGGAGCGTCATGCTCGTAGTGGTCCCGATCCCCGAACCGACTTGAAGAGACGTCGTGTAGGGTGGAATGGAGATGGTCGTCTCGGAAATGGAAAGCGGCGGGAGCACAAGGATACAAGGGGCTGTGCACTGTGCCGTGTGGGTCGTGAAGACCTCGGTGCCAATATAGACAATCTTGTAATCGTCGTCGCCATCGAGCGGGAGCCATACACTAATCTCGGTGGTGAACCCACTATGATTGCGGAATCAGTCTTCTCTAGAACTTCTTGACAGTAAGACAATGGAGTAGATTGCACAAACCTCTGGGTGTCTTCCTGTCCAACGAAGGTTTGGGCCACACCCGTAGCGGCCTCCACCGCCCCAATCGTGAAAATATTGAAGATGACCACATGGTCAGAACCCCTGACTTGAATAAGTCGTTCTTGGCAATCAAAAGTGCCGACACAGGTTTGATCATAGTCTTGGAAGAAGCTGTAGGTACCAGCACTGTGAATATAGATATTGGACGAGTCGAGGATCCTGAGGGCCCACGCGTTGCGGCATATGTCGGTATCGCAGTGGTCGAATGTGGGATCAGCAGGGAAGTGGTTGGTTGTTGCCACATCGAATGGTTTTGGCCCAACCGGATTGGGTTGGTAGTAAGGTGTTTCCGTCTGAATATGACCGAGGTAAATCTAGATGGGGAGTATGTGAGCACCATGGGGCTGCAGAATGATTGTCGGGGAATTACCTACGTCTTTGGCCTTGTACAGCTGATATTGATACAAAGTGCTGTGCTCTGAGCCACCGCCAACAAACCAAGATGGCCCTTGAGACTCAATAAGCGTCCCTCTGGCGGTGTAAACACTGATTTGATTCGCAGTCGAGTCGAACTCCCAATACATGTTCATATCGTTGTCACTGGATGATCGTTAGCGAGAACTTTGAAACGAGCAAGCAGCAGAGACTCACTGGTCGGCCGTCCAAACCCACACATTTTCAAAATACCCTGAACCGCTTGGCGTGACGTGGAAGAGCAAAGATGCTGCAATACAGTCCTCATTGTAGCCGAATTTTGGGCACTCTTCAACAGTCAAGTTACTGCCTGTCGCGCCGCCAACCCGAAAGTGCGAATCCCACATAGCAGCTGAAAGTTTGAGTCAGCGAACCTCAAAGCTGGATATTACTCGCATGTTCAATGTGTGGTTACCTGAGCCCTGATGACTTTCATGGACGTTCCACTCCAGCAAAATCGCACCTGCAGTTGCACCTTTGACAGTGAACAGCATCTCGACAATCTCCAAAATACCAGATTCCCCCGGCTTCCCGACCCGGACCATGACCTGGGGATTTTCCGTATCGCTGAAGTAGTCCCCTGTTCCCATGATCTGACCCCTCACTATCAGCAACGCGTCCCATATGACTTTTCTTTCCCGGACTCGACTTCGGAGTCATGTACTCACCTGAGACCAACTTGATCCTTGAATTCTTGAACCAACGGGAACGTTGACTGTCCCGTAAACCTGATAGATACCGGCTGGAAAGTATGCAACCTTTCCTTGATCCACGGCGCCCTGAAGAAATGAGTTGATGGCGTCTGTTTGATCGCCAGTGCCATCATTCTTGATTCCCTGAGCAGTGGCCACGAGGAATTCACCGGCGCTCAGAGACTCGTACTGGGGGCGTGACCTAGCATAGAACGACCCATTCTTCAACAGTCTTTCGGGTCTGAAGGGCACGCCGGCCACGGAGCCAGTTTCGTAACTGCCTTCGCCGCCCATGTACCGCTGACCTGTAGCCCACATCAAGACGGCGTTTTGGGACGGAATAAGCACGTGGCCAGTGGATGTTCTCACGATGCTGTCGACGTTGTTTGTAACCAGGTTGTCAATCACCATGTTCGGCGGCGCGTCGACGCCGTCGTCAGTGAGGATTCCGATCGGAATATTGCTGAACTTGCAGTCGATGAAGGACACAGAACCCACACCCTGGTTCGTGATGCCCCCCTTGCCACTGATGTTAAACCCAACGGAACCGCCGTCAATGTCAATCTGTTGCCAATTAAAGCCCCAGTCCCAAATCATCTGCACCGCTTGGGTACAGCCGCGAAATTTCAAGTTGCGAGCCGTGTATTGTTGTGTGCCAGCCCTCCAGCCGATGGCGCCGCCTTGAAATTCAAGATCGGAAGCAAAGCCTCCGGATCCGTTTTCCATGAAGATGCCGACGTGGGTTCCCCTACCGTCGTCGTCAGGTGGCATCTTGAAGAGAAGATTCTGCAAGGTAGCGGCCTGAGCAACTTGCCACTGCACAGAACTACAGTCAGCAACGGCATCTATGGCTACAAAGAGGGGATACGTACGTGGATACCAGTCGGCGACAGTGGCTGACCCGCATCATCTGTCCGGGAAGGCATCTTCGTCATGTCGAAAATGAAGTTCCGGATCTGCCGAAAGAATTGGTTTTGGTTGACAAACCTATACGGCGGGATGGTGTCAGCATATACCAACTATTGACTAGAGTTTTAAACCCAAAATCGGAATGACACACCATTGGGCTCCGTTTCTGTTCCAATACGCTCCGTGTCAGTCAACGCCTCGGTCCTTGCGTTTTGCTGTGCTTTGATAGAAGAGTGATCTTACCCTCCAGGGATGTAAGGATCTGTGTCAAAGAGTGCAATACCGGAGAACGTTTCACAGCCGAGTATGATAGGCCGGTCGATTGGGTGGCCAATGAACTGTGTGTAATATAGCCTTGGAGTCGCCAAAAGTTAGCATATTGTGACTGAACTAACAACGAGATTCAAAACATGATTACTGTATGACAGGGCGGCAAATTCTGTACGTCCCAGGCTGCATAGCAAATTTGTGTCAACGAAGCTCTTTTTTTAATAAAAAAAAAAAAGAAAAGAATGTCAGAGGGGAAGTGGGTCTTACAGGGAAGTAGATTATGGCCCCTTTGATAAATGTATTGCCGCATTCTAGCCCGCACCGATTGCCGTCTTGAATCGCTGCGTTGATGGCTTCCGTGTCATCGTGGACACCATCGCCTTTGGCGCCGTAATCAGTGACATCACGGTAGAACTTGTAGTTAGTGCCAGCTAAAGGTTGCTGTTGCAATTGGACTTAGCATATCAATCACTTTGAATACGCGCAGAATTGAAAGCAGAAAGCAGTGTTGAGAAGCATGTGAAGGTGTAATGTGTGTTGAGCAGAACGTTTGAGCTGTGTGCGGAAATATGTTGTTTCTGCAAATGGGGTGACGCAGCACCTGAGCTGCTCTGGGGCATGTGCAATCTGAAGAAACGTGCAAGACTCACCGACCCTAGCGGCCCCAGCTCGGTCAACCAATAATTTGTGGCCCTTCCTGCCTTGCGATGCCCGCCAACTTCGCGTGAACCACCGGCTAGATTCCTTCGAGAAACTGACAGATTGGGCCGTGAGACACGGGTGCTGTTGGGAACGAAGTATGATCCCGCGGCGTCGATGACTACGTTACGAAGGTAGTCTGAGGTATCGTTCGCAGAGGACCATTCGTTGGCAGCTGGTACTGATGCATTGCGCAGCTTTGTCATATAGCCCTCAAAGCTCCCAGAATGCAACCAGACAGGGCCATTTTGACTTCCTGGAAGTGTTCAGTATGGCACATTACGGCAGGTAGATTTGTCTGCAACAGTCGACCAACCTTTATCGGGTGCAACTCGGTGTGTGTTAAAGGTGTTGTCAACCATGTAGGCAAACGGATCCTACAGAGACCTATTTTAGTCATCCATATGCCTCACATTTAGCATTGTGGTTAACGTACGCGAGGACCGAAGTTAATGTCAACCTCAATTCGGGCTCTGGTGATATTATGGCTGCGCAGATATGGAGGAATTGCGGCAGCGGCAAGCCCGAGCCAGGCCACAGCCAGGCCTCTCAGGACCACCCAGGCCATTATTATGGAAGAAAAGCAGCGGGTTTCGTTCAAGATTCGGGACTCTTGATTTCGTTAGTTTGCAGATATGCTAGTTAGTGAGCAAAAGAATCACTGGGAACTGATCACAATTTAAAGAATATGGCACCAGTGAATTGCTACATCAGAACGATTCCTTACAGACCAACAGGCTCAAAACCTCAAGTACAATGCCCATTTTCGTACCGAGTTACCCGGCCACATTCAGGGCAAATTACAAGTGATGCAGTTATATAAGGACATGCCGGGTACACCAAGAAGTCACACCCAAATCTCGAGTCTGCCTTCAATATGCAGGCTCTCTTGTTGGTGAACAGGAACATCGGGTTATTGAGCCATTAACCCGCGCGGTCCGTAGTCCCGCTGAGAATGTGCCCTGCAGGTTGTTGTTGGTGAGCCTCTATCGTTGAAATGCAGTTGGTGCTGATGATATTGAAAAGAAATGTCATGGCATGTTGCAGTACAGGCCAGCTAAACGTCAGGGGAACCAGGGGTATCTTTAGCCTGTTGGTGAGATGAGCTTGATACACGCCGATAACAATATGACTAATGAGTTTCTCTCTCTACCATATGCTCGGGCTCAAGGCAAATCATGCAGAGCAGGATACGATACCAGGCAAATCTAGTAAGAGGTCTTTGTTTAGCTACAATACTTTTTCCACACGTCTAACTTTCTTCTACCTAAACTGTTCCTTTGTTTTATTCCATAGCGGTGCCACTCTACTTGCTTGGGATGAACTTGATGCACTGAAAGATAGCAGAGCTGTATTACTTCAGCGAAGCTGTTGAAATGAACAGGGGCTGCGGGCGTAGTGAGTGAGCTGTGGAACGCGAGGAAGTTGCGCTCCACGGCAATTAGAGGCCTCTTGGCAGGCACATTTTCAGAGGGATGGAAAGCTACCGACGCGTGGAACTGACAAACCAACAACCTCATCGATCAGAAGCTTCTCAGTATGTAACTAGTTGACCACTGTGCAATGCCCCAGAACACCCAAAATCCCTCTCGCAAGCCTATACCATTTAGCGCGACCGCAGAACCGTGGCTGTTGACGTTCCACAGACGCCAACGGCAACAAAACGAGCATGTATACCACTAGGCGAAGCAACACGTTGTCAAAAGCGGATGGCACATCATAAAATGAACCAACTGGAGGAACCAACCGCAGAAACCAAACTCGGGTAGAGTCAATTTTTGAACCGGGTAGACGGAATATGATCCCCAGTGTTGGATTAATTTATGTGTTCCTCTTCACCCGACCCTTGCACTTCGCTTCCTCCCGCCAAACCACCACCCCAGGTATTATCCGGGAGGGGAACCGTCTGCAGGCTACCAATCAAAGGACATCGCAAATTCCTGGAATCAAAAAGGAAGCACATGTGCGTACCTACATGCCATTGATGCTCCAATTCTCGGTACCTCAGCTGCAGCCCAACAAGCCCAAGCACCTATCTTAACCGGCATTGTCGGAGATCTGAAATCGGCAGCTTTCGGCATTGAAGACGGCGCCTGTCCAAGGCATCACTGAGAGTGAAAACACACATTGACATGGTGTGGCAGTGATAATATGTAGTAATATTATGATTTCGGTCTTTCCACCCGGGATCTTGACTTGAAGAGGCTCCTAACAAAACGCTCAAAATAGAAAGGATATAGTGGTCATAATTGTTCTTTCTCGACCGGGTCTGGGTTTAGAATAGGCCACATAGAAAGAGCACCCTAATAGCATGTGAAACAACAACATAACTCGCAGGTATGTAGCAAAGGCAGTCTGAGAACCGCTTCAGGGTCCGAGTTGAACGCCTCATGTAGGAGGCAGCTGAAAACAAGGAGTAGCCGACATGGAAACCACGGGATTGAGGCTGAATGCCCATAGGAATAACTATACTGGCTCGGTAGGTATGGAGAATTTACAAAAGCTCCGTGAGATAGCTGTTGTGAGAATTGGGTTGGTGCAAAAAAGCGAGAGCTATGATAAATCGTGACTAGTGCTCAAACCCTTTTGACGAGATTAACTAAACTACATAGTTAGCTTAGTTATCCTAAACAAAATCTAACTAGTTATTGAATTCGCCTACCATGCCGTATTGTCGAAAGCGGTGAGCACAGCTTAGTAAGCTCCCTATCTGGGTAGTATGAGCTGGGAAGCTTAGGGGTATTTGCCAGCCCTCTGTATAGAAATAGCCTTTTTTTCTCACTCTCCTTTGTACAAGGCAATGCACTTTGTTCATCTTCAATACGCCCCGTCACTGGGCGTTGTTCTTTTCCGTATGCTGTACGAGCTTTCCAACTGCGTATCACACTTATGTTCTTTATGAAGCTAAATTTTGGACTTGTCCTGTCTAAAAATTGAAACTGTAACGGCCTCAGGAGCATATTGCAACTAGCTGATGGCGATTTTACGAGTACACATAAGCTTGAGGAAAAAGAGAGAAAAGGTGAGATTCTGATCGCCTGGGATGCCTTACTAGTATGGGCCCGCGCGTGGGTCTGGATGGGAATAGCTTCACCCGACGAGTAGGGGCTAGGGGTTAGGGTTGGCAGGGTCACCGAGGCCCGTATCGGGCTCAGCCCGTTACAGAAAGTGAGGTACTCCCTATTTGATTACAATGCCCCATCTTGTTTGTGTCCGAGACTATATCAATTTATTAGGTGCTAGTCCCCGAGCGCGCCCAGCCCGTTTCGCCATGCCAGAGGAAAGGCGCCGTCTTCAACACCTTGAATCGCGGAGCATCCCATATAGCATACCCGAGGAGCGTAAGAAGGCCATGGGTCGGTTGCCCATCTCGCTCAATAGAGGGCAACACGCGCCAAAAGTTGTAGCCATAATGTCCGTCGAAGGCATCCACCCAAGCAAACGGAACAGTGGTGATAGAGTCCCCCGTAAAGCGGATGGTAACAGGAAACTGATGTCGTCCAGTGGAAGGTTCATGAACACAGCCCATACAGCTCACCGCATACATAAATTGCCTCGCGCCAAGGCTGTTTCTTCCTTCGAGCCCTGCCAATTTCGCATCTCCTGAACGGAAGCATGAGAGGTCATCCAGAACTTTGTACCACCCGGCCTCGTCCGCCATCTTCAGCTTTTCAGCCGTCTCTCGCCGCTTATAGAGAGAGTAATAGACATCCCGAGAGTTGTATTCCCTCTTCAGCAGTTCATCATTGATAAGATCGGATATTGATTCACTGAAGCGGCGATATAAGTTGCCAACACAGGCGATCTGTTGAACCTCCCACGGCTCCCATAGCAAGATCAGCGATCGGTTGGCCTTGTTCACTCTTTCAGCATCGAATTCCCTTTTTCTACCACACTTTGCTCCCATCCAGAGATGGAGAGCCATCTGCAGCCGGTAATGCGCTCGTAAAACACGTAGCCACTCCACCCGACTTGGGGGGGCCAGCAATGCCGGCGGGTTGACAGGACGACAGACCGGAGCGACCTCGAGCTCGAACAACTTAAGCTTGCGATTGATATACAAGTCCGCCAGCTCGGTCAAGATATTATAGGAGCGAACGAGGCGTAGGACTTGATCGAGCGAGAGCGGGCAGGGGGTAGGACGGTCACGGCCCTCGAGATACCTGGTATAGTGAGCGAGCACATCGCAAACCGGGTCGCCGAAGAAGTCGGGGTTTTGAGGGTCGAGGAGCTGCATCTCGTCATGCCCGAGAGCGTCGACGATGACCGGGCCGAGCGCGTTGGCCAGGGTTTGGTAGATAAGAGCGGCCTTGTCGCACTCAAAGAGGGAGTAGAAACGACGCGAGGTGCTCGCTAGTGCGCGGAGGTCAGATAGAGAGTCTGTCGAGGAGAGAATATGAATGAGTATCTCAGACGGGAGGTTCTGGAGCGCCATTGTGGATTTTCTTGCGTAAGTTTATCAGAACAGCGGCGGTTTGGGAGTTATGGAACAGGCAAACGTAAGTAGCATTTGGGTGACATGGGCGGGGTATTTGAGGCCAAAGGCTGGCAACCATACCTAGGAGAACCTGTGAGTGATTTTAGGCAAAATAACCTTAGGGAAGCGTGAAAGCTGAGAACTAACAGACCCCGAGATCCGACCTAAGGACCGCAATTTATGTTATGTGAATACCTAGGTACCATCTTAGCCCTACATTAATCAAGCAGTCAAGAGTAAGGGAAAAGTGGTCATCAGTTAGTTAAGTTGTAGTTATACCAAAAGTGGCAGCCTATCAGTATAGACTCAAAAATACTGAAGCTGTATAATCAAAGGCAATGGCCGAATTTAAACAAGGAGAGGAATAGATGGTGAGATGATATAGAGACCTACTTAGGTACATAAGAAGCTGTACTAGCATGCGAAGATTGTGTTTCAAGGTCCAACAGATTTCGATTTGCCTTCTCGTAAAACCACCGAAAATTGTACCAGCGACCCACGAAAGGTGCCTAGAAACATTCAAAATGACGGGAGGCCTTCTCGATCCAATATCTTCTCCATCGATGCATCGGTGCACCGACGCACGATCTGATGATAACGTTACCTCATCGTGTGATTCTATCTTTGAAATGCTCCCACTTCAGTCCGTTGAAACCCGACATTACCGAGTTATCGAATGTGTTTACAGGCCCAGCATCATCATAGAACCCTGGAGAGCAGGCATCAACGTAGGGGGTGTCACGTCAGTGCCCCCTTTCTTCGCGCATCTGAAAAACGCAATCTTGCGGCCATATAGTGAACTATCAAGGAGCGTAGCGCAAAAGACTTAGCTCGAAGTGTGCAGGACTGTCTTAGAGGAAGTTGCTCATTAATATAGGCCAGGAGTGGGTTTGACCATGAGAGCTGCCAGTGGAGATTAGAGTGAGCAATATGTGCATTATTAATACTGATGGTAAGTGCCCCACGACGTTCGAGCCCCTTCTGAAGAGACAAGGTACATGTTGTATATACAAACACTCTTTACAAAACAGCGACGCAGGCATAGGTATTTGCCCAGAGTCCGGTGCAGTCAGACTTGGCCGCGGGGTTCCACTTGATGAACTGGGCGGTGGTGATCTTGTACTTGCTGGCAATACTCGCGCAGGTATCCGACGCGGCTACCTTGTGGAAGGTCTTGCAGTTCTTGGTCATGCCGTCCTGGATTGGCGAAGGCGTCGCAATCCCGTTGCCCGGATCAGCGGGCGTCGGTGTGTGGCCGATAATGGATACGCAGATGTATGCATTGGCCCAGAGTCCAGTGCAAGCCGTACCACCCACGTCGTTCCATTTAGCCAGCTGGTCTACCGTGACGCCGTTCTTCGCGGCGATGGTCGCGCACGAGTCTCCCAAAATGACTTCGTAGAAGGCATCACAGTTGGATACCATGCCGGGCTGAGTAGGGGTGGGAGTGGCGATACCGTTGCCAGGGTCGGTGGGTGTGGGAGTGTGGCCGATGATGGACACGCACACGTACGCTCCGGCCCAGAGACCGCTGCAAGCCTTGCCGCCGACCTCTGTGTTCCATTCTAGGAACTCAGCCACCGAGATCCCATTTTCGGAGGCGATACTGTCGCAGCTGTCCCCGGTAACTACCTCGTAAAAGGCATCACAGTTGTTCACCATGCCAGGCTGGGTAGGGGTGGGTGTCTCAATCCCGTTGCCCGGATTGGTGGGTGTAGGAGTGTGACCGATGACGGACACGCAGACGTACGCGTCTGCCCAGAGACCGTTGCAAACCCTGCCGCCGATGTTTGTGTTCCATTTCAGAAACTCAGTCACTGAGATACCGTTTTTGGAGGCAATGGTGTCGCAGCTGTCACCCTGTTCCACCAGGTAAAAAGCGTCACAATCGTCTACCATGCCGGGTTGAATAGGAGTCGGTGTGACAATGCCACTGGGGGGGGGGGGGAGGGGAGTTAGAAAACCAGATTGGTGTTAAGACCAGATTAAGGCAGACTTACTTGGTTGGTGTTGTTGGGGTTGACGAGGTTGATGTACCGCTAGTTGTCGTGCTCGTTGACGACGTCGCGACAGAGCTGCTGCTGGACGAGATGCTGGACAAGCTGCTGCTAGATGAGCTGCTGCTTGACGACCTGCTAGTGGAAGCTGTCGTGGAGGTGGAGCTAGTAGGCTTTGCAGTGGTTGACACCGGGGGTTCATCCGCGGCCTCAACGCCTGCAGAAAGGCTTCTGGTTAGTTTCTAGGCTAAGAGGGAGACCGACGTTCTCGGCGGCAACGGTTTCTCTCACAGAATGACATATCTGTCTTCAAGGCGCTACAGCCAGCAGCTAGGGATGGGTTCTAAGAGTCAGATTAGAGAGACATTCATAATGTGTTACGCAAGCCTGAGGTTAGCGATGCTGGAAAGTAACTCACCCATCGCACAAAATCGTCCAAGGTGATATCCCAGATGTCTGGCATATCCTCACAGGAAATGGAGCCATCATTGTCCCACCACCAGGAACAGTACGGCGTCGTGTCTGGGGCAACAGGATAGTTGGGCACCGCATCTCTCACACGCACTGCAGACGGCGCTGCCAGAGAAGAACCCAATCTGCTAGCGGCAGCAGTCAGAAGAACCAATCTTCGAACATCCATCTTTGTAATTGCCGATGTCCAGAACTGCGCAGGATCAAAGGAGCACAGGTATTAGAAAAAAGGGATAAGACCCGCCTCCCAAGACGTCCTCGATATATCACCAAGCTAAAGACTCCAATTCATACTTAGGGTACCTTACTCTTGGTGTTGTGGCTCTTCTTGGCATTTTGGGTAACGTTACTGGGGAAGCGAGTCTTGCACCCTCCGCGGAGACCTATCATAGTTGCTGCGGAAGGGAGGCGCAGGATATTAGCGTAGTGCAGAAGGAAGATGTTAATATCACTGTCTATAGAATCTGGAAAAGTGAGGGTCACTTGATTCTCGTATATGACACATTTGTTTTGGGGAGAGGAGGTTCGAGAGCGAACAACCCGTGGTCGCAGGGTACCTAATTCCACTCTTGTTTGTATAGAACAGGGGCCAGATCGCTCCAATGCGGCCCGTCGAACCGGTTGGGAATCCTTCGGCACCAGAAAAGATTCTAATGACACCCGCACCCGCCGCGTTTGTACACACCATCTCCGATCCTTCGGGTTCGGCACCATTTCAACCAGGCTTTTTCCGCCGCTACGTCCCCGGGAACGGCTCGTCCTCAAGGGCCAGCACCGGCTATCCCGCACATGTTGTTGCAGTGGCGAAACATCAGAACCGGTTCAAAGCGCGGCATTAGCCCCAGTTGTGTCTGTACCCACGGGTGCTGCCTGTTGAGCTCTCGGCGAGTCCAGTGAATGGGCCGGGATGGAACGGTAGGAAATCCGAAAATAGGAGCCCCTGCTGGCCCGGCTGGCTCCGCCCAAATTTCAGCAAGGACATCGCCTGGCACAGAAAGCTGCAAACACTTGTGCCACATCCAAACTTTTTCCAGTTCTTGGCGCCACTGCTCCACGCGCTCGCAGAATGCCCCAGCCGAGTCGGTCGCGCGGGAGAAGAACTCGGCGAGGTCTGGCTCCTCCGAGGGCGGCCGTGACTGGCGGCATCTCCAGACGTCTCGAAACCTACGCACTGATGCGGTGTCTCTCGGATCCACCAGCTGAATCGGTTCTTCGCCCAGAGCTCCAAATACCTGGGCTTCAGCGGCTTCGGAGTCTGACATGTGGAGCTCGACGATGGCGAGCACAACATAGTAAAGAACCTGAGGACTGAAGTATTCGACCTCTTCGTACCCGATCGTAGTAGAGGGCGAGAATGCCTTATTGTTCCCATCATAGTTGAAGGGATGCAACGATTCGGCACTCAGGGACGCCGCCGCGGCCCGCTTGGCCAGCCATTGGAAAGACGGCCACGGGTTCGGGGCGCCGGGAAGATACACGTGGCGGTCATATCCCCGATGCCAATGGAGATGCACGACGTCGAAGCCCTTGCGTAGCCGTACAGGTTTGTTTGTGTTCCAGGCGTCCCATGGCGGGTAAGGCACGCCGTCTTCGTCGGTCTGCGCCTCTTCGCCGGTCAGGTAGAAATGGGATTTCTGCACAACTTCGCGCGCCTCGCGACACACGCGAGAAATGATTGGGATCCGACCAGACGGCGACGCCCAAAGTTCGCGCGGACGTTCCGCTCCGGCCGGAAAGGTGAGATGCTCGTCTGTCCGCGCCAAGTCCATCTCATACACTCGGCAGCGGGGGATGCAGAACGACCATATCATTAGTCGTAGCTCCACAGGAAGATCCTGAAATTTGGGAAAGCCTTTTGCCGACATGGCGATTGTTGTATCGTGGTTGAGCTGTTCCCGTCGTGGGCGAGTTTGTTGTGAAGGTGGGGAGGATGAATGCTTTGATTTATTAACCAGTTGGCCTGGAAAATGGAGTGTGGCCCATTAGTGAAATATTTATAATTACAGGGCTGTGGGCCCGCTGCTCAGCTGATCGCAAAGTAACCATAAGGCATTTACTGTGCTTCATGCAGACTTATAAAGGGCAAAGCCCAATAGAAGCACCACATGTATAAACTCATGTACTGTATACCATTCCAAGTGATATAAAACGAGAAAGAGAAGATGATAAAGACCCCTTCACGACATGCTCAATACACAAACTGCTGTGCTACCTATTGTTCCCATATTCCACGTCGCGTTCAAGCCGCATCTAGCAACTGTCGACTGGAAATTGCAACTTCATTGAAAACTCCTGGAGAGCTGTGATGGCTGCTGCATGTTTTTTCGGGTTGCCTGGCAGATCATCATAACCAGCTACGTAGTTCTTGATAAAATCGTCAAAGTTACCCCACCCCTGAAGCATGGCTTGATTGTTTTCGTTCTTGAGCGTCTTGGAGATATCGATTAAGTCGTACGTGTCTCCGTTAGGCAGTCTAGGTTTCGGGTCCCTGTACTCGATCTGGAAGTTGTTGTATCTATAATATCTCATCTGTCGACATATGCAGCGTCAGTACTACACGAGGCTTCGTTATTTTGGGTGCACGGGGAACTGACGCCGTTCATGAAATCGTTGTTGAGGTTATCGCTCTGGTCCGCAATTCGCATATCTATACAAGAATCCAGAGACTCTCCAGCCAAACTCAAAAATCTATCGATACCGGCAGGGTTTGTGGTGACCCGTCTCGCCTCCTGAACGGCCTCAAAGCTGTTTTCCAGCAGGTTTTCCAGATTCGGGAGCTGGCCCCCACGTGTATAGACTCCAGGGTAAAGTTTGATCGGATCGAGAACAGAGTTGTAACCGATGGCTTTCAAATGCTCTGCTGTTGTAACGGTAGGAAGCTCTCGAGCGGCTCCCACCTGTGATGTATCCTGATCAGCTTTCACTGGCCTGAGGCCGGGAAAAACGGAGTGAAAGATGAAGTGTGCTTACACCGGTCGAGCCCGTGAAGGCCGGGTTCCTTTTGTGATACCATCTGTATATTCTTGATAAATTCGTCAAATGTGCACGCTCTTACGTGGTTGCAGTTCTTCGCCGTCACAGTGTTTCCGGGACCGAAGGTTTCGATTTCGATTTGGTAGGCGTTCCATAAGAACATGACTGCCAGGTCGTCAACTTCCATTTCCATGTCGTCTTCTTCTAGTCTTCAGCTGGCAACCGTCTGACTTACTCTGATAAGTACCTGCTCTTGCCGAAGCCTCAACGCAGGCCGTCAGGCCGGCGACCAGAGAGAGCAAGGCGTTAGTGAGCCTCATGTTGACCTACTGCTGCGAAATATGAATGAAGCAGGGCAAGATGACCGAGGGAAAAAAAACAAGGGATGAACTCAAATTCACGAAAATTATGAAAACAGAGCAAAGGTAATTCAACACGGAAAAGCCCAACTACATAACTGGCAGGGGGTGCTGGGGGGTTTCGAGAAGCCGTTTCCAAAGATGCAAAACCGCCGCCAATATTCAACCGCCGAATTATCAACTCTTCCGAGATGAAGTAACTATCGAGTTTCTATTTCAAGATTTGTACCCTTAGAAAATAGGACCGAGAGGAAAAATTGTTAGCTCATGCACATGAATCCTTCGCTGGAATCCCGCGGCCTGGACCAACTGGTTTATTTTCCGTAAAAAGTTACGTCTGCAACCGAGTCCCCATGGATAACATCCATCTTTTAGTTGGGCATGCATGATATGCAGGGACCAACAATGTGGTATGCAAGGAACAGGGTCTCCTTGTCTTTGAGACCGAACCGTGTAGTATGCAAAGCTGGACATAGTTGAATGGTAGCGCCAAGATCGTGTTTATATGTTCGATGCCACCTAAAAAGAGGCTATTGGGTGCTGTGCCACGGCAATGGATTTACCCAAGTGCACCGCCGCCCGGAAAAGGGCTTGCCACTGAGATGACACCACCTAGGTAAGGTGCTCTTTTACACAACAACTACCTTACTTGTTGTACTTCAGGTATGTAAGGTGCTTTAAGGTGCATCTGCGGGGGAAGGGGGGAAATGGACGACGTCCCGGCGGCATCTATATCTTTTCCTTTTTTGGTACCTGACTTCAATACCCCCCTTCAGGCACCAGTTTCCTACACTCAGGGGGGAATCCATTCCGGAATTCGGCGGTCCGCGAAGGCCTGATGTCTTTATGAGATTTTGTGTCTCTGTGACTTTTTCGTGTTTGCGGATCTGTTAACTTGCACACACTCGTTCCTCTTTTCTCCAACTTCCTGGAGTCCTTGCACCTGCCTCACGATCTCCTAAACACTCAGTCCATCGCTCTGCAAGATGGGGACACTTTGGAGATTGTCCTTTGTTTCTTTGGCTTTGATGCCAGCATCCCTAGCAAGCTTGTTCTGGTCCAACTACGAAAACTGCCCGCAGGCATGTAATGTTGTTGGCCAGGAGCCCAGGAATTGGACGCACTATCACACCATCAGCGACCTTGATTGGTGTAAGGAGCCTATGCTGTTCGACTTAGGACTACATACCCCCGTCAACCAGCCCGACACCCATATCACTATCAGAGCCTGCACGGTAACTGGTTCCGGCCCCGCCAGAATTCACAGTTCAGACACGACCACATGGGAAAGCCCGGCACCTTCACTGAAGCATAACTCTGTGGATGTCCGTCTTGTTTGGGGACGTCCTGCCGATATAGATGGCCAAGATGTCGTGAGAGCCACCGAGAATCTGATCCGGTATCTCAAGACCGAAGCCAGCTGTGCCGCGTCTAAGATCATGTTTGCGCAATCAGGCAAGACCGCCGTCGGGCTGTATGTTGGTTCACAAATTGAGAGAGCCAGCGCTGCCGCCATTGTGCAGGATTCGTTCGTTGCGAGGGTCAAGGCCAACCAAGTACCCAGCCGCATTGGTGCTCAGATCTGCGGCGATCAGCCTTTCAGCGCCCAGACGTTCGGCATCTACGCGGATCTCAGGGGGAACATCTCGGCTATCCAGGACATTGTCCGTGATTGGAGCACCGGCAAATGCCTATCCCAGTACGACCAGGAGGAGGTGCAGAAAGGCAAGTCGGTTGGCATCATATCGGCATTGATGGATGCGCCCAGCAGAGACAGCCGCGGTGACGACGAGCGCAAAAGAGAGCTTCAACATCGAGCTACCTGCAAATACACCCAGGCAGATCCCGGCGACGGCTGCTGGGCGCTCGCCCAGAAGTGTGAAATTTCCCAGGACGACCTCATCAAGTACAACGGGGGGAAATCCAATTTCTGCAACACCATCATTTCTGGTCAATACGTGTGCTGCGGCACCGGCAGCCTGCCCGACTTCTCGCCCCAACCAAATCCGGACGGTTCTTGCGCGAGCTACACAGCTCAGGCCTCTGACACATGTGCCGTCATTGCGGCGGCAAATCAAATTTCAGACTACAAAAAGCCCGAAGAGTACAACAAGAACACATGGGGCTGGACAGGCTGCAACAAAGGCCTCCAACCCGGACAGCTCATCTGCCTCAGCAAAGGCGATCCGCCCATGCCCAACCCCCTCTCGGGAGCCACCTGCGGGCCCCAGGTTCCCGGGAGAGAGAGGCCTACCAACGGGACCAAGCTCGCCGATCTGAACCCGTGCCCCCTCAACGTGTGCTGCAACATCTGGGGTAACTGCGGGCTTAGTGACGAATTTTGTATCGAGTCGCCCGCTGACTCGGGAGCACCTGGGGCTGCCAAACCAGGCAGTAACGGGTGTATCTCTAACTGCGGGATGGATATCGTCCATTCGGATAAGAAGCCTGATCAATTCCGCAGGGTGGGATACTTCGAGTCCTGGAACATCAAGGACAGAGAGTGCCTACACATGGACGTTTCCAAAATCCCTGAAGTTGCACCCGTTGGCGAGAGTGGCTACACACACATTCACTTTGCCTTCCCGGACATTACGTCCGAGTTGACGGTGGATGTGAGTAAGTACCAAGACCAATTTGACGGTTTCAAGAAGCTGTCATCGGTGAAGAAAATTGTCTCGTTTGGCGGCTGGGAATTCAGCAACACCGCAGAATCTTATGCCGTCTTCCGCATCATGGTATCCTCCGAGGCGAACAGACAGAAGGCGGCACGAAATGTCATCCGCTTCTTGAAGGATCACAATCTAGACGGCCTCGATTTTGACTGGGAATACCCGGGTGTAAGTACATTGGCCTTGTACCGTAAAGGGATCCTTTTTCAGACTGACCCTGCTCGTAGGCTACGGACATACCTGGAACGCCCGCAGGCAGTCATGATGAAGGAGAGAACTACCTCAAGTTTCTGAAGACGGTCCGCAACTCGCTACCGGAGGGCAAGACCTTATCCATCGCCGCGCCGAGCTCGTTCTGGTACCTTAAGAACTTCCCCATCAAGGCCATGTCCGAGGTCCTCGACTACATCATCTTCATGACCTACGACCTGCACGGGCAGTGGGACGTCGAAAACAAGTGGACGAGCCCTGGCTGTCCGACCGGCAACTGTCTGCGCCACCATGTCAACGAGACCGAGGTCAACCTGGCGCTCGCCCTCATCACTAAGGCGGGTGTGCCGTCGCACAAGGTCGTCGTCGGCATGCCCTTTTACGGTCGCAGCTTCAAGATGGCTCAGGAAGGATGTACAGGGCCGGACTGCTTTTTCCTCGGCGACAAGATGAACTCGCAACCGGCTAAAGGCGAGTGCACCGACACGGCCGGTTACATCTCGAATGTCGAGATCAGCGCCATTAGAAACAGCAACAGTGACCCGGATCTATACGGCAGCCGGATGATCGAGGAGATTGAGGACAAGGTGGGTGACATTCTCGTTTATGACGATACCGAGTGGGTGTCTTGGATGACGCCCAAGACCTACCTAGTCCGCAGCGTCGAGTATTCAGTTGGCAATTTTGGTGGCACGTCAGACTGGGCCATCGATCTCAACAATGACTTCGCCGACGGGGGGAAGGGCGAGGACTACCGAGACATCGATGCCGGCGAAGATTCAGGGTGCGATTTCAGCCGCACATTCAAAGACCTTGAAGATCTCAACAACAACGCCGACGGGTTGAGATTGTATTGTCGGCAGGTATACGCCTTGCAAGTTCTGGACAAGATGATGGACGATCTGTACAACGAGTATAAACGCGTCGACAACGGCTACGATTCCAAATTCGACGCTTACACTCGCTATATTGATCGGATCACGCCGTACGCCATCACTAACTTTATGATCAAAGGGCTGGAATGTAAGTCTCTCTTCATTTTATCTTTTCATTTTGTCATGTACTTTCTTGAACAGAATCGCCTTTCCTTTCATCCCCTAGAAAAAAAAATCGTGGTTGAGGATGTTGATCACCTGCTGACGCGACATGTCTCTTTTGCGACACACTTGTAGACTTCGATTGCTACAGGGATCCCGAATTCATGCTTCCGGAAACGCGACACTGCCTGGATTTCAGCAGCGACGAACGCAATCAAGGATCATTTGACATGACGCTCACGCTGCGGGACCGCGAAGGCTTTTTCACGGCCTTGCTCAATGAAACGGGAATAATTGAGGAATGGATCAACTTTGACGGGCATCGACGGGACATCGGATACTGCACCGTTGAAGGCGCTGGCGTATGCCCGCCCGACACAGGCGTACGAGACTGGTTCGGGCTGCCACAGAAGAACGACGAGATTGAGGTGGCCGACCCGAGGGATATCGTCACGGAAGGCCTTGGCAACCTCGAAGAGATTCAAACAATTCTGCGGTCCACCATGTTCGAGATTATGCTGGGCATCTGGGACGGCTCCATCGACGACGTCGTCCAGGTCATGTCGGTGCCCGTCTTCATGCTGGCCGAGGCGGTTGAGGGCATGAAGGAGGCCAAGCAGCTGGGCGAGGAGCAGGAGAAGTGGGAGGAGGAGGAGGCGCGTAGGAAGGCCAAGGACCTGATCCTGACCATCGTCGGCGCCGTCCTTTTCGTCGTGCCATTCGTCGGCGAAGTGGGTGCTATGCTCGCCGGCGCCACCACCTTAGCCCGCATCGCCCTCATCGCTGGGGAGACGGCAAACCTGGCTTTCGGTATCTACGGCATGGTCGACGACCCCGACTCTGCCCTTATGGGCGTCTTGGGCATGATGTTTGGCCTTGGCGGCGTCACTAGAGTCGGCAGAACCCCCAAGGGCTTCAAGGATATGGCCGCCAAGAGAGCCGGCCTTAGGACCGACGGCGGTGTCAGTAAGATCGGAGGCAATTTTCAGAAGAGAGACGACATGCTTCAGGATATTGTAAATTTCTGTCGAACCTGATGCGCTGCAAGATTATTGGAGTTTTCCACTGCTGAGGTACCCAGCTGGCATGATGGACATTGGTGCGCTTAAGGATAGATTAACACCTTCTTTCAGAGTTTATACTTTTTTTCATAGCACACAGTTAAAGAGAAGCATAACTGTAAAAAAAAAAAAAAGATATTTTCAGAATCATAGTTGCGATTTACGAGTTCAAATTATTTTGTGAGTCATCTCTTGGCTTGGCCTCGGATGTTTCTGAGCTTTTGTCGTGTTGGTCAAACAGCGGTTTGCGGGTGGAGTGAGTCACGGAAATCGGGATGCTGCAGGTCACTGTTTGATCAAGAGCTCTTGGGAAGGATATATCCTGTGGAGATCAAGAGAAGCTTTTTCCCAGGAAGGAGCAACGAACTACTCACCTGCTTCAGCACTGAATTAATCGATCCCACTACTGAAAAATTTTTATCTTGTGAAAAACCGTGGATTCGTGGCTGTTGGTTTTCCAACATGTCGATGCTTGCCTCTTAGTCGGAGAATCCTGAGGAACAGTCAACTGTTGTGTCCTTACCAAGATCGACTATCAGATTATAGCAATGTTCTATTTCCCTTTTTCTAGTATACTAACTGTTAGTTGGTGTACTTTGTATCTTCAATGTCGCCTACGGGCCGTTCTTTGATTGCGACCGTTGTTTCAAGCTTCCAACTGTGAATCACAATTAGTAGGGCGACCATAACACGGTTAAACCTTCATCAATACGAACCAGCAGTTCTATGCAAGTTTACAAAGATCAACAGCCTCCTTACCACAGTTCAAAGGTCTTAGAACAGCATGGACCATTGCTCTAATGGCGCCTCTGGCATCTTATCCCTAGCAGCACAACTTTTGTCAAATCAATTCGAGCAGTGACTTTGGGCTGGTTTACTGCTGATTCAGTCTAAAGGATACACTTTCCTAAGATTTCTTCACTCCAGTGATAGCTGTCAACCTGATGTTGAGCCGCAAATGATAACAAAACCTCAACCGCGACGGGGGGCTTCTGGCACATCACTGGCAGCCCCGCAGTCTCGCCAGTTGTTTCAATCTGTTTATGTTCCGGCTGCACCTCGCATTACTTCGCTTGATACAACGGGCCTATGGGGTTATCCAATCTTGTTTTTTCAATGGAAGCATATCCATTTCGTCAACGCTGACGTGAAGAGATTTCTCAATTGGCTCGTCCTGAGAGCCAGGGATTGAATGCCAATTATGGCAGATTGCACAGGGCTGTCCGTTTTCGCCGAGCACATATCACAAATTGTAGAGCGGCTCAGGTATCCTGATAGCTATGTATGTAATTAGTCGATTTGCTCACGGAAACCGGCTCTCCTTTGCAAATACTGACTTTCCTATCTTGGCGAGTGATGCAAGGAACTTGGCAATCTGAATGGCCCCATCGCTTGGTCTGCCTTTGGAGGGCTAGACGCTAAAAATGCACTGACCAGTTCGCTAATTTTGCTCAGGGACAATCATACCGCTCGAACACCCTCCCAAGCCTCCCAAGGCCCCTCTTGGCTATGCATGGTCCAAGTGTAGCAATGCGGTTCCACAGTATTCGCACGCGAAGTCGCATCTGCTGACACAAAACTCGTTCGGCATGAATAGTGACACCAAATCAGGTATAAACCACAGGGAGGAGGATGTGGTCATCAATCAGCAGCTGCGTTGGTCTCGTTGGTCTCGTCGGCCCCGAAAAGACTTGGCAGAAGTGCTGTGCCTTTAGTCATTTGCTGCCTGCCTGTTGTCGCGAGATTTCGGCCTCCACACCACGCGCGCCCGCGCCCCTTTCGAATGCTTACTTTACTTTCAGTTTTTATTTTCTCGTCTGCCCGAGATGACTCGTCGCCGCCTGGGCGCGCGGCTAAATCATAAGAGCCATCCACTGTCAAATTTTCAACCCATGAAGAAATATCGAATAAAAGGCGAGGTATGAATCGAGTTCAGGACAGGGATTGGCCATTTGGCAAACCTCATTTTCAACTAACGTTGACTATCCCTTTACCATTTGAGACAAAATGACGAGAACTCGATCCAGCTTTCTGCTGCCGCTTCTGGCCGCGGCTACCAACGTCCCGCTGAGCGCCGGCTCCTGGGGACGCGGCTATGGAGGATACGGCGAGGCGTTCTCCGGGCGGGTCGGCCCCTGGGATGCCAACTCGACCTTTTTTCTCGACGCCGTCGCCGCGTCCAATGCAACGGGTGTCTTCCACATTCCCGGCTACGACGTCTCCAAGCCGTACCCGGGCGAACCCATCGACGGCTGGACCATCCACCTCGCCGCCCTCGACCTGTCCAAACCGTCCCCTTATTATATCAGGTCCGAGGGGCAGCCTATGGTGGGCAACAGCCTCACGATCCAGGCGCCTGACGCTCTCCTGCAGGACAACGACGAGGAGGACGGTACCAAGGAAGTCCGGGTAGACCCCAGCTGGGGGATGTGCCTGTGGAACTTTTACCATCCCAGCCACGGGAATAAGGAGCGGTACAACAACCGGGCCAATAAGCCACTCGCGGCGGACGGGTCGTGCAAGGGATTCCTCTCAGACGCGTGTGTGGCGGCGCTCGAAAAGGCGACAGAGGAAGCGTATGAGGTCGCCGACTCGACCGAGACGACACGGGGGCGGTTCGGCTCGCTGGTGACGTGCAGCAGCCTTGGGGTGCCGGACGAGTGCGGCGAGCACGGACCCGGGGGCACGGGTGCAGGCGTACCGTCATACGGCGGCGTGCCTCTGCGCTTCCTCAACGGCTCAGTCACGCAGTCGGACGGCTGGGAGTTTGAAGACGATGCGGGCGACCTCTACAACTCGACGGCTGACCTGCGCGATTTTTGGGACTCGATGGTCCTTAACTACTGGGTCCTCGTCACCGCCTTCGTCAACGCCACCGCCGACCCGGACGTGCCCGGCTGGGAGCGTGGCCGCACGCTTGCCGGGGTGCACTGTGTCGCGCCCAACGGCGCTGGGACCGGCAAGGGATTCACGTTCTCGGGGGTGGTGCCGGCCAACGCTAAAATCAGTAGCAGTGACAGCGGCGGCAATGGCGGCGATGCCGATGCTAAGCAGGGAGACGGCAGCAGCGGTGCTGGCCCGGTTATTCCTGGGAGATGGATCATTTGGGTGTCGCTAGCCTTGCCTGTGGTGCTCTGGAGTGGGGTATAATACTGATATTTAATCGCCTCTAACGTTAACTAATCAAAACAATGAATGCCTTCCAGAGCCTGCTTCAAATGTAAATGTACATGCGCCTGACACCTCTGATCCCACACAGTTCAGATTTAAAGCAGGGCGAAAAAAAAAAAAAAGAAAAGAGAAAAATATGGAAAGAAAAAGAAACAGGTGTGCAAATTTTGTATCGTGGGCTTGAAGCAATAGGAGATGTGTATCCCTCTGTACCCATAACACAATCTCTGCCCGATTACAGAATTGCCAGGACAAGAAAGTGCAGGTCAATTTCGGCGACCCGGGTGGAATGTCACAGCGCCCCTAGGGAAAGTTCCAGAATGGTAACTGTATGTGCATGTATGAATTTTGGTTCCCTGTATGTAACTAATCCGTACAGTCCATGAATATACTTTCAGTCGGTAATATGTATACCACTTAGATCGCGTTCTTCTTCGGCAAAAACCTGCCGAAGTCACATCGGCAACCGCATCAAGCTCTATTCGGCACGGCTCTCCTGCCGCCCAGGGGAAAGCGCACAAATCGCTCTGTGGATCTCCCGTCGGCTTGAGCCGAAGCGAGAACGAGGTGGCGAACCTGCACATGGAATCTAGCGTCATCTCCAGCCCTGAGAAAGCAAAACGTTCAAAAAAAATGTGACAGAGAAAATGGAAACTGTTGCTACCCATGGCTGCACATGAGAACTTTCAAGGGGCCAAGAAAAAGAAATGCATTGTCACGTTCCTGTGATTGTCCATCACCGTTAACGTTAACCACTGTTTGAAATCATGCTATGTATGTCTGAACCAACATCCGAAGGATCTAGTCCGATCCAACCCATTTCTCGCTAATGCCGTTAGTAGGTCCGTAGTGGAATCCTTCCAAAGCCTCGGAATCGCCCCTGAATTACCCCTTGGGGCCGTTGCTTGGCACCATCTTTAATATAATCAAGCTCCTGCCCTGGTTTCTCATGATTTCCCCTCTTAAAACCTAATTGATTCTATCGTATTTACCCTCGCTGTAGTAACGATGAAAGCTTCAACCATCACAACCACCGCGCTGGCGGCGATCGCCGTGGCGCAGCAGACAAATCCAACAACAAAGCAAATCGAGATTGACATCGTCTTCCCTCGAAACGAGACGTACAGGGAGGCCCAGGTCTTCCCAATCGTCCTTGCCATCCAGAACATGACGACAATCCGGGAGTCAAACGCTACCTTTCGGATCAACTGGTACATTCAGCGGCTTAACGACGGCTGGTCGCCTGCGGGACTCCCCTCGGATGAGGGTTTCTTTGAGATTTCGGCGAACGACACAAAAGAGGGTCCGGGCCTGTTCGTCGGGGCCGCCAATGTCACGAAATGGTACGAAAACCCCGGGTGGGGCTCTGAGGACAAGAACAAATGGATGTTCCAGTGGTACATCCACCCTATCTCGGCCAAAGAAGGCTCCACATGTTCCAGCAAAGACGGTACATACTCGAACACAGTCGCGGATGGAAAGCTACTGTTCGACGTAAAGTCGGATGTGTACTTGGCCTATTATGACCTCGAGGACGCCGACTATCTCCGCAACGTGACGAACATTCCCGAGTGCCCGGAGTTCGCGACCCTGCTCGAGGTTGGGAAGAACGCGACCAACCCAGGGTGTCCCGCCATCCAGGAGGTCCAGGGTGCCCAAGGAAACCCGTGCGCCGTCAAGATCGACCGGCCAACCGTCACCAGCATCCTGAGCGAGGCGTCTCGCCAGGCCGAGCCAACCTCGACGATCGAAACCACTGCGTCCACCTCGACGAGCACCGCTGGTGTCGGGCCGGCCCGCACAATACAGACGGCACTGGCAGCAGCCTGCGTACTCTGCGGTCTGGCCCTTTGAGGACTTGCGGAATAATCACGCCGTAACGGATGGGCGGCCGTTTGAGAGCGAAAAGGGGGAGGTGATGTCAATGGATGTCAAGTCCCGGTAACTAGCTGATCGCTTTACGTGTACATATACGGTTGATATATATTCGGTCCCGGTCATGGTTGAGGACAGGTATGCATGAAGTAGGTCAGGCATGTAGGGTACTGTACCTCCAGGAGGGAGTTAGGGAGTTGAGGAACAGGAGTCAATCGGTAATCCGTGCTTACAAGTAACTTGTGATTGTCTTGCTTATTCCTCAGAGGCGACGCGTCACCACGGCTGGTGGGTGACTTGCGTTGTTGGCCGTTGTCTCTAAAAATACGGGTCACAGCCGGTTTTTGATTGTTTCACCTGCCTGGTTGACCAATAATGGAACGGGTGGACGCGTGCAAACCAAGCCGCCCTGCAGCTGCCGGTCCCGCAGCGTTCCAAGTTTGTTCGTCCGTCGGTCGAGACAGTCCCGGGTTTACGCCATAAGACGGCTCATCTCAAATGAGGCCCGTCTAGAACTTAGGACGACGTCGGCATATATCATTCAAGAAGCAAACGTGTCCGCCTGACCTCTTACCATGGCTCTTAATAAACAGGCTTCTCCGAAGCCACCCCTTTGTTTTAACTTGCACACCTGGACCCAAAGTTAACTGCTGCTCCTAACATCAACATGCGCTGCACCACCACAACGACACTCCTGGGTGCCATGACGGCGGGTGTTACCCTCGCGTTGGCTCACCCACGGGAGCCCCCAGCACCAGAGCCGCCCACAATTACGCCGGCCCCAACACTGCACCCGGCGGCCGCGCGTGCGCTCCGACGCGGCTTCGACGAGGAATGGTCTTGGGCTCATAAACACTTGACCGAGTTCCGGAAGGATTGGGGTCTTGACGACGGTCCGGACAACATCGACTCAGACCTTGACGATCTTACGCGGGACCTCGCGACGCTAAGCCACTCGGACTGGGCCCGCTCATCATCCTGCTGGTCGCTATACAACACATTTGCGCAATCCTTCTACAACTCGGCCCCGAAAGAGACCAACTCAGCGCTGAACTCTTGGCTCGCCAGCTCGATTTTGCACGTTGGCGTAGGAATCGACGACGTCGACGGCCTGCTCACGGCCACAGAGCTGCTCCACTCGAGCCTCACGAGCGCCTGCGACCCCAGGGTCACTGCCACCGTCACCCCGCCCGCCTCCATCAACAGCGCCTGGTCCACGTGGAAGGCCCGTTCGAGCTCGTGGGTGAAAAAGGCCGCCCCGACCGCCCACAACATTGCATCTCGCTGCCCTGGCGCCGTCAGCGCTCAAATCGAGCTAGCCGTCGCCACCGACGCCGCTAGCTGCTCCAGCGCCGTCCTCGCACTCGTCAACGAGGTCAACGGCATCGGCAGCACCCCGACGTCGTCCAGCGGCGATCCGTCTCAGACCAGCGGCGCCGGTGGAGATGACGGTGAGGGAAGGGATGACGGAAACGGCACTGACGATGGAAATGAGAATGGGGAAAATGATGCGAATGGTGGTGGTAGAGGCGGCGGCGGCGGCTCTACTGGCACCCGTGCTGCCGGCTCCGAACCTACGACGAGCCTACCGAACGCCGGCGTCCCCAAAGAGACGGGCGTGGCCAGCTTCGCGGCCGCCGCGGCCGTGGCCGTTGCCGGCATCGTCGCAGCACTCTAAGAGTCCCGGCTGACAAAAAAAAGTAAACTGGGGCAGCCTTTAAAACAATGGGAAGGGGAGTTGAGAACAGGCACATACGTGGTATCTGCAGCATCCCGTCGCAAAAATGGCGATTCATGGGGTAAAAATATGGATTTTTGTAAGCCTAAGTCATAATGACAGAAAAGGGCACGTGAATTTTAAGCTTGTCAAACATCTGGGCGGTTTTCTGTTTCGGGCTCTTGAGATATAATTTTCCAAGTCATGTTCCTGTCTGCCGCGCCAACCGGTCCATCCCCGCGTAGTGCCGAGCCTCTTCACCCACCGTTCCTCACTGAACCGACCGTGATACCGGCAGAACACCTGGTCATCCATTGATGCACTCAATAGCTCCAAGGCACCACTCAGCGTCCTGTGGCGGGCGGTTCTTCGTCAATTTCGACTTTCCAGACGCGACGATACTTACTATTTGAGCCATCGATGTTCGCGATGCGTTTAAATATCGCCCGGCCCACCAGGGGACACAGACCGAGTTAACGCCTGGGAATTCAGGGAGAGGTGACTGGCGTGATTGGTGTGAGGGTGGACATCATGACAAAACTCCTAGGGAAGTGCTCTTGGGAGGGCAGGGGTATCGATTGTAACGTTGTGTTAGAAGACCAAGACGCACGATTCCACAGTTTTTCACAAGATAAAAAAAAATTTCAGTAGTGGGATCAATTAATTCAGTGCTCTGAAGCAGGTGTAGTTCGTTGCTCCTTCCTGGGAAAAATCTTCTCTTCGTTCCCACAGATAATATCCTTCCCGAGAGCTCCTGATCAAACGGTGACCTGCAGCATCCCGATTTTTCGTGGCTCACTCCACCCGTAAACCACTGTTTGACCAACACGTTCACAGCTTTATATGCTACAGTGGAACCTTTATACAATCGTCAACTCAAGGCTCTTATAGCGGAGAGCAACCTGGACGAGCCGTGTGGTACACCGCAAGCTAGGTCAGGCCGTATTGTACCTAATTCCGCAAGCCGTTCCGCCGCTAGTTGCCTGTTGGGCAGTGGGAAAATGACCCTAATCATTAGTCACACGCAGGGTATATCTGAGGTTAGTCTAATTGTAGGTACATCTAGTGTACGACTTCCCCTTCTTATAATTACTTCGTCTTTCCAACTAACACGCTTTCTGTATGATTTTTTCGTATCTGTAGAGGGAAAATAAATAGTCTAGTCAGTGGGGAGGAAGTAAAGCGGAGAATAAGAGTAGAAAAGAATAGGTAAGAGATCATACGTGTGTTCTTTCCATCTGACTGCTTGCTTAAGAACCCAGCCCCACTGGCTCGTCACCGCGAGTGCTGGTCTCATCAAACCAACTATCAAACCACCAGGGTCTCCCCAGCCCCGACAGGTTTTCCCGCTCAACTCTTCCTTCAATCCAATCCAAGTCTTATCTAGAATAGATCAGTATCGGTGTCGACTCCAGGTGCTTCCAATACATCTTGATTGAGTTCAATACCCGGAGAGTCAAACAGTCCTCACTAACGAAGGACTTGAGGCCGCAGATACGAGTATTTGACGACAGTGCACGTGGGAAAAGCTTATCTAAAACAGCGGTTGAAAGCCATTTCACATTGGGTTATTGAGGAAATTCCCCTTTCATTTCATTCTCCTCTGACCGCACCCATGCCGAAAACTGGGGGCACGATCTGAGCCTTGGAGGGGATCTAATCCGCGTAGAGAAGAATGGACACTTTTGACCGTCAATACATTTTTGCTCTAGGAGATCTACGTCCCTATGCTCAGCAAGCTTGTACAGGCCATGGGTGTGAGGGTCCCTGAAAGGGCACGGCAACATGAAAAATGATCATTTTTTTTTTGTTTGCGCCGGATACCTGCTCACATGATTATTGAGGAAGAAAGTGGAAGCGATCTCTAAAGCAGTCTTATCACGCGTAGAGAAATAATCCCCGCTACAAGACCAGCCACTGCCGCACTCACGACAGTCGCAGCCCCGGCCAGTATTAACTCCACCGCTGGGGTTGTGCTCGCGCCCACTGTAGTAGTGAGCTGTTACAACCGGCTCGGAGGGCTAGAAAGATCGCCGGTATGATGGAGCTCAAACTGGTAGGGAAACATCGGTGATGGTCAGGAGGTCTAACCCGGCAAAAGGCTTAAAATTCTGCAAAGGCCCGCGAACGGTCAGCGGATGAAGCTCCTCGGGGAAGTTGAGGGGTTCCTTGACGGGCATAGACTGGTAGGCGTGACTTATTTGATGGAGCGGGAGCTCTTCTCGCTCTTTCGCAGGTTCATCCTGAGAAACAGCACCCGGATGACAATGGCGTCGAATTTTTCGACCCTACATAAGAAGTTAGTCGGTAACGGGTTACGTTTTATTCTTAAATGGTACTCGCCGTGCCAGTTGATGTCGGGATCGGTGAGTTTGCCGTTCCCAGCTTGCGTCATCCGCTTGCAAAACCTACACCCAGTCTTTTTGTGATAGTGTTGGCAGTGCCTAGAAACGCTTTGCAAATTTCGAGAACATTATGCTACTTGAGGTAGAACGACAGTTTCTGAAGGAAGGTCGTCACTTCGGGAACGACACTCTTCATCAAATGGCCATTGGGCGTTATTTCTTCACGCAGAGTTTGGCTATCCCTAACCGCCGTGTGGCTCTAAGCAGAATTCTCGCGTCAGCTGTAACTGCTTCGAATACACTGGCAGATGATGGCGAATTACCAGTTCGGGTTGCCTGGTCATTGAAGGATTTGGAGGTTTGGCCAGTTAACCCTGCATCGATCTTCTGCTTCTGGCGTTGAGTTCCCAGAAGACCAGGTTGATAGCGGAGTAAAGTGACGTAGTTCACTTTGAATATCAATCCTCAAGTGCCCAAGTCTGCACCCTGCGAGGAAAACAGGCAACGTTAGTTACAAAACGCTGAGAGAGTTTAGTCAAGGCGCCATAATAGACAGGAGATTCCTCCGTATGTTAGCACTCTACAAACAAGACAACTTCCACATTGAGCTCCGCCTTGCCAGCAAGGTGCACGCTTGTTTCTCCCACCCGCCAATGGCAGCCAATCCTGGAGACGTGGTCAATCATCCGTAATAGGCTGAGCCGGATTAGGCCTCGGTTTCCCTCGGTCAACCCTAACCCCGAGCTCGTACTTCCCGAATGAAGTTATTCGCACGCCGTGCCACTTGGCATGCCTGGACCACCCTGTGTTGCCATACTTGAAATTACGGTTAACAATCTTCGCTTTTCTCGATTCTTTCCTCAAGATCAGTGTATTCTAAGTCGTCATTGGATAGTTGCAAAGATACTTCAGAGATCGTTACACTATCCTTAAAGGCTTCAAACACCACTGCCCAAGGAAGTAAAACCAAGGTTCTGAGAGACAACTTCAGTCATAACTACGTGCATAGTGATGCTGACCAAAGGCATCGATATACTAAATAGTAGCTAAATGTACTCTGTTGTTTATGCTTTAGGTGGATTGTTGAGTTATAATTTCATTCCCTTTTCGGAGTTGAGCGAAGCGGGATGCTTTTTTCGTCACGCAACCTCTTGTCCCGCAGTCATAAGTCCATGCACAATCTCCTGCATCTGCCGCAAAGTGCCATTCCAGAACAGCCGAGCATGTGCAAAGGAAAGCCAATTTTAAATTTCTCTTGTGCAGTTTACCTAACGAGTGTATCGTAGTCGCGCTGCTTGCCCTTGGCACTGTCCCGTGGTCGCAACCTAAGGTGGCGGTGATTGAGCTAAATCTCAGATTGTCGCGACTGCCCATGCGCAGCCTGGGCAACCTTAAAAGAGTTGAGAGTGGAGAGCAAAAGACTCTTCATCAGACGCGTACTGATTGGCTGGTAGCTCTTTCGTCGGGCGTGTTGGCTCCTCTAGCCAGAAACAGCTGGCCGTCTCCACGGGCGAGCCCAGCCCTTGAGTCCCGAGCAGACGGTCCACGTTCCAAACACCTTAGGACATGCATATTGTTGCGTCTCCACGTGTTCAAAACGAAGATAAAAAGGGTGACACAGGCAAAAGCGTCCGAGCGAAGGTTTTGACATTCAATCCTTGCTGCAATAAAAGCCCTGGTAGTGTTTCTTGCCGCCCAGGCGCGCGCGCGCCAAGCACACAGCCTGATACCTGCCTGCAGCAGTCATGCAAGGCCTTGCACTGCAGCCACGGCCAAGCGCGCTAAGGCAGTTTCTCCTCTTGCGGAGCAGAGGTGCCATTGAAGGAGAGTGCCCATGGCTGCGGCTGAGCGTGGTGACTGACCATCCATGCCTAAAATGGTATAAGCAAGATTGGCTGGCAGACCGATCCAGCCAATCAGGCGGCCTTCATCCCCTACAAGTGGGTGCATCGGGTGAATGCTACCCAACAGCCACAGTAAGCAGCAGCTCCTCACAGTCTCCTCGCATTGCAAACCCCAGACAGAAATGGGTTAAGGTTATTGAGGCAGCGTTTGATGCAGATCCAGCACGGGGGGTCGAATGGGCTGAGCCGGCTGCGACGCTGTGTTTGGACAGGCGGTATGGTGTTCGAGTATTAAGAGAAATCTTTGTCCGCAACCCAGAAAACCGGGTCCCCTCTTCTGTGCTCGGTTGGCTTCTTTTTTCTCATTCTTGTCTGTCTCTGGACGCAAAATATCCAACGTCCAGACTTCTTCTCTTTTCCGCCTCGACTTCTTGCCATTTATCTCTCGCTGCAGGATCTCTCTTTTCTGTATCTGCTTCCTTCCTACCGGGAAATGTCATACGAAATGTCGAACCAGGGCATGTCTTACCCATACCCTCCTCCCGCGGCTGCTGTTGCCGTCGCACCGCCAAAGAGCCGATTTTCGAAATGGTGGCCTCTCGGCTTCTTCATCGCCGCCATTCTCATGTTCATCATCGGCGGGGCCCTTGTGGGCGCATGGAGCGCTAGCTACGATTGCTATTACAGCAGCAGTTATTACAGCAGCAGCTGCGACGGTAACAGCGGCTTGTTGTACGGCGGCGCTGCCTGCTTCGTTATCGGTGGCCTTCTCAAGCTGACCGCCTGGATCCTGCTCATCATCTGGTGCGTCAAGCGCAGCACTCGCAACACGACCAGCATCTCGTACAACTATCAGCCTCTCAACTACGCGGGCCCCGCGCCGACCGCCGCCCCCGTTGCGCCCGCCGCTCCGGCTCCGCTCTACCAGAACGGCCCCGCCTACCAAAACGCCCCACCCTACCAGAGCGCTGCATCGCCTGCTCCTCAGCAAAAGACTGATCTGCGGTACTGTGGCCAATGCGGCTCTGGCACCACGTCGCCGTACTGCCCGCAGTGCGGTATTAAGGTGTAAAGAAGGAATTTGGCGCTACTTGACTGAGCGATGGATCAACCTGGTGGACATCGAATGGAACACTCGAGATCGTGGGAAAGGATGCTTGGCAATATGCCCTGCCTTCCCACATATATCATCTGCGAATCGAATTGAAGATACACGGCTTGCTTCAATGGGACCTTATCAGGCTGGGTTGATGACTGGCGTGAAGGTACGGTTAATATAGAGGGCATTTTGTTTTTTTATTTTATGGCTGAGGGCGGATGCGGGCAGGGTTACTCGAAGAGCGTGGAATTGCTCCAGGACGGTTTGGTCACCAGGTTTTGCATGAACAATGCATTCTTTTCGATCTTGTCCGCGATGTCTTTGGAAGAATGTGGTTAGCGACTTTTTTTTTATTCTGGCAATTCATAATACCCTGGTCTTCAAGTCGCAGATTTTTGTGCTACACTATGAGTTTATGCAGGTGATGATGACAATTTCGGTGTTGGGTCGCTTGCGGGTGTCACAGAAAGAACCTGCGGTCAGCACTCCTGCAATCTGCATCGCACAGCTGCGGGCGCGCTGCGGGGTGCTCAGCCGCCCTGTCATTGCCGCAACAGAACTAAACCTCACCTGATCGTCTCCAACGACACAGCGCGCAGCACGACAGACAACTCGAAACTTACCAGGCCCAAATCCATTCGGGCGAACGAACCAAATGAACTCGAAATGCACTGGTTTCTAACATCATTGTGATCATTTCGATCATTCCCATTCCCCAAAACCCTCTAGCACCTCATTCCCAATCATGTACGTGCAAACCCCCATGTCGGTCTTGGAAGCCGACAACTGACCGTTATGTCGCAAGGATCGACCCCGCCATCCGTATCCGGCGGGCCATCCACGCCAACGACGCGATGCTGGTGCGTCGCATCCTCAAGTCGCACCCCCACCTCCTTCACAATCCGGACCACTCCCCGACGGGCAACGCCAACTCGAACCTGCACCTCGCCGCGTCGCTCGGCCATCTCGCCATCTGCGAGCTCCTCGTCGAGCTCGGCCACGAGGCCGATACGCCCGCCCTGAACGACGACCACCAGACGGCGCTGATGCTGGCTGCCGCGGGGCGGCACACAGAAGTCGTCTTCTTCCTATGCAAGCACGACCCGGCGTCCATCCTGCGTCAGGACCTGCGCGGTCGTGACGCCATCATGGAGGCCAGCCTCTCGGGGGACGACACGGCTCTGCAGATTCTGCTGACATATGCGCCCGCGGGGGCCGCCGCCGCCCTCGCCCAGGCCGACGCCGACGGGAACACGGCCCTGCACTTTGCCAGCAGCACGGGCAACGTCACCATCCTGCGTACCCTCCTCGCCGCGGGTGCCGACCCAACCCGCAAGAACGCCTGGAGCTGGACCGCCGAGGCATACAGTGAGACAGTCCAAACTGAGGTCTACTTCCGGAGCCTGATCGACGAGATGGAGCGCCGCAAGGATGGCGGCAGCGGCGGTGGAGGCAAGTGTGAGGGGCAGGCGGTCAACAAGCAGGCGACGTGGTGGAGCAGCGGGCGGAGTTGAACTGGCAGACCGAGAAAGGCGGCGGTTTTTCCATTTTCTTTTTGGTTTTATCCTTCCAAGCCGTTTATGCTGGGAACAGGGCATGCGTGTAGGTAGGCGAAGATTAGGATCCTGGTTCTGTTGGCGTTATGGGATGCTGGGGAAATGGGCGGATACCGGGTTTGGAGACTTTCTGGGAAGCAGCGAGCATTTTTTCTTTAAGATATTTCGGGTTCTGGGTCGTAAAATGTCACCGGCGCTGGCGTTGACATTGCGGGTTGATAGGCTGCGCTGAATCATTGACACTTCAGCTAGTGGTCTAGTAGTAACTACAGTGCCATCTGATACAGTTAAGAAATCAATCTGCGTTTGAGATGGCCGACTAGCGACCCTATTCCATCTTCCGCTGTCTCTTTGTGTTACCGCGCTTATATTCTAAGGCCACGCTGCTCTTGCCTTTGCATCTCCCTGCAGAACAGCATCATGTGGGGTGTCTCAGCTATCGGACGAATATACGGAGGCTCAACAATGAAAGTTAAGCCATTGTTGTGTCAAAACTGATCCAAGCTTCTAGATTCAATCTATATGTATTATCAGCTACACCAGAAAGGATACGTGGTGCCTCGAATTGTCAATGTGACCATGACTCAAATAGGTCAAGACGGATAGCAATATCATATGCTTTGAACACATCAATGGTGACTCAACCAAGCCGAGTTGCTCAAAATCTGTCACCTGAGAACCTCTTTGTCCACTGTCACTGGTGAGCTGGCCGCCGGAATGTCCTCAAGCTAATACGACGTGGTATGGGCCCCTCGAAGTGTCAGTTTGATGGTTTGATATGTACACAAGTAGAGAAGATGGGTAAGTTCAATCCATCCTATCCCTATCTCAGGTCATTTCATACTTGCCAACTTGGTGATTCCTCCACTGCTACCCATACTGCTATCACGCAGACATAATTTATATCCAGCTGTCATCTTCGTCGTCGGCCAACACTACATCTGCCAGAGACTATCCAGTTCGAGGGAGCAGCTGTTCCAAACACCGCATTGTATTTCTTCGACATGCTCAACCAAGAAGTGCGACTACATCTGTTGAGATTCATCTCTATCCCCTTTTGACAGCTGGCACTTGCCAACACGGCGTCACCGTCCTAGGTGGTCAACAATACCAACAAAGAGCTACTGGTTACACATCCAAGTACACTATCACACATGGCTTGACGTACAAAGCGATCTTAATGGAGGTGCCAGCTTGGATACACCTTGGCTAAAAAGTGGCACCGCGTTTGCGGTGTATAAAGTTCCTCCGGCCATCTCGGGCTCCCCGTTTTCGGAACGAGCTGGCATCTTCTGGCACCCGTCAATCTCTTTGGAGCGCATCAACACGCTGAAACAAACCACTAAGGGCTTCAATACTTGTTAAAAACGCCCTCCATCGGCCTGGAGATGAGCGTTGTTGGGGCAGGTAACAATCCGACCTTTGGCCGTGACGCTGGCCCGCCTCCGCCTTTTGCGGGCATCACTGGCCCTCCCCCTCCTCCAGACTTGGGGCTTCCGCCCCCGGGCACAGTAAACACCATACCAGCCCCCTATTACCACATGGCAATGTCGGGCATGACAATCCCCGGGATGCCGATGGCCGGGATGCCCATGCAATACCCACCGGGAGGCATGCCCTACGCCCCAAACCAATTGCCACATCCTATGATATACTACGGCCACCAATGCTACCCACATCCACCGCCCCCTTATACCCCGTCACCGGGAGCCGTGCTCCCTCCGGGTATGTATGGCGGCGCTCCCCATCCCCAGCTTGGCGCAGCAATAGCCATGGATGCGCAAGGGATGATGTACCAATACCTGTCGGGGCTGGCTGGTTCTGGGCGGTTCCCCCAGCCGGCTCCGCCGATTGACCCGGACTTCCCTGCGGCCAACTTCATCAACAGTACGGGCGGCGTCGGAGTCGAGCCGCTGACCAACTACTTCTTCCCGACCGAGCACGCCAAGATTATCGTCCTTAAGTGCGCTGTCCCACCCTGGACGCTTGCCCCCGGCACCTACGCCGATATTCCTTTCCACGCGGCTGTGGTCCCCAGCAACGTGACCATGGCCGAGTTGCTGGTCGGATTCGGCGCCAACAACCCGGACAAGGCCAAAAACCAGTTCTGGGAGGTGTACCCTCAGGGAGGGGGCAAGTGGGGGTGGAAGGAGCACTGCACGGGGGACGACGAGATCATGATGGCGCGGACGGTGAGAGACATGGGGTGGCTCGAGAAGCGGGAGGGAAGCATCCAGACGGTGTATTTGTGGATCAGCAAGGCGTAATAAGGAAGGGAGAGCAATGGATGGTATAAATGGGGTGATATGTGGATGAACGTGAACGAGCGAAGAATGTGTGTCTTGATTATTGGGAGACGAACTCGGTAATCGAGCTGGGCGCTGGGAGGTTGATTGTGCTGGGTCACAATAGGTGGCGTTACCCATTGTCGTCCGCTTTCACTTTCTGGTTTAAGGGGGGAACCGCACTTGTGTGACAGTCAGGCTCTGTGACTAAAAGACGACTATATTGGATTGTTCAAAGAAGGAGCGGGACTTCTTTTTGCGCACTTATATGATAACTACAGCTAGTTAGACGAGAAATAGTAACAGCAAACCACGAAATGGATAAGAGCCCTTGACAACGTACCACACTTACCAGTAACCTTACCATTAGTGACCTCCCAGAACATATCTACTAACTCAAAAAATGTTCACAATCTCCAATGCGAGGTTCCGTTAGCCGTAGCTGCAGAGGTAAGCATACATGCCACACGTGTTTACGCCCTTGAACGGCGAGCTGTCTGCAAGGTTGTGCCCTTGTCGTTCGCGTCCCAAAAGGGTAAGCCAGCGATCCCTGTCATGGGTGCTACGGAACAAATCCGATTTTTCGGGCTGGTTCCGACCTCGCGGTCTGCTCAGTCCTCCAAGATCAAAACCAAACCTTGTCGGCGGACCACGGACAGACCCTTGTTGGAACCCAATATGCTGGGTACCGTAGAAGGGCATGTTCGGGACTGGATACGGCGTACCTAATCTTTTCACCCTCCCTCCCCCCTTTCCCCGTTAACGAGGCTCCATTCCGGTTGCTTCTTCGGCGCCATCCCGAACAATGGCCACTGAACGCCGGAGCGAGCGCGTCGAGCAACGGCGTCGAAGAAAGATTCCACTGGCGTGCGAGCCGTGCCGGGAGCGCAAGTCACGGTGCGACGGAGCGAAACCCATCTGCTCCACCTGCCAGCGACGGTCACTATCGCTCCACCATTGCATTTACACGCTCGAGAATGCCCGGACAGCAAGTAATGAGGCGTGAGTTTCCTTGGTGTATCCCTTCTTGGCGGCTTCCCTCTCGCTCACACTCAAGCTTCCTCCTTGTCTCTCAGCTACATCAAGGTCCTGCATGACCGGATCCGGCGGCTTGAGAAAACGTGCACTGAGCACGGCGTCCCCATCCCGCCGTTGGACTCCACAGAGGCCGAAGACGCATCCGGGCCGCCGACGCTGTCTCCAACTCCACTTCATCCGGGGAAGCGGCAAAGCGAACCCAGCCTCCCGATCCCGAGCCCGGTTCAGGGGCTCCGGGACCATGCATCTCCGCCAAACCTACGACTCCAGGTAACCGTGACGTCGCCGGACCACGAACGCCTGGACGCGACTGAGTCGACGGCCAGCGTCACCGCCATGGGCACCGTTACTACGGAGCATGATGTTTCCCAAGCGTTCGAGACTGCCAACGAATTCTACGGCAGCTCCTCGGCGGCGTCGTTCATGAAAGAGGCTTACACTTCAGTTAAGCCACACCGGCCGGGGCATCACGAGAATTACTCGACCAATGTCCCGGCCTTTTCCGTGAATCTTTCCAGATCTGATCTCCCAGAGACTGCCCAATTTGCCCAGGCAGACAAGTTTGCACTACCCCCGCGCAACCTCGCCGACCATCTGTTGAGCCGGTTCTGGGAGCGCGTGTACTGGCTGTACCCTTTCTTCGACAAGGCGACTTTTTTGCGGGCTTATGAAAGCCTGTGGAGACCCTCGCACGAACAGTCGACGGAGCGCTCGCTCCCCGGCATCGGACTGGGGAGTAGCCCGGGGGCTGACGCGGGGACCATTGTATTCCACTGCGCCTTGAACACCATCTTTGCGCTTGGAGCCCAGTTCTCGGACCTCAGCCTCAAGGACAAGGCCTCGGCTATCGAGACCTTCTTCAACCGGGCCAAGGCTTTTGTGGGCTTGGACTTCATCGACATGCACAATGTTGGAGTAGTTCAGTCGCTCCTGTTGATGGCGCTGCTTCTTCAGAGCACACCGTTCCCAAGCCGATGTTGGAACGCCGTGGGCCTTGCATGCCGTGTTGCCCAGGGGCTGGGCTTACATACAGAGACGGAGAGAACAACCCGGCCGCCGCTGGAAACAGAGATTAGAAGGCGGACGTGGCATGGTTGTGTGATTCTCGACATGTGGGCACCTAGTACCCTTCCTAACCTCCACTTACTGTCTTGCTTACTTTGCCACAGGATCGTCAGCATGACCTATGGCCGGCCAACCATGACGGCGCACCTGCCAGACTTGCCGCTCCCCTCCACCGTGGAGTTTGGAGAGACACTAGGATCTCCGCAGTCCCAAGCGGCCACGCAAGAGGGGCCATCCAAGATGTGCTTTTACGTCGAGTACATACGACAGTGCCGAATTCTCGGCGAGATTCTGTCCAACGTCTATCAACCCTCTGCCGGTGGAACGGCGAGCGGTCCGCCTTCCTGGTTTGACCAGAAGTCGCGCGGGATGGACGCCATATTGGAGTTGGACGCGAAGCTCTCGCGATACGAGACAGAACTGCCCCCCATCATGTCCTGGACATCGCCGTGCGATATCAGCTACCTGGATAAGGACCGCCAGCTGGTCATTACTACACAGAGGACTGTCCTCCGGGGAAGGTAGGTTGGCTAGCGACTGCTATCATGCTCAACCTCGACTAACCTGACGGATAGCTTCCTCTACCTACGCCTCATGCTCCACCGCCCGATCCTCACGCAGCTGTGTGCCAACACCGAGTCGAATCCAGCTACGGAGCCGAGCTCGCCCACACGGCAGGGCACGACAACCGCCGGCCAGGAGCTCTTTACATCATTCGCGGCAGGGTGCGCCAAGATATGCCTGGGCGCCGCCATAGACCTCATTGAACTGGTCCACAGCACTTACCTCACAAACACCACGGGAGGATGGTGGTGGGACGGACTCTGTACGGTTTTTATTCATCCAAACAAGCATCTTTGTGAAGGATCCCCCTCAAACTAACCACACGGGTGAGCAGACGCCTTTACGGCAGGCCTGGCTGTCATTGTGGGATATCTCTCCCCACCACTGCTAGCGTCGTTACCGGACACGCATCGGCTGGAGAGGTCGTGGATGTTGTGCCAGGGGATACTGGCTCACTTCACCTCGTTCAGCATTTCGGCTCAGCGGTCGCTGAGGCTTCTCCAGAAAGTCCACGCCGACGTCATGACTCGGTCTTCGGGTAAGCGGTTTTGCTCAAGCTACCCTCCTTCCTGTTACTGAACTACTGAGTCATACGAGGTACCGTGTTAACGCGTGCGATGTGTCCAGGCACCATGGACAAAGACCAAGATCCACCCCTGCGACCTCCAACCAAGCCCATGACTGCGGCGCACGGGGAAACGGCTGGCTCGGGGGGCCAGGCGCCTATGATGCAGGCTGACGAGGTACCGCTGGATCTTGGCAGCGGTTTCCAGTTGCAGATGCCCGCAGGCACTGATATGCACGGAGCAGGATTGGCTTTCAACTGGGACCAGTCTCTGGATATGATACCGGGTGGGTTAGGGTGGGTATTTACCAGCGACTTGGGCTGAGGAGGTAACGAGGGGTTTGGAATGTATTATTACGTTGTAGTTAGTTATTCCATTTTAGATAATGTTAATAATGAAATCAAGCCTAGCAACGGGCTGATGATGATGAATCATGGTAGTCATTGCTAATCGGTACAGCAACAGTGGGCTTCGCCACGTAATCTAGACTGCTCATGACCTTGAAGCGAACTTGGGTAGCAAGTTCAGCGCTTGAGTTTTGAGCCCGGGCAACGCCGCCGCCCCGGACGCCATCAAGATGGCGAGTCGAGAGATTTGATTACCCCTGGCCAGCGCAAAGAGCAACCCCGTTACGACTATCGCGATATTCAGAAACCAGAGTCTATAATGACGCCGCTTGCCGATAACTGGGTCCGATTTGCCCTGGAACTGTCAGTACGTCTTTTATCCTCCAGAGGGTTGTGGTCGAACTTACAGTGTACTCCCAGTCCTGCCATTGGGGGAACAGGCTCTCGTACCAGTAACGTGCCTGGCTCCAAGGGTATGTCATGCCGTTCCACACTTTGCCGCCCGGCCCGCGGATGTACCAGTTGTTGCAGCCAGACATCCAGACGGTTTCCTTCAGGGCGCTCTGGATCCGGTTGGCGTACGCTTCCTCGGCGGACCGCTTGAGGCTGGCAACGCTTGCACGACCTTCGAGGACGGGCCGGAGAACCCGCAAGGAATAGTTGACGGCGTTTTCGATGGCCATGACGGTTGAGGTGTGTCCGGTTGCCGTATTGGGACCTGGTTTCGGTGAGCTGATGTCCTGAGTTCATTGGGGAAGGAAGAAAGGGAAGACAACCCACCCAGAAGAAAGAACAGGTTAGGGAACCCGCTCACGGCGGTGCAGTTGTAGGCTTCAGGCCCGCCAAAACTCTCCCAATGTTGATGGAGCGTCTCGCCGCCCCGCCCGACAATTTCAACACCGCCGAGGTACTGGTTCGTGGCGAACCCGTTGGCCATGACGATGATGTCGGCTTCGATGACTTCGCCGCTCTGCATGCGCACCCCTTCAGGCAAGATCTCGGTCACACGCTCATCGGTCAGCGTCAGGTTTTCGGCATGGAGACTCTCGAGGTAATTGGTGTCAAAGATGCGCCGCTTACACCCGACCTCGAAGTCGGGAATGAGCATGTCGTGGTACTTCTCCGGAGCGGTCTTGCGCATGTACTCCTCCACCCTCTTCCTCATCTTCTGCCTGAACCTCGCCGCGTCCTCGGTCAGCTTGAACCCTTTCCAAGATTCCTCGGCGAGGATGTAGACCAGGAACCGCTGCAGCGTCGCCAGACCCGGCACGGCCCTCAGCAGCGCCTTGGCCGCCTCGGGCATCCTCTTGTCGATGGGCGGATACACCCAGTGTTTGGACCTCACCAGCTGCGTCAGATGTTTTGTCTTGCCCACGATGGCCGGCACGATCTGCGCGGCGGTGCACCCGTTGCCGAACAGGACAACTCGTTTGCCCTCCAGGTCCACGTCCGGCCGCCACCGGGCTGAGTGGAACACCTCTCCGCGGAACCGCTCGAGCCCGTCCACGCCCAACTCCCGGGGCTTGTTGAACTGGCCCGTAGCCGAAAACAGGAACCGGCACTCGTGCACGAACACCTTGCCCTCACCGTCCCCCTTCTTTCCCACCTCGTCCCGCTTACCAACCTCCCGCCCCCACAACCGCCAAAGGCCCCTCTCCTCGACCCAAACCGCCCGAAAAATCTCGACCCCGAAAACCATCTTGTCTGCCACCCCGTACCGCTCCGCCACCCGGCTCAAATAGGCCCGCAGCTCGGCCGCGGGGGGCAGCACGCGGGTCCAAGCTGGGTTGGGTGCGAACGAGAAGGAGTAGAGGGCACTAGGCACGTCGCAGGCGGCGCCAGGGTAGTCGTTAACCAGCCAGGTGCCACCGGGGGCCGGGTCGCGCGAGAAGAGACGCAGGTCATCCTGAGAGGAGGCGAGGCCGTGCCACCGCGCGAGAGTTGCACCAAGGCAGATGCCCGAGAAGCCTGTGCCAATACACGCAAAGGTCGTGTAGCTTGTCGCTGGTGGTGATGATAATGATGGTGGGTCAGGTGTGGCCATGGTGATGGCGTTGGGAATGATGGAACGGCCGCAACTGGGAAGGAGTTGATTGTTGCCTTGTGAATGGCAAGATGGTTCTAAAATGGGAGAGGCAATCACCTCGTTCGAAGAGACTGAGACAACTGAAACCTGGGCAAGTACCTCAGTGACGGTGGTGTATGAGCTGTATTGGAGTGAGATACCAAGTAGCTGTCTTTAGGCGGCTCCTATCTTCCGAGTCATGCCAACACATTCGACGTTCTAAATGGTGTGTGCTGATCTCGACTGTCGACCTCGTGCGCGGCGATGTCCACCAGGTGCTCCAGGTGATTGCTCTCTGCCTCGGCTTCTTTGCCAGGTCCATAGTGCATGGGGTTAAGCTCCTGTGGGAATGCGGGGAAATGGGGAAGCCCCAACGACGGCTTCATGATCGTCGCACGCGGGTGGAGAGTGATCTCTGTGGTACATGGGGCTGTTGGGGTAGTCGGAACGTTTCCGACGACGGCCGAGTGAACGCGTGGTGGAAGAGGACGCACAAGGCCACATGCCGCTGCACTCTGATCCATGATCCATCTGTAGTAGTCGCCCGTACCGGAGATTCGTTTAGCGCCAAGGTAGTACGGAGGTTGCGGTTCAGGAAGCACACGGTATAATTGGACAATGGGTCATCCATATATATGTAGCTATATAGGTCAGTAACTATGTACATACTACATGCTTAAGGTACCAGGTAAGGTAGCTATGTAGTACTCAATAATCTCCGAACACCTCCTCGAATATCTCCTGATCCCTGGCCATTGAACAAATCCCAGAACTCTTTATCATGTCTCCACTGGTTGCAGGCCCCCAGTCTCATCAATCCGCTGCCTTGCGATAAAATCCACGGCCAGATGGGCCGTCGTGCCGTGGACGGCAGTGCGGAAGAACCACGCCGGAGCGGCTCTCTAAATTCCATATCAGTAGGAATTTCTCCAGTACTAAGGGACTACGACTTACCAACATGGCGACATATCTCATGATGCCTGGCAGATAGATTGTGCTCCCATAACCGCTGTACAAGGCGTCAACAATGGCCTCGGCTGCCGTGTCAACGTGCAGGATGGGCATGAGGAACTGTGGCTGTGATGGGTTCCCTGCCACAAGAGGAGTGCGGATAAAGTTGAAGACGGCGAGGGTGGTGCGCACCCGGGGAGCTCCGTAGCGATACCGCAGCTCCATGCCGAGCCCCTCGTGCAGTGCCTGAACGCCCGCCTTGCTCGCTGCGTAGTCGACGATGTCGGGCGGCGGCATGAGCGCGCTGGTCGAGCACAGGCTAACGACATGGCCGTGCCCGGTGCGTACCATGTCGGGCAAGAACTCTTTGATCAGGAGGAATGGCGCCACCAGGTTCGTCCGCATCGTCACGTCAACATCGCCGTATGTCCCCGTCAGTATCGTCTGCCCGCGCACCAGACCGGCATTGTTGACCAGCACTGTCGGGTTGCCGACCTCGTCGCGCACGCGCGCGCACACGGCCCGCACTGCTTCGAACCGCGACAGATCTGCTTGGTAAAAACGCAGGTTTTCGCCTTCGCCTTGCTTGAGACTCCACGACAGGGGCGCGACGTCGATGACGACGATGCGCGTGCGCGGATTCCGCGCCAGCAGGGCCCGAATCACGGCCGCGCCGATGCCGCTGCTCCCGCCCGTCACAACGACGATCTCGTCCTCCCAGTGCGCCCACTCACCCGGCTGCGAGCGAGTCCAGTTATTGGACGCCCACTTGTTCAGTGTGTCGTTGGCTGATAGAAGCAGGCCCGCACCGCCCAAGTAAAGGGCCGCGCGCGCGAGCTGGGCAAGGTTAAGGCGACCGAGGTCGATGTTGAAGCGGGCGGTGAGGTCGAAGAGGCGGCGTAGGTGTGCGATCGAGGATGGGTGGCCGAGCCAAGTGACCACTGCAGCGACGGGCAGCGCGAACCACTCGTTGAGGAGGGTTTTGCGGACGACGCGGGCAACCGTGTCGATGTGAAAGCCTCCGTACTCGCGGTGGGTGGCCATCCTGATCAGTGAGCCAGAACCCAGCCTGTCTAAGTGGCTTTGTGTAACAATTATGCACTTTGTGTAAGTGCTGCGATATGACCGTTCTTGATGTCTCAAGGGGCCGAGTTAGTCAGGATAGGGGATATGACGAAAGACACTACGACAGTTCGCTACGTTTATGCAACCCCGCTGTGGACTCGGGGTCCTTGAACTGATATCATGCTTACCGACTATGGTGGACATGGGATGCCACGTAGCGAGGGAAGCTGCCGAGCATCACTAGCGGCGTCCTTTGCAGTCGACATGCCCGGTGTATCCGCTGCGCTAGCCCAGACTGTACATGGAGATACTGCCTACATAAAGACTCTTCCGAATGCAGAATTAACAGCTGACGCAGCGACCCAACTGGTGGCTGTTATCTGCATCTTGGTGATCCGATACAACCTAAGCTGCAGAACACCCTGGACTTGTCGAGTCCCGAAGAAGGGAGGCATGGGGGCCGATCGTCCTAAAATGGCGTAGATCATTCGACAATGCTACCATCATCGGAGCTTTCAAGGCTCCAAATACAAGGTCATCAGACGCGCCACCTTAGGTCGCATACCGTGATACTGCGCAATAGCTGAGTTTGCTCGCATACATAGTTCTGAGCCATCCGACTGGATGCGATCAAGCTGTACATCACTTTTCGCCCGTGTCAAATCTACTGAAAAATACTCTTGAGGTCACCCTGGTTTCCCTACCTGCTTTGTTTCTTGATCTAAATCCCCGTACCCTAGATTAGAGTGACCATAAGTTAGCTTCTTCCACCAAAAACCCGGTTGTAGATGGTGTACACTTTTACACTTTTTTTGTCTAGGGTGCATGGATGGTGCCTCCTATTCGCTAGATCACCCCCTAACTGCTAATGTTTACTGGTTGATAGCAACCACAGTTAACAGATGTGAACTTGACAGCGACAATACTCTGGACATGTTCGCGTCGTTGTCTTTTCTCTCATCCCCCGGTATGCGTTCCCGCCGTAGGAGCTGCAGTTCGATGGTTAGGGACCGTAAATTCAGTCTACCATCAACACATCACAATACCTTTCGCCTCCGCACGTCAGCTCGTACCACCCAAAAAGCCATTGCCGCAGCCGTGCTGTAATGAGAAGCTGACGCACTCGCCGTTGGCTACCTTGAAGCTGCTCTGACAGTCAGCTGCCGCAGCATGTCGGCTCAGGTGCCGGCGATAAAAAAGACAGATTCTGGTATCATTGTGACGGCGAGAGGGTCAACATTGACAACTTTTTGGTGAACTTCAGTCTCTCGTCAGGTTTTGGCCCACCAAGTTGAGTAACAAACTATCTGAGTAGACGAAGCTTGCTACGATGGTGAGCCGAAATACTCGACGTCGTTCGAACTCAGCTCCCGACTTGTCTCCGGTTTCCTTGAACTGCGGCGTTGCCATGAGAACATGACTACATAGGAAGCAACGAAGCAACAGTGATCCAAAGCCCCGACTTAACGCTTGCTATCTTTGTAACTTATCGTACTATCTCACCAAAATCGGGTCCTCGTGGTTTTGGATTCTTGATTCTGGGTGCCTTCGGTTCAAGATGTTCTGGGGCTATGTCATTGCCTGTCACAGAATGCCAGTCACAATATGCCACCATGCCGTGCCCTCGCATGGCTTGCTCCGTAATTATCGTCCCAGATGCTCCTAACAGCCAAGGGTTAATAGAATTTCAAATCCTGACATTTTACGGCCAAGGTTTTGGGGATGCTGTCAGGAGGAGACTCGTTAACTCACAGCTTGTCAGCATCATGCTATGATCCTAAGTAAGCCTTGTATGACGTTGAGTCAGCTGGTTTGTTAATAAGGCTTGTACCACTTGAGGCTACCTGCCTATTACCGATGTGTTGCCTTGTATGCGGTACCCGACTACAAACCTCAATCATGGCAGTTGCTCGTCTAGATCATCTGGCTCCTCGAAAACGTAAACAAGATGTATAGGGGTGACTCGATTGAGGTGGGTGACGAAATGATACAGCGCACCTTGCAGGTCTTGATTAGTGACGTCCTGGATGCTATGGACGGTTTCCTCGCTCTTGTGAAAGTCTAATTTGCTCTTGCAAGAAACATGAGACGGTATTCCGTTGAAGTCCAAGAGAAGGCCCTGATGCAGAAAGGCGATACTACTGCAAGGCTACCTAGGGAGCTAACTGTGCTATCACCATAAAGTACACTAAGCCGCAGATATGAAATCACGTAAAACAGGGCTTGTCACCGATAGAGACTCAAGCCGGGAGTCAATTATGTGTACCATGACCGTGGTGTCTACAATGGGTAGAGTGTGAACAATGGTTTCTGAAATCGAGTCACTAAGTAATTCACGTTGTTGACTGCATCCTGAGCAACAATCCAGTCCAAGAAACCGATCATATCTCCTGGCATTGGTGGCTCTTTGACTATTTAGCTGCAAACAAATTCAAGATTGAGCGATGTAACTACCAGAATAAAGGGACCAACTGAGTTTTCGCACCTACCCTACTGTCTATGAGGAATTCGAGATGCCAACCTTGAACACCGTCCGTAAGGTGAAGAGGGCTGCTCCAACAAGGAAGGTCTATTGATTTAGGTATCCTGGAGTGGCCTCAGTTCATTTTCGGAGTACGGTCAAGGATGTTTCCTATCGATCGGTAATCACTAACGTTATAACGGTGCTTGTACCACTCTGTTGGATCAAACGGTGGATTACGGGTGGAGTGAGCCAAGAAAAAATTGGGATGCTGCAGGTCACCGTTTGATCAGGAGCTCTTGGGAAGGATATATCCTGTGGGAATCAAGAGAACATTTTTCCTAGGAAGGAGCAACGAACTACACACCTGCTTCAGCACTGCATTAATCGATCCCACTACTGAAAAATTTTTATCTTGTGAAAAACCGTGGAATCGTGACTGTTGGTCTTCCAACACAATCTAATACTTCAGGATTTCCTGGCTTTCCGGCATTGTTCCATCACTATTCAGTTCTACGTTGGAGGCTGTCCAAAAGATATTATGGCAATCAGTTACGAAGAGGTACCTTTTATATAAGTTTCGCGTATGGTCAAAGCATCATAGCAGGAGTATCGCCAGCCGGAGTCCGTCCTTGGTCACGGAATGATTCCGATGCTTTTGCCGATCCGGGGTTGGCTTTCACATGGACCCTTGGGAATGGGCAGTGGAGAAGACAAGCCTCGGGCGTTCCTCTACAACCCCGCATCGTTAGCATGCTGGCTAGGCCTGAATCCCTGCTCAGTTCCCCAGAATCTGCCAGGGACAGGCACGATCGTTGCGCACAAGAGCGGCAGAACCAGTGGGAGCTCATTTGGGGGAGGTTGCATCGTCCCGCCTCCCGCCCCGACGCGCCGGGATTCGCAGTGGTACTAATACTGGAACCTCTCGACATCTCATGCAACCCTGAGAAGAATTTACAAAGTCCAATTCACAATCAGGTTACGTTGTTTTCGGCAGAGGAGGTCTAGACACCTTGGCTTGAGAATTGAAAAATACCAAGGAAAGACACTCGACAAGGAGAACTCGGAGGCTAGGACATGGCGACGACAACCGAGACGGCGCCCCTGTCGGCGCCAGTGCCCGTCGAGCTTCCCGAAGCACCACGGTTTCTCAACGACAACCAATGGAAGGTTCTCATGAGTCTCATGGATACCATCGTTCCGGCAATTCGCATGCGGGACTCAGCACAAACTACCAAGGCCGACGATGCTTCAACCATCTACCTCTCGAGTGCTGAATATTCTGACACGGCCAACAAGCTTCGAAACGCCGTCACTCCTCTCGACCCTCCGGCAGAGGCGCTCGAAACCTACCTCGCTGATCGGCCCTCGGAGAACCCAGCGTTCGCACAGGTCCTCACCTCCATCCTCTCCAATATTCCGCCAAGCAAACAGCGCGAGTTCCGGATCCTTCTCTCCGTTCTCAAGTGAGCCACCCGTCCATTTTTTGCTTTATCTTTCCTACAATGGCCCTCTGCTAACCTGCTCTTTAGTTCCCGTCCTGGCAGTCTGATTCTCACCTCCTACGCCACCCCGCTCCCATCCCTCCCCCTGGCCGACCGCGCCAAAATTCTCCAGGGATGGTCCAGCTCCCCCTTATGGTCTCTCCGGGCTCTCTTTAAGAGCATGACGACGCTGGGCAAGTTAGCCCACATCCGGAGCAGCACCAGTTTCCCAGCCCTGACGGGTTTCCCTGCGTTCCCCCGAGCCTGGGCATCTGGGTCAATCTCGCACCCATACGAGTTCCTCGAGTTCCACGCCTCTTCGTCGTCGTCATCATCATCATCATCGTCGTCCTCCAGCGCCCCAGTTGAGATCTCGACCGACGTAGTCATCATCGGGTCCGGGTGCGGGGCAGGCGTTGTGGCGAACCGGCTGGCAAGCGAGTTTGGGAAGGGCCTGGACGTGCTGGTGCTCGAGAAGGGGCGGCACCTGGACGCGCGGCACTTTCCGCTGTCACAGGCGGCCGGTCTGGCGAGCCTATTTGAGGCGGGCGGGGTCATCGAGACGGACGACGGTTCCATGACGGTCACGGCAGGGAGCTGCTTCGGCGGCGGTGGTACCGTCAACTGGAGCGCCGCCCTGCAGACGCAGGATTTCGTGCGCGCCGAGTGGGCCCGCGACCGCCGCCTGCCCTTCTTCGAGTCGCCCGACTTCCAGGAGTGCCTCGACAAGGTCTGGCGCGTCATGGGCTGCACCGGCGACAAGGTGGTTCCTAACCACGCCAACCGCGTCCTGCTTGAGGGCGCCGAGCGCCTCGGCTACCAGGCCAAGGTGGTGCCCCAGAATTGCGGCGGGAGCCAGCACGATTGCGGTTACTGCACCCTCGGCTGCTGGAAGGGTGAGAAGAAGGGGCCCGTCAACGGCTGGTTCCCCGAGGCGGCCGAGCAGGGGGTCAAGTTCGTCGAGGGCATGACGGTCAAGAGGGTCATCTTCGAGCAAAAGGGTGGTAAGAAGGTCGCAAAGGGGGTCAAGGGAGTCTGGAAGTCCCGCGATGGTCGCGAGGTCAAGGTCGTGGTGCGGGCCAAGAAGGTGGTCGTCAGCTGCGGCACCCTCTGGAGTCCTGTGGTGCTCCTAAATAGCGGTATCAAGGTAAGTTTTTTTTTTTTTTAAAAAAAAAAGCATCCTTTGCCCCTAAATATTTCGGTTGCTAACGGCCAAACAGAACCCCCAGATTGGCAAGAACCTGCACTTGCATCCTACCAACTTTGTGTCGGGCATCTTTGACGAGGATGTCCAACCATGGGAGGGTACGTACCACCCTAACCCCCTGCACTAAACAACCAACCCATGTTTCTAACCATGACTTGTTTGTAGGCGGTTCTCTCACCTCGGTTGTTAGCTCCTTTGAGAATCTTGACTCAAAGGGTCACGGCGTCAAACTCGAAGCCATGTCTATGATGGTACTTCGTTCTCCTTTACCCTCTTGCTCCTGAGATTTACTCTGATCATTTGCTTACCACTGACTGCAGCCCTCCTTCTGTCTCCCCTTCCTCCCGTGGACCTCAGGTATCGACTACAAGGTGCTCACAGCGCACTACCGACGCCTTAACACCTTTATCGCCATCTGCCGCGACCGCGACACGGGTTCCGTCTACCGCGACCCAGCCACCGGTCGGCCCCGTATCGCCTACACGCCGTCCGACTTTGACCGCGCCCACAACCTGCGCGGCGTGCTCGAGCTCTGCCGCATCCTCTATGCCCACGGTGCGAGAGAGATCCACCCGTCTATCGCTGGCTTTCCGCCCTTTATCCGGAAGAAGAAGGGCGAGGAGCAGACCAATAAGGAGGAGGAGGACAAAGAGAAGCAAGACTTTGAGAAGTGGTTGGCCAGGCTCAAGGCACACGGCAACAAGCCGCCCGTCACACCGTTTGCGTCGGCGCACCAGATGGGCACTTGCCGCATGAGCTCCAAGGCCAAAGAGGGCGTCGTCGACCCTAGGGGCCGCGTCTGGGGCGCTGAGGGCTTATACGTGGCCGACGCAAGCGTATTTCCGAGCGCGAGCGGCGTGAACCCTATGGTCACGGCTATGGCAATAGCCGACTGGATTGGGAAGGGCATCTGCAAAGACGTCAAGGAGGAGGGGATCGCTTCGAGGTTGTGAGCAGCTTTGATTGAGTTTGTGACACATGCGATGTAAATTGAAAGAACGCGTTTAATAATAATATGAATGGGAAAGCAATCTCTGCCATGCCCTGCTTGATTTCCACTCGTTAAAACATGTGAACCCTTGTCGAAGAATGAAACATGGCCGGCAGGAAGCTCTTGTTCTCGTCCAGGTTCTCCACCGCAGTCCGCAGATTCTTGGGTGTCCGCTTCAGCACGGCGGTTGCCAGCGTCTTGTCGAGATGATCCGCTCGCATCTCGAACAGCTTCTCCGCCACCGTCAGGACCGTGTACTCGCCCAGTGCCTTGGCGGCGAGCTTGCCTTGGGCCAACACCTTGCCCAAAACATCTTCCCCGTCCCCTTCGGCATCCGACTCATCTCCACTTTCTTTTCCTTGATCCTTACTGTCACCTTCGCCTTCCACCCCTTCGGCAGCCGCCGCCCTCTCCAACACGGGCGCCCGCAATCCCTTGACAGCCATGTCCAGCCCCTGACGCGCGAGGTTAGACCCTTCCTTGAGCTTCTCCTCCCCCTCCCGCGCTGTCGTCCGGCTGAGGAGGTAGTCGTCGAGGATATAGCACATCTTACGCTTCTTGCGCTCCATGTAGGTCTGCCAGGCGCCAACAAGCCCTGGCTCGGGCGTTGAGTCTCGGAAGTCGATGGCTCCCGCGGCGATCCGACGACCGTACAACACCCCTGGCGAGGACGCGCCCAGTTCAAGGTGGCACAGGAACCAATTTGCCGCCGGGACCCCTGAGAAACGTGCCAGCACCCACTCACCCGCCACCAGCTCCAGCTGCGGCTCCTGGATGAACTCAATCATCCGACTAACGCGGCGCTCCTCCTCAGTGTTGCCACTGTCACCGTCTTCCGAGTGGGCGGGTTGCGGCGCGGTGTCCTCGTCGGTTGTCTTCTCTCCGTTCTCTTGCCCCTCGCCGTCCGGTATCTTCTTGTTCGCTTTCGCATTGGTGACGGACAGCGTCTTGAGTAGGCGGGCGCCACGCCTCTCACTTGCATCCTTGTCCTGCTCGCGGAGCACGCGGGCCTCGACTGACTTGACGACGTCGAGTTCGCACTCAAGGACGTGCCGCTCGCAAGCGAAGCTCGTGACGACGCGCGCGAACCCAGTGCTGACGGAGCACCACCCAGAGATGATATCATGCGGTCCAGCCGCCTTGGCGATCTGCCGTCTCAGCTTGTCCGGGTCAATCATGGTCACGACAATGCGCTGGATGTCAAAGAGTGCCTCGATGCCGGAGTTGTTGACGATGATGGGGTTAGGCGAGATGGTGGTGTCGAGGCCGCCACCTTGTCGTCCGTTTTCGAGAGCGCGCTTCCCGGCTTGGGACCCGTAATGGGTAGTAGTACTCTTGGCAGGGTGTTTCTGGTCGCCGTCCAGCTCAAACTGGATCGACTGGACATCGGCTGGCAACGCCCTGCTGGCCCTGTCGGATGACGGGATCGACAGGTATTCCATCACCTCGTCGTAGTAGCTTTGCCACGAGGGTTGGGCCGGCGGAGCTTCGACTTCCTCGTATGGTGGTGGCGGATCAGGTGTGGCATCCACGAGGTCAGTAGCTGCTTGACTTTCAGGTGTGACTGGAACCTCTGTGACAGTTGGTTCCGGCTCCTGGGTCGAGCTTCCCCCTTTCTTGGAGAACCCAAAAGAAGGCGCCTTCACACTCTTTCCGAGGCCAAATTTAGACCCCTTCTTCCCAGGAGCCGATTTGTCCTCCTCGTCCTTCTTGGAAGATGCCGAACTCTTGGACCCCAGCAAGGACGAAGCGGATAACGAGGACATTGATGTAACAGACGGCATTGCCGTCTTTTTGAGCAACGCAAATCCTTTGTCAGGGGGAGGAGTCCCGGTCTCTGTCATCTTAGCCGCGTTCTCCTGTTCTCTTCTCTCCTTAGCTTCGTTCTCCTTAGCGAGCCGTTCCCTCTCCTTTCTACAATACTCTCTGACATATCCGACAATCTTACCAAATCCCTCCTGCTGCGGCCGGAGTTCCCGGAAGCTGTGGGACAAGATGAGCTGGACAATCCTGTCGATCCACTCAAAGGGGAGATCCTTGCGCTCCCTCTCCTTGAGAACATCAATGGCGGCGCGCAGCGTTTGAATGACGCCACGGTATGTCGCGACGACGTCTTGAACCTTATCCTGGACCCGCTCAAACAAAAGAAGGTTGTACCGCTTCCCCCGGTCGTCCGGGTTCCCGTACGCCGTGTGTGAGGACGGGTACATGGATCTGCCGCGGATCGGGCTGCCCATCTCCATGCCTGTCCAGTTGAACACGGAGACGTCGTTACGCGCGATGACCACCTCGTCAAGGAGACGTGCGAGCGCTTTGGCGTACCCTTCAGCCGAGAACGTGGGGAACCGGACGCCCAAGACACCCATCAGCGCGTATGCCCTGTCGGTCGCGACGGTGGCCTTGCGCTTCCCAGAAATCTCCAGGACGCTGCTGGCAGAGAACCCCGTCCTTTCCGTCCCTTCCTGCCACGTTGTCAATTGCTGGACGCGGCCAAAATCGGCAATATATTCTCGGTCAGCCACGACGAGTTCCTCGGTCTCTGCGACCAGGCACTGGAGGACAAAGTTGACGGCGTGTTGGGCAAGCTCTTCTTGCGTTTCTTGCTCGCTCAGGCTGGTAGGTAGACGCGTCAGATCAGGTTCTGGGAGGCGTTCCTGCAGCCGAATCAAAAGTCCACGCTTGTCATGGCTTGTATTGTCCTCGGCGGTCAGTTCCGCTGAGGCAAGGAACACTGCTCGCGCCATTTCAGATGTTGCAGTTTCTTTGATCAAGTTTCCTGGAATCTTAACCCCTAGGAATGCTAGCAGAACAATGAGTTGCTGAGCAATTTTCACTCTCAACGCCTCGCTCGAGTTTCCATTTGGGATCGAGTTGTTCTCGAAAGGACTCTGGATAGTCTTCAACCAGTGCGAGTATTCCAAATCGGACAACCCCTTGGTGCCGACCAGAATTTCTTCAAGGACCCCCGGACTCCAGAACCCTTGGATCGCAGTGTTTGGGTAGCGGTAAATGTTCTTGGTGTCGCCCTCTGTGTACAACGCAATGAAGGGTATCAGATAGTAAAAGTATCCGAGGTCTTCCACCGGGCGGCTCAGGGGCGCCCAAGATGAATTTGTGTAAAATGTCGTCTTGCTCATGACGAGCTCCTGAAGTGTCCAAGCCCGTGTGCTCCATTCTGGATCGTAGCCCCGGATATCACCGAACACCTGAAGGTTGGACTGCGTTTCTGGTATTCCGCCCTTCCCGTCCTTCTCGGCCACAAAGCGATCCCAGTCCGTGACGGCATCTGCTTCCGAATATGGCGTGTCGAGCTGCACCAGGGTATACTCGGCGTCAGCGTACCAGTCTCCCATCAGCGACAGCGACTCGGATAGCTCTCCACCGTTCGCTTTGTCGATGCAGCATGTATCGGTCCACAAGTAGCACTTCTCGCGGTGCTGAAACAATTTGGTCTTGAAGATGCGGTCCGCTTCCTGGATAGCCCTGTCGAGCTTTATGGCGGATTTCCATCGCTGCAGCCGCGAGACCAGCTCGTCGAGCGCATCACGGAGATGGCGGTGCTGTTGGAAGTACGCGATATCTTCCAAAACCGCGTCCCGGGTGTCCTTGGCATCTTTGAGGTTGGCCTCGGCCTTCTTGAGCTCGGCCTGCACTTCTCTGACTACCTCGGTGCCTACATCATCAATGGATGACTGAAGATTCCCCTTTGCCCGGCCAGCGTCTCCGAGATGGTCGTGCATCTTCTCATCAACTTGCTCTTGCATTTCGTCAAACATATTGCTGAAGACCCTCTGCTCCATTTGTGCGAACCTGAGTTTGGACCTTGCTTGGGCTTCGCCGTCCTTGGCCCATCCGAGGTTGTCCTCGGCGGCGCGGGCCTTGAGACGCCGATCTAGAAGATGCCCAACGTCCACTTTCGTGCCCTCTTCTCCGGACTCATCATGCCCGCTGACCAGTTCCGCAATCAAACTTTCCTGTTCTTCAAGGTCCAGCCTGCATTGTTCCAGAACCAACTCCACATCGCTCTTCTTGCCGTGAGAGCGGGTCGCACTTTTCTCCGCGGCTGGTGTCTCTCTCGAACGCTCCAGTTCTTTCTTCCTCGCCTCTTTTATGTAGCTGAGCGTGAGCTCTACCCCCTTCCACCGGTGGGAGAGCATGCAGTACTGGCCGCGAACACCAATGGCGGGGAATTCAACCAAGTTGCCTGTTTCAATGTCGAACATGCGATACGGGAGTTGTCCGGGAGGGTGGTCGGCGTGCCCGAGAAATTCGACGTCACGAAGCCAAGCAACGGCATAATCTCGATCTGCCGTGAATTTGGGTTTGAACCACGGAGTGAACCAGAGATTGAGCAGAGCTCGAAGTTTCTCTGGGCTTTCACCCACGTCCTTGAAGGTTTTGGCGAGAGTCTCAGGGGTTAAATCAACACGATCAAGCATCTTGGCGAATGCGTTGATCTGGGTTGCAGAGACCTCTGAAGTCGAAGTCATTTTAACCGTGTAGCAGATATTCTGATGGGAAAGGCCAGGCCCGACAGATGTTGAGCGTATTCTTAGAGCAAGGCCACTGGTAACGGCGCTGGTTGAGTTGTTATTGAACTTTGGGTGAATCTAGGGCCATTCTGGCCCAGAGGACAGGCAAAAGTGCCAGTTTGACAAGAAGATTGACAGGAAAAGTTCGACGCTGATGGCGCTTCACGCGGCATAATGCAATGCCTGTTCAAATATGCACAAAGATACAGGACCAATGGTTCATCGAAGTCAGTACGCCTACCTGCATCAGCGTATCACACACGGCGGGCATGGTTCTTCGTTCAGCCAGTCATAGGAGCATCCCGCCCCCAAACATCCCGCTTCAGCTCTCGTCTCGCAAACATGAATCCAATAGCCTCCCTTTGAAATCATACGACGACTACCAGAACGGGATGGCTTGATGCCTGACGATCGCGGGGTCCTATGCTGTTGAAGCAGGGGTTGATAGCTTCGGCTCTTCTCTCTGCGCTTCCCGCGGCTGAAGTACTTACAAAGCAACAAGCCGACCAGCGGTGATTCGACCCTTGACATCCGGACTCGCGCATACCAAACTGTCTTGTATGACTCTTGGTCCCTTGAAGGTGTCCTCGTCCGACATTGAACCCAGAATCGGTTCGACCCTTTTCTGCCCCAACTCTGAGCTGCTGCTTTTCGACACTGCGATCTCTGGTCCCAGTACCCTGGCACTGAGTCGAGGATGGCGTCCTATCATCGAGTGCTCCAAGTACACGGCCGGTCAGTCAAGCAGAAGAGCGTCGAATGCGATTAGTAAGTACCAAGGAGGCCGGATGGCTTATTCACCTACCTAGGCACCCTCGCATCCACGCATCTAACACCAGCAGTGACATCCACCCCTGGGACATTCTGATCAACGGCGAGCGATGGGCCGGCAAGGTACGGCTAGTGGGGTTTGTCGACGCCTTCTACCTGATCTGTTACTCGGGCCAGTCCAGGTTCGACCACGGGATCGTAGTCTACAGTCAGTTTGTTCGCGAATATCGAAATGCCCTACACCGCATGCTAACTTTGGTTCAGAGGACGACGAGGCGATTCGCAACACGCTGAAATCTGCGGAGGTAGACCCGGCAGAAATCGGGCTAAGCGTTGTAAATAAAAGCAGAGTCGAGGCCGAGGGAAGCACTGGTTCGTGTTCGATCAGTTTATGCCTCGGGGGGTAGTGGTTAGCGAGAGAAGACTGGGCTGACTTAAGCTGCTCGACTCACCAGAACCGCCAAAGTACTTCCTTTTCGAAAGCGAGAAGGGCGGTCTTGACTACAGAATCACCAGCCTCGGTCATCCAATTGACTTGAAAACAGAGTACCCAAAGTCATCTCTGGGAAGATACGAGATCAAGCTTCGGAAGGGCAGAGATCGAGGGATGAAAAGTACGTGATGCTGATTTAGAAGCAAGCATAGAGGTTACGGGAACCGGACACTGACACTTTACAGAGAGAATCAAGCGTGGCGTGAGCCAGCACGACCTCTTTGACCTGGTCCATGACGCTGTGCGCTTGGGCATCATCACTCATGCCGAGCTGATCGGGCTCATTATCGGCAAGACGTACGGTGGCACCGCCCTGGAGGACGTAACCTCAAAGTATCTTGACGGGCTTGCTGGTGGTAGGGGATCTAACAACCTGTCATTGTCTGGTGAGCGAGCGTAGTATCAGGCGGGGGCAAGACTTAACGTTAGCTGATGGACTCACGCGCGGCTTTGAGAGAGGAGAGAAATTCACAGTTTCAAGCAAACCTTCTGGTTAAGCGGCTGTTTCTGTTCCAACAAATACAAGTTAGAAGATTGCAGTAGAACATAACCATTAATATAAGCGAAAAAGCCATTCCATAACGGAGGTAGCGACCGTTGGACACCAGGGTCCGCGAGAAAACTCAGACTTTGCCCACCGTGATGTACCAATGCAAGAGCTGGTCAATAGTTGATACTCTGTCACCATACTCTCCAAACGGAGGAGAGATCCCATTGCTGGCCGAAACCAAGACTGCGGGTAGCAGACGTAGACTAAGATGGCGACATCCTCTCCATCCGCACTTTGTAGCCGACCGCCTCCACCGCCATTGCCCTTCCCCCGTCCTCAAGATTAAAGACGAAATGATCCCGTGCCCCAAAGCCAAACGTTACGCGGTCCATCGTAGCCCAGGTGACGCACGAATACATGGGCCACGCGAATTGCGCATCCCTCGCGGCGACCTCGTCCGCTCCGCGCGACCGCGTCCCGACTGCTCGCCACGAGATCTGCTGTCGTTGCTGCAACCCCTGTTCCAGCCCCGAACCCGAGGTCCGCGTCATCGTCGTCGCCGAGGCCGGGTATAGCCGGTAGCGCATCGGCGGATCAAGCGCGGGCGGCGCTGAGGCCGGAAGGGTGGTGCCGCCCGGGTCGGTGGTCGGCACGTCCACGCCGCGGATGACGTAGCGGCTGATTGAGAACCCTGGCCCGTCATTATCGTCGTCGTCTTTGTCGTCTAGAAAGAGTGTAATGGTGGAGTTGGTGCGCTGATCGACGTATATGCCGGCGTACGCGGCTTTAGCTTCGGTTTTGCCTGCCTTCTCGACGGCGGGGAGAAGGGTTTTGACTACTTGGGACATCATCAGGTCCATGGACGCGCCCGTGACCTCGCCTGGGGTCCCTGGCCCCGCGACTAATATGGTGATAACGAGGTCGTAGTCTGGGATGAGTGCAAAGGTGGAGTAGTAGGATATGATCTCCCCGCGCTTAGTGTAGAGTTCGATCATACGACCGTCTGAGGTGACGTTCTCGGCTCGCAAGATCTCCCAAGGCTGACCGATCAGGACGCCGGTCGAGGACGTAGAAGTGACAGGCTTCATCCATTTGCGGGTTCGCACGGGAGAGAGGAGCTTGTGTTTGAGGATGGCATCGCCGAGGCGGTGGAGATCGTTGATGGTTGAAAAGTAACCGCCCCCTCTGAGAGTTATGTGAGTGGTCATTGCGATTGATATTCGGTGTGCCCCTAGGTCCATGCAGAGGAATCTGGGCGACACTTACGGTCCCTCAAAGCCGAGGTCAGCAGGCCACCAAATGTCATCAACAGGGATGAATGCCAGACTGGCGTTGGGCTGCGTGGCAAAAGTCCGCGCCATATTAGTACGCTTCCATATCTCCTTGCCCACGTAGTCGGCGAAGGGCTGCTTGGCGATGGTCTCTACAGCAAAGCTCAGAATAGCGAAGGCGACGTTGGAGTAAACGGTTTGCGCAGAAAATGGAACTTGTGCTGGTGGCCGCTTTCCAAAGTTTGCAAAGAATGCTGATCGATGTTAGCTCTTGTATCATGATGGATCATGCCAGGAAACTCACCAGTTCTGTTACAGGACGGGGTGCCAAAGAATCCGGAGCAGCTAAGTAGCTCAGAGCTATTTGCCGCTGGGTAGCCATAAGCCGAAAGGTTTCCTAACGGAGCCATGTCCGTAATCACTGCGAATGTCAGCCAAGCCCAAGCTAGAAATATCACGTTAATGTAATGCACTCACGGTCAGAGGGGATGCCGGACATGTGCGATGCCAACGACCCCAGCGTGACGTCGTCCCACTCTACCGCCCAGACGGGGCTGTCTTCTCTTGCTTGGCTCTTGAGCGCTCGCAATTCGGGCACGTATTTGGTAATGGGTTCGTCAAGGCTGATCCCCAGTTTCAGCAAGGCTAACGGAGCAAATAGCTTCGACACGCTCCCGATTCGAAAGACAGTGTCGAGGTCCACCGCCTGCGTCCCAATCTCATCCTTATCTGGTGGTGTGTAGGTGTATGAAAAGACGAAACCGGATTCGTGTATCGACTTGACACCTATGGCTACTGCCGACGAGTTGTAGGCCGCCGTCGTCTTGTTAATAATGCCCTTGAGGGTAGTAGCAGCTGCTGAGACCGCTCCATGCTTGGAGGGTTGTGTCGGCGCAGGGAGGACCGGCCCAAGGGGAGGACAGTGACCATTAAGAGCGGCGAGCGCGCAGTGGTTCACGCAGGAGAGCAAAAGAAATTTTGTTAATAAGGAGGACAACATTTTCGAACCGTGCCAAAACAAGACCGAAACTTAAGTGCTAGCTTACGGAACTCGAGCGATGCCCATGAAGAAGAGTGAAGTCAGAAATATCGAGACAGCGTTTCCAACATATACTTTTCGAGGGTTCTTTACATGGCCAGAACATTGCAAGGACTGTTGCCATTATACTGTACCATGCGACCGCAGTGGACAACCTTCTGTCAAAGAAATTGTGATTCGCTTCGTTAGACTAAGGTACTCGTAATTGGCGTTCGCACTCATGATCTGTTTGGGCCCTGAGGACCTTCAGTGGATCATTCCGAGTCCACGGCCGACCGCTCGGATGTGCCACGTGACAGGAAAGAGAAACACATCTCGGACAACGCACGTGAGCTCAAAAAAGCCCCTGTAGATATGACCTTGGTATTCCAACAAGGGCGGAAGATGGGGTCTTCGTTCGGGCCGGAGAAGCTCGATTAGAACCGTGCCCAATTTCTCAAATGCGATAGACGACCTCTCCCTGTCTCACAAATGGATCGTGAGCGTCATCTGTTGTTCTGATCCCAGATACATCCCCTGACAGAAGCCTCTGGCTTTAACTTTCCTTGAAAGCCGCCACGTTAAAGCGAAGCAAAATCTGACCCATCCTCCCGAAGACGCTGTGCTCCATCCCTTCCAGCCAAGACGCCATCGCTATGCAATTTGCTTCGTGGGGACGAAAGTGATGCAATCCCTAATGTTAGCCGGTAATGCGCTGCTGCAAACGCCTCCTGCTATGCTGCTTAGCACTCGCCACAAAACTCTATGCGCCTTTAAAGCCCACCACATCCCAGAAATGAACCCGAGGATAGGTAAATAACGAAACTCCTTGGGTGGCAAAGAGCATGAACGGTTCAATGCCGCTCAGGCCGAGGCCCACTCGTCCCAGAACCCGAAAGGGAAAAATAAAACCGCTGGCGGCCTAACAACCGATGGGACACATATGAGCGTACTGCCGCGGGTGACGACGCTTTCTTCTCATGCGAACCCACTTGCGAAGAGCCACTGCGGTAAGGACATCCCCGGAGCGAGCCTAGTGCCCCGGGCGCAGGTCGCAGACCTCGAACTCGAGGGTCTTCGACTCGTAGACGTGACCCAGCGGGCTTCCGGCCTCGACATAGAGGTTGTCCACCGAGTGCTGGTGAAAGGTCTCGGTCCGTTGGCAGGATAGAATGTGCGGGAGGCCGGGCGGGTTAGTGAGGCGGAAGATGCCCCATCTGCGAGAAATTGTTAGTAGAGATGGCTTTATTTAAGAACGGGTGGATGTTTGAGGGCAACTGACGATGGTTCGTACTGCGGCGCGCAAACGATCGCGATGCTCTCTGGCATCATGACCTGATACCCTGCCTGCGTGTGGAGGTCGCGCGAGCTCATGAAGCACGTCTGTGTTGGGTGCGTATGGATCCAGCCAATCACTAGCAGATCATTCGTGATGCAGTAGTCGAGCATGACCGACTCATTTTCCGTCTCGCACGTGTCGGGCGTGCACCTTTGCTCCGGGATAACGAGATGGGAAATGAAAAGCGCATTGTTGACTGTTGTGCCGCAGAGCATCCCACACATCTCCAATCCTCTACGCGTGTTGTCGGCCGCGAGCTTCAAAAACCTTTGACGCAGAGTGCTAGGGAGAAATACAGGGCGTATGGGGTCGCCGTTCTCAAGGTAAGCGGCAGGGCGGAAGGTGACCCTCTTCTCCGTCACCGGTTCCGCGGTCTCCTTTGGAGGGATGACTGGTGCCGTTTCTTCACTTGGTCGGTCAGAGTATAAGGGCGTTATCTGGGCCAATGCTTCTTTCCCGGGCCGTGGCGGGGGATGAGCATGCAGTTCTCGCTCGAAATATATGTCCTTGTCGGAACGAGGTGGGCACTCGATCGGGGATCGGTCGACGCGCCGTTCCTTGGGTGGCCGTGGAGGCAAAGGTCTCGGACCATCTGGACGCTCTCGTGAAACCGGCCGTCCGTACTCCATTGGGGATGACTTGCTGATGGAAGGGTAGTAATATGTCGACGGTTGTGTGTACTCCTCGTCATCGTAGCCTCTCGTATGGTTGTCCGATCGATCCAGCTGGCGCCGAGTGGCCTCCATCTGCCATCGGAGCTCATCGTCATCCATGTTTTGTGGCACTGAACGGATGGAGCCGACTTCTCCATCCCGGCCCTCACGATGTCCGGCGTCTCTCCGACCATAAGTTTCTTCTTCTCGCCCGGCAGTTCGTCTCCGCCTTCTCATCTCTCTCTTGGCGAGGTCGACTGCCAGATCCTGGTGATCCTGCACATCCAAGATGCTTGCGGGGGAAGCATAGCTCCAGGACAAGGCTGGGTCGTTGGCAGCATGTTTTGCATATGCCGACGATGTTGCTGACAGAGGGCGCTCCCGGTCCCTAGGGAGGGTTTCCCGTTGGGCAGCCGTGATCTTCATCCAGCGGTCATAGGTATCGTCGATCTCGGGGCGCAAGGTCTCGAGTTGTTCTATCACACGCGGTATGCGCCTTTGTAAGGGTTTGATAGCTTTCTTTGACTCTGGTTCTTTCGCTTCGGGATGTTTGGCGAGGTATTCAAGGACGAGCGTCGAGTACCGGAAGAGAACGAGGTATGCTTTGGGTATGTTGCCCTCGCGCAGATAGACTTGTCCCTGGGAGCTCTCCTTGTTAGCCTGCCTGCAGCTGCACAAGCCTGGTCGTTCTGGGGATGACGCACTTCATGGTGAATGGTCTCGGCGGCGCGGGCCCAGTACTTGAAGCCGATGCGAGGATTCCAGTGGAATTCTTTAGCCTTGTCTGTTAACTCCTTTGCACTCATGGGCCGGCTGCCCATGCTCAGATCTGTAACGTTCATCTTGACATTTGTATTCTACACCACTGTTCTCGAGGGGAAGTTTGTGGCGTCGGAAGCCGTGATACGATTCGGATAGCGCTCGATGACTGCAAAAAGCTACCAGAAGCTGGAATAAAAGGCGCTCAAGGTCATTGCTGTGTTTGACAAGAATGTCTTTGCCAAAATGCCGAATTACTATGTCGTCAGAGAACAGGTTGAAAGCTCACGATGAAAACACACAAGCCTTAGAGCTGCCTAAGGGTGGCGTGGCCGTGTTGCACATTCTTGGAGGGTTCAGGGTAGTGCAACGTAATGTGACCCCGCCATCAACTGAAAGCTGCAACATCCAAGTAGGGGAGCTGCGTGACAGGCGGGGCAACCGATCCAGCTGCGCAAGCTTGCTCCGAGTTTACTACAGCACATACGAAAGACCTGCACGAGCCACTCTAGGCTTGGCTACGGCGAATGCAAAGCCCGGCCCTGCCAGAAGAGGCACCTGTGGCTGCTGCGTAGTCAATGAAATTTGCATTTCGCAACCATGGAATGGAGTTGGTGGCTGGATTCCCTTGTTTTTGCGCTTCGCATGTTCATGCGACGCCAAGCTCAAACAGGCAATCCTCTCGAAGTACCATGCCACTGTAACTTTGCTCTCTCCTCACGATTCACTCTTTTTGAGATGCTGAGTTGCTTGTTGTGATGCTTGAATTTACTTTTTTGGCCGGATGGTGAGCTGAAGCGGAATTGCCGACTATGGATCCGACAACACGCATCTCGCTTCAAAAAAGATCCCAACCCTGTCATGGATGGCGAGATATTTTTCAGCAATCTCAGCTGATGATTTGTTGGTGATGCTTTTACTTCGGAAATACTCGGGTTGCGAATATGAACCTTGCTTTGATTGCGAAGTGGCACAAACCGTATTGTGCCACGAGGCCCGGGCCGGCCTCAGCCTTGTTTTGTTTGGGCCATGAGACGGCAAAAGGCGGGCCGGGGGCCTGGGTGGGAGTTCTGGCTCGGTATGTATAAGATGGCCTGTTCGAATCGCTAGTAATGTTTGCTCCTACTGCTATTCTCCTCATAACGGCTCGATTTCTTTCCTCAGTTCTCGCCGTCCCATACGCGTTTCTTGCTCTCACTCACAATGGCGGTTTCCGATACCTCACGTTCTAGCCAGGAGACTCCCAAATGCCAAGGTAAGCACGTCTATCCCTTCCGCTATCCATGCTGTGCCTGACCACCCCAGCGAGCATCGAGGCTTCCGTAGACTTCCTCAACCTCTCCTTGGGCCGGCTGTCGATACCAGCGGAGGCTTGTCTGTTCAGCCTCCTCAACCAGTGCTTCGCCAAGACTAAAGCTATCTTCAACCTTACCGACCACGCCAACGTTCTCGGCGAGCCCTCCAGCTTGGAACGTATCTTGAACTCCATTTTCGACACCGGCTCTCTTCCGCTCGTGACGGAGAAATCCGTCCGCATCACCGCTGGACTCGATGACCATGATAGGTCATGTTTATTCTTGCAGGCCGTAGCAGGCATGGTTCTGATCTTCCAAAGGCTCAGCCAGGCGGGCGGCGTAATATCGAATAAACTTTTGTCCCGGGAGCTCCAGCTGCTTGCTGAGAGCGAGCAGCGGAGTGCCGTGCTGGACAAAATCGGCAGCAGCCATGTGTTCAGCTCGTGTTATACCAAAAACTCCGTGGTCGACTTTCTGATGGCAAGCATTGACGGCCACAATGACGAACCCCATGAATGCTTGGCGCTGAACGAGACGGGGGAATACCTCTTGAGCAACAGCGTCGCGTGGGTTAGTGACCGGCCCTGCAAGAACATGGGATTGCCGTGGGGATTCACGATCATGTCCCTGAATTGAAGACATCCAGGACAAAGAGCTTGTACATTAGTGCCATCATCTCCAATCCGGATAGAGCGTAGCGCGGCGTTAGGGTTGGGTATCTTGGTCGATAATAAATCGTTCTGCCATGTCCATCTAACTGGTTCACGTAGCATGGCCGCTCATGCCTTAGCCGCTTGGGGAGCGGCAGCTTGCGCGCTTGTCTGGACTTGGATGATTTCACCCTTCTTTTTGTCCATCTTCCCTTGCATTTCCTTGATATGCGATTCCAACCTCGAACTTTGGCGATGGTCTTGGTCAGGACTTCGTCACGGTCTGAAAATCGCGTCAGGAGGACTTACATCTCCTTTTCAATGAACTCTAACCGGCCCTTTACGGTACTTTCGGCCTCTACCCGTTCCTGTTTGAGCAACACAGGTCCGATGAGTTTATAAATGGTTTCCTCATCCTTCAGTTTGGCAAATTCCTGGTACGTGTCAGTTAGAATGCAAGTGCTCGGATCAAAGAACTCAACCTTTTGAACGCCAAGGTTCTCCTGTTTCTGAGCCTCGAGTTTTTGCCTTGACTGAACGGTCTCTTGCAAATCTACGTCTACTGTCAGCAATGGTCAAAAGTCAGGGGTGGTGAACTGGGAAAATAATACCTTGTTGAAGCTTGGTGTACTCTTCGGAAAGGGCCTGCAGCTTGGCCTGGATGTCGGCCATTTTTGCTAGATTATGGGAGTGACGTGATGACAAGACGCCCACTGTCAAGAAAGACTTGGAAGGTGAGGAGAATGACGCGGCTCGATTAATCTGCTCCAATCTGCTTTAGGCAGTCATCGTTGTGTCCTTGGCGACGTGAAGAGTCAATTGAGAAGCTGGAACGTAGTGTGCTCCGCACTTGGTTTTTTGGAGCTTGGAAAGTTGAGTGTTACGTTTCCGGAGGCATCGTCATATGATTTCTTAACAGATGAGGTGCCACCCCCGCCAACCCAGCAGAGTGGCGTCAGCCCCGCGTTCTGGCTTCCTGGGCAACGACCGGCCAAAACTGACGAATGGCTTCCGTTTCGGATTCAACCCCAATCAAAAACACAGTTCCAGCCTGCTACCCTCTTCCCGGGTCAGCACAAGCGACATTTTCACGAACCAAGGGCCGACACGCGGCAGCCCTATTTTCGGCTTCTGCCTAGTCTTTAGGACAAAAGCTTGCCCGTGCGCCGATTGCCCTCCGTGCTGTATCTTTAACCAAGGAACAGGGCCAATAACGACGCCCCCCTCCAGTCTCCGACCTCGATATCAAAATCATCCGAACCCTGCCGCCCACCATGTCAAACACCGATTTCCTCGACCGCGCGATCAAGCAAGTTCGCCTAGCAATCGACGCCGACAATGCCGCACAATATGAAAAGGCGTACCAACTTTACTACCAATCCCTCGAGCTCTTTATGCTGGCCCTCAAGTGGGAGAAGAACCCCAAGAGCAAGGAGATGATCCGCGCCAAGACGGGCGAATACATGGACCGCGCCGAGAAACTCAAGGCGCACCTCGCGGACGCCGAGGCCAAGCGCAAGAAGCCCGGAATGGTGGGTGCTAACGGCACGTCGACGGGCGGCACGGGCAAGGGCAAGGAAGCCGGGGAGGACGGGGGCGAGACGCTGGACGAGGATAGCAAGAAGCTGCGGAACGCACTCGCCGGCGCGATTCTGCAGGAACGGCCGAATGTGAGCTGGGATGATGTGGCTGGGCTGGACCAGGCAAAGGAGGCACTGAAGGAGGCCGTCTTGCTGCCAATCAAGTTCCCGCATCTCTTTCAAGGGAAGAGACAGCCGTGGAAGGGGATTCTGTTGTATGGGCCGCCGGGGACGGGTAAGAGTTATCTTGCTAAGGCGGTCGCAACGGAGGCGAAGAGCACATTCTTCAGCGTGAGCAGTTCGGATTTAGTGAGCAAATGGATGGGTGAGAGTGAGAGGTCAGCCGGACATGTTTTCGTTTTCTACGTGTATGATGGTTCCTGCTAACTCAACGACCTTTCAGGCTAGTTCGGCAACTCTTCGCCATGGCTCGCGAAAACAAACCCTCGATTATCTTCATAGACGAAATTGACGCACTATGCGGCCCCCGCGGGGAAGGCGAGTCTGAAGCGTCACGCCGAATAAAGACAGAAATGCTCGTCCAGATGGATGGTGTAGGCAAGGATAGCAAAGGCGTTCTCATCCTTGGGGCCACAAATATCCCTTGGCAACTCGACACAGCCATCCGGCGCCGTTTCCAGCGTCGTGTCCACATCAGCTTGCCGGACACTGCCGCCCGAACGACCATGTTCAAGCTCGCGGTTGGCGACACCAAGACAGCACTCAAGACGGAGGATTTCCGCGAGCTGGCAAAGGCCTCCGAGGGGTATTCAGGGTCGGATATCAGCATCGTGGTCCAAGATGCGCTGATGCAACCTATACGGAAGATCCAGCAAGCGACTCACTTTAAGCGGGTAGGTTTTCTTTCGGATTTACCCTGTAATGGCACCATTATACTGATTGGAATCGCTAGGTAACTGTTGATGGGCAACCAAAGCTCACGCCCTGCTCACCTGGTGACCCCGATGCGGAGGAAATGACGTGGGAAAAAGTGCCATCAGAAGAGCTTCTCGAACCAATGGTAGAGAAGAAAGACTTCATTAGAGCCATCAAGGCGAGCAGGCCGACAGTGTCGCAAGCGGATCTCGAGCGGAACGAAGAATGGACGAAGGAATTTGGTAGTGAGGGAGCTTGATTAACATAGCGTTATGGATGTTTGCCATTTCAGGCGGGTGTTGTAGGCTGGCGTGCGGCGTTAGTACAGAACTACTGGTTCAGCATATGGCATGGATATCATCAGCTCGGCGGCGGATTATTTTTTTTTTCGCAAGTTGATGCGTCAAAAAAAAAAAACAGGGAGATCTCGCTCATCCTCTCTTCCTTCCTCGTTCACATGTCCATATCGGTGCGCAGAGAACTCAATCAGGTAGACTCGACTTTGTTTCCATTCCACGCCATGGTATGATACATCCCACTGCAGAATATGGCGTCTAGACACACACGACCCGAAAACTCCGTTGCCCGACCCCAAACCCACACAAGAACTCCAAAAAAAAGCAGAGCGAAGACCGAACCAAGAGAAAAAAGAAAGTAACTCAACCAAAGACAGCACATGTATGGCTGGTTATTCGGCGGCTACCGACTTTCTCTTCTTTTTCTTCTTCTTCTCGCCGTCACCGTTGACATCGGCCATCTCAACATCTTCGGTGCCGACGCTCTTCCGCTTCTTGTCTTTCTTCTCCTTCTTGCCCTCCTTGTCCTTCTTCTCCTTCTTTTCCTTCTTGTCCTTGGCGGGTGGGTGGTCGACCATCTCGTCAATGTCCATGTCGTCACCGTCAGCCATGACCGCCTTGATGGCCTTGTCCATGGCATCGATGTTCTTCATCGGTTGGGTGCCTTTGGCATACCACTCGAGCCGTTGCTCTAGCTGTTCGCGCATCACCTCTCCGAAACGCTTGGTCGGCTTCTCAGAGAAGTTGTCGATACGGCTGGCGATGGAGCACTTGTTGGCCAGGTACCGCGAGATACGGCCCTTGACCTTGGGGCCGGCACGACCAATGAAGGAGCTTTGGTACAGAAGACCGTACTTGGGGGTTGCGCCCTTGGTCTTGAGCGCGCGGAAGAGTGCCTTCTCAGCACCGAGGATCTGGAGAGTCGAAGCAGGATATTTGGCCAGGTTTGTCAGGGAACCGGCATGGGAGATCAGGCGAGCGGCAACAGGAGTGCCGAGGATGACCTGGAGATTGGGAGCAACATCGCCCATCTTCTTATCGAGCGACTCTGCAAGCACGCGCCTGTAATCGGCCATCTTGGACACGTTCAAGGCGAGGTCCTTGACCATTTGAAGATCGGTCTCGCTGATGTCCTGGCCCATGGAGATCTTGGCAGCCTGAATAATGGCCTCAGCCTTGTCCTGGTCCTGGTTGAGAACACTGGCAATGTCGTCGACGCTCTCGTCCGTAAGGGTCCGCTTGTCGCCAATGGCCAGAACCAACTTGGCGTACGTGCCATTGTCGGACACGATCCGGATGAGCTCGGGGAAATGCCAGCCATACCATTCCCTCACACGCATCGCACCTTGGTTGATACCCTTGTCGAGCGCGTCGAGGGTCGCGATGCCCTGAATGATGTGATTGTCGTTCTTGTGCACGCTGAACTTGACCTTGGCGCGAGAGTAGGCATGGCCGAGACCGAGCTGGGCGCGATTGATATCACCCTCCTGCAAGCCCTTGAGAAGCTTATTGGCGTGGAGACGGATGCCACGCAAGAGAGCACCGACAACCTCAGAGGTGTCTGCAGCCTCGCACTGGACGCCGGGGAAGGCCGCGCTAATCTCGCCCGCTATCCGCTTGTCGACGACGCCCAGCACAACCTTGCTCTTCTTTCCGCTGGTCTGGGGCAGATTGAGTTCGAGGGTGTTCTTGAGGTGGTCGGGCATGATGCCCTCAGAAATGAGATTGATCGCTTCCAAGCCGTGGGCGGCAGACCTGAGCGCCGTCAGTAGGAAGAACGGGGAAAACATTGTGCGCCAAAGCCGCCGGTGTGGGTGTCGAATTTAGAGACTCACGTCCAGGGGTTGAAGCTGCGCAATTGGACCATCTTGCCAAACTTATCGAGGCTCTTCATCGCATCCTTGACCTCGGGCAGTTCCAGACCGACAGTATCGGCCTGGTGCACCACCTCGAAGAGCGAGAAGCCGACGGCGCTCTCGAAGAGCAGGTAATTGACCACCACCATTCTGAACGACGGTAGACACAAATATCCGGTAGTGTTTTGTTAGATTCCGGGGCGTTGAAACGCGTCGACCCTGCGCAGCTCCTTCAATGGCCACCGGTTTGAAATCGCGGGTTGTCTCGCAAGCTCTTCAATATTTTCGACCGAAAGTTTTCAAAATTTCTGCGGCAAGCTCTCATCCCGGCCGCACGGTTCATGTGGGGTTGTCTTGGCAGCCCAGCAGCACAGCTGGTTGTTTTGCTCCCTCACCTGTCAGACAGCTGCCATAAGTGAGTCCCGCTTTTACCCACCTTCTCTCGGCATCCCACCAACAGATTTGCGATTTGGACTTCGTGACGCTTGCCTTCCGGCGGACCGTTGTCTCAGCCCTACCACCTTTCCCTGAACCTGTCATCATGGTCGCTCATCCTGGATGGCTCACTATTCACCGAACGCTCGGTTCCTAAGCACGAACCGCCAATCGTTTGTCTACCCACTTGACGCCTGCATTCTGTGATTCGGAAACGTCCGCAATCTCGACACGAGCCACATCCCTGGGTCACGCACCGTAGCCACTGGGCAACATCGACCCAGGAGGATCTTCGCCTACCCGGCTTTCCCTTGGTTTGGCAATCCTAAACAGAATGTCTCCATCTTATTGCCGACAGGTCACTGTCAGGTTTTAGCTGCAGGCCTTGCAGTGTTCTGGACGACTGACCAGGGGCTGACGGAGAGGTTGCATCCTTCTCAACCTTGTCCAAGCCAGAGAGGCTCCATCCGGCTGACGTTTCGCTTCGTGCCTGTCGGCAAGAAACCAGTTCGCCTGGTTCGAAGGGAGCCACGATCTTGAGTACCGGAGATGAATTGAAGCAAGAGAAAGGAGAATGCCCATTCCAAACCTGTAACCAGCAGACGACGGGTTAGGGAAATATCCGGTCTGCAGTGCCCTGAAATCAGATGTCGTCCCTGAAACGGGATAATCATCCAATCAGCGAAGCGAGTGGCTCTCGAGACGCTTGCCTTGTCATTCGGCGCCATTCCACTCTTGGCTGTCAGCGCTGCCGTGATAGGGAAGGTCAATCTCATCCCCCGTCCAGTCGTGCGCAGCTGCGATGAGCGGCCTCCCCGACCCCTTGCAGCCTTGCCGTCGATACCACCATCTTTCCTACGTCATATATCAACCGTACCGAATGGCGCAAATGGCCGTGGTGGTGATGCCCGCGTTCTCGACGTGGCACACCGTTGATGCTCACTCACGCCCGGCTTGCCCGGCTTCCTCGACGCGTGGGTAGCACCAGGTTAGCGGCCTCAAGTTTATGTTCGGACCGACCCTTACCTGTGTGGTTCAGGACACATCCTTCGCCCGCGGGTCTCTTTTTTTATTCGAAATTGTTAGAACTCAAGCCCTAGCGAACCTCGATTGCAATCACAGGCTAGTGTCTCCGGCTCCGTGGGGCCTAAATTCGTCGAGATGGACTCACGAGACCCTCGACCGGAAGCCGCAACGTCCCCTTCAGCGAACGACATGGGAATAGCCCCCCTAACTTTTCGGGAAGCCATCACTCAAGGTATCGACAGTCTTAGACCACCTGCGGGCCAGGCTGCCTTAGCCAGTACGACGAAAGAGACCAGCGCAAGCCTCTCACCGGGAGATTCCGCTCTAGCGGGCGGCATGATTAGGGAGTCATGGGTGTCCTTTGCTTCGACGGCTGCCAGCAGAGATTCTGCTGTACCCAGCCTCTTCTCTGTCAGAGCTTCCACTGCTTCTGCCGCGACGCGGTACTCTGTACGCCAGTCTTCGATTGAGTCGGCGGTCTTTACTACTAGTCCAACGTACCATGAAGATAGGAAGGACAATTATCCCCGTGGCCCTAGGTACTTTTGCACATTTTGCGACGCGGTCTTTAATACAGACACAGAGTGGAAGCTGCACGAGTTTGAGTTCCACGACCGACGAGAGCAATATATGTGCAGAAGCTGCTCAACTCTTTTCTCGCGAGCAACTCTCTTGACCGAGCACCTCGAACACAGCCATGGCGTTGAGGATACTGACACCATATCTGAACCGGTCGGGTTCTGCCCTATTCGAAGCGCCTGGGGTTGTGGTTTTTGCGGGGCAGCCGTTGAGTCTCGAACCGACTACCTTGAACATGTGGGGGAACACTACGACGAGGGGAAAGACAAGTCTGACTGGCAGCACACCCGCGTCATCGAAGGGTTACTCCGTCAGCCTAAGATTGCACCAGCATGGCTGGCCTTGGTCACCAGAGAAGAACATGCACGGGGCGCAAGGCTGCGATTTTTGTGGGATCCTGACACGACAGGTCGGTCGACTGATGAGAGCGGCCCTCGCCGCTTGCAAGACATGCTGGAGTATTTTACTACCGGGTCGATGGGGGCGGATGAGGTTGCAGCGATCGCCTTTAGCAATGCTCATGTCAGGCTTGAGGGTAACGTCAGCGACCTGATCAGCAAACTTTACCTGCGAAACCCGGAAGCAAAGTCAACGAAGTGGAGTTCGGATCCTATTCAATCTTCCCCGGATTTGCAGCCAACATCCCCAAACACGGAAGACGACGTGATGTCTCCGATATCTCCTTTGCCGGCATCCCTACGGCCACCTACCACTCCTCCGCAAATACGCCCCCCCTTGCATCCTGACACTCGGCTGAATCTGCAGTCTCCATCCGCTGCTCCAGCACCTTCCGGTTTGGCAGCCACAGCAAAGCCCGTTACTCTCCGGCGGAGTGCACTTCGGCGCATCGAGAGTTCCCGAAATCTCAGTTTCGCCAACAAAGCTACATTGACTGAAACATTCGACAGGCCGGCGCTCGACAAACTCCAGTCAATACGTTCCCTCGACGCTTCCCCCATCTCGAACCAGAGGAGACTAAAATCACGATCCCGCTCTTTTCAGAGCACAGCAGACTTCTCTTGGGCCAGTGACAGAAGGCCAGCTTTGTCAGCAGCTGGATCGGTCAGACCGCACAATAGTTCAAGCACTCTCTCCACTCACACCCGGGACAGCTCTGCCGGTCATGGTGATAGCACGAGCGAACTGTTGTCTGATGATAGCTTCTCCGAACCGGATTCTTGGCTAGAACCAAGCGGCATCCCCACGGCTACCAGGCCATGGAGGATCACATTCCAACAAACCGTTGACGGCGGCATGGAACGTCTCTGGGTGCGGTACAACCAAAATTGGGAGGCGTTGGTTAGGCAATGCGTGGGTGACAGAAGCACCGACTCAACCCGTTATCGGGATACACCTGGGCGCGTGCGTAAAGGTGGAGCTTCAGGTTATGGGTCAAACAAAGGGTTCCGTACGAATAGACTGCTCGGTCAAGAGGAGGAGGATGACGATGAAGGCGAGGGCTACCGACCGCCGTCGTCACTGTCGAAGCGGAGCCTGGGATCAGCAAAAAGGTTTGCATGTCCCTTCAGGAAGCATGACCCACACACCTACAACATCCACGAACATGAAGTTTGCGCAATCAGGTCGTGGTCAACAATTTCCAGGTTAAAGTATATGTCAACCAAGAATTTTCACCCCAGTTCTCCGACTAACTCCGTCGAACAGGGAACATCTCTACCGTAGGCACTACAAGGTCCATTGCCAGAGATGTAAGCGCATTTTCAGCGATGCCAGGCAGCTCGCTGAACACGAGATGTCAATTGTTGCCTGCGAGGTTCTGGACATAGGTTCCCCGAGTGATATCACCACGCACCAGGAGAAGCAGCTCAAATCAAGGAAACACACTACGCGACGGCAAACGGACGAGGAAAAATGGAGAGATATATACCGACTGCTCTTCCCTGGGGACCAGATTCCATCGCCCTGTAAGTGGCCCCGTTTCCGGTATCGAAGTTCGTCAAGCCGTGAATGATCGCTGAGATGAAGCCAGATCCTGAGGCTACCGATGACATGGCGCCAACAAGCTCCGAGTCCCATGCGAGTCTCCACTTCCAGCATTTTCTGCTGAACGAAATGCCGGCTCTCTTCACTAGGACTGCCGAAGAGCACGCTGGAAGGCGCCTTCAAGCCCAGGAAGGCTTAGCATTGGAGACCATTCCGGGCATTATCGAAGACGCACTTCAAAAGGCATTTAGGGCCTGGGAAACCAGAGGTAACGAGTTGCCGACGCGGGAAGCTTCTGAGGCATCGATGAGCTTCCTGCCAGAGACACCGACATCGCTCGCCTACAACTTTAACCAGTCCACGACTTATCAAGACGTACCCCCTCAAACAATGGACACCGACTTTGCACAGGCTCATCTTGGCGACACAAACTTTGCCATCCAGGCATTACATACAACCAGCGCCGACGATTCAGGGTTTAGTGAAGGCAGCTTCTTCACATCGGCGCCCCCAGGCAACTTCAGCACATTTGCCCCGCATTATCATAGAGGGACCTGGGAGTCAAGCCTTGGCCTGTTGGGTGTTAGCGCGTTCGAAACAGATGGAAGCCCGGGAGCTCACTTCCAGGGTTTCCAGGGTCGCTGATTCTGTGCCTCGTTCTATTCCTGTCATCGTTGTTTTGTTCTCTATTAGGCTAGCCCTCATCTAATATTGTTCAATATTTTTTGGTCGACTTAGCTACGAACATATATTAGTCGATGATGTACTGACTAGATGGACCCTGCATCCCGCCATGTTGGGGTACCTCACCTGAGGCTCGCAGAACACCGTGCTGGGAAAAGCGGTCTTGCGTTCTAGAAAGCCAACGCGGCTACAGTTGCATATTCGCCGGCAAGCTCATGCGCGCAATGCTATGATGACTTCTCTCTTACAGCCATGCTATCGACGATGATGTGTGTGTCCAATGAGGGAAAGAAGCAACAACTCTGAATTCCAACCGCTACCCCTAAAGAAGCTAAGACGGCACAAGGCCGGGAGGTCTACCGTTGTCCCCTTTGCCAGAAGCTTCACCGACTCGAGCAACTTCCGAAACACCCGTCTCGCTCGCGACGCAAAAACGAAGCTTCGTCCTTCCGAACGCCTTCTGCCTTCAGAACAACCGCTGCGCCCTTTACATCTCCATACCCGGGAGCTTGTCGACCCCTGTTACCAGGCGTTAGCATGCAACTAATGATGGAGAGATGATAGGGGAAAACAGTGGAAGGGGGCCGTCACAGCCGCGAGAGATCGGTACGTAGCGAGGGCAGCGGCAGGGTGAGAACTGGACAAAGAAAGAGCAAAAGCCACTTACATTGGTCGTAGTCCTCCTGGGCGGCCTTGTTGACGGTGCAAGCCTTGGCCGTGTTAATGTCCTGGTTCTTGAGGTCGGCGCAGCGGGCACCGAAGCATCCGGCAGTGTCCATGGCCTTTTGCAGCGAGTCATCTTGCCAGCCGAAGACATAGTCGCCGTGCTGACCGAGGCCAGTGGGGTCGCCGGTGCTGAGCACGAAGGGTTGCGAACCGTCCGCAGGCCACTGGCTCCGGTCGTTGAAGCGAGTCGTGTCCCAGACGACCTCGTACATGAGCTGCGGGATGCGCACCGGGTGCGTCGACGGGCAGCTGCCACCGATGCTGAGGAAGTTCTCCGGGCCGGTCGTCGGGTAGGCCACGTGGTCCTGGTGGTTAGGGGTGTCGAGGTTCTTGCCGTCCCAGCAGCTGTTTCATCTTCTGTCAGAATATTGCAAGAAAGGACAGGGGGAAGCACAAGAAGGATGGAAAAGAAATGGAAACCATACGTAGGGAAGAGGATGTTGCTGCGAATACCGCCGGGGCAGGGCTTGTTCGGGAGCGCCTCGCTGTCGACGCTGTCATCCATGCAGGGAGCGCCGACGTCACCGCCAAAGTTGGGGCCGGTGTAGCAGCGGTAGCAATTCTGGCGCTTCAGCTTGGTGTCGGGGCGCGAGCGCATCGTGGGGTCGCCGACGAGCATGCGGAATCCCTGGGCTCTGTCAGCATGCTGCGGTGGAAAGCAAGGATGAGAAAATAAAGGCTTACCGGCTTGAAGGCCGTGACGCTGCCTGGCTGCTGCGAAACGTAGTAGACGAGAATACCGCCATTAGTCTGGGTGCTGAATCGATCGTTGAATTGGAAACTGCAAGAAAAAGGTCAGTATGCTTTTTTTGCTCGTTTCCGACTCGTTGGGGTTTATCGAGAAAAAAAAAAACATACGCATGGCCGCCCTGGGGAACGCGCTTGTAGCTTCCGTTGCGGGCCTTGAAGTACAGGTTGGCAGTCCAGTAGTTGGAGAAGTCCTCAGAGAACTGGCAAGTTGTGCACGAGGCGTGCGTCGAGACGTCGTCGGTGGGCATGGTGACATTGAAGGCGTTGCCACCGACGATCTGGTGGACATGCGGCGAGGGGATCTGACCCGGGTTCACCAGAGGGTCGACACGGTCGATCACCACATTGGGGCAACCGAACCGCAGCATGGTCATTTGGCCGATGCCTCCAAACTGGGGGGCCGCCTCAGCCAGCGCCGAGAAGGCGATGAAAGCAGACTGTGCTGTCCACTTCATGTTGGGCGACTGCTAGTTGGTTGGTGGGCAAGTCAACGGGGGTCAACGAAGGTGATTCGGCAGGTTAGCCTCGTCGAAGTCGTGGGTACGATACTGAGGAGAAAGCGAGACAGCGAGGTATGGTTGGCGGGAAAGTCATGGTTCCGGCCGCGAGCGTTACCTCGCCTTCTCTTATACGAAACTGGGAGAAAGCACCACGCAACCCTAACGCAAGTTTGCAACTGACCCCGGATGGCTCCGAACTCAGGCGCCAACTGCCGTCGGGGCCAGATATGAGGGAAGTGCCGTGCCCACGGGGTTTGTTGTGGTTGGGCTGTATAGGGCCAATATCCACGGCGATATTATTTCTATAAGTTGCGGCCTATCGGAGTGGCTTCTTCCTGCGGCAACCTTGTTTGGGACCTTGGTGGGGTTAAATACCACTCAATAGACGCTCGGGTGGGAATGAGGGTGGAAGTGGGCGCCGAAACTATACGCTTCCAATCGGCGAATAAAAGAGCCTCCAGCGCAACCGTCGCCGGGGATGGTAGCCTTGTCCTGGTTGAAAGTACGGCAGATTTGTGATAGGACGGAGACGGCGAAACAACAATCCACGGTTCAATGGCGGAGGGGGGAAGAAGTTGCCACATCTGGAAAGCCAAGAGCAACATGACCCGGGTATTTGAGAGCATGTAGCATGCATCTAAACTTTCCAGGTGGACGCCTCCAATCACAGGAGCGCTCTCGAGAATTTTTAGGTGGTTGATGTGATGCTCTCGCTGATGAGGGGAACAAGACCTGGTTTCTCGAAGGCGCCTGAGCTTCCATGATCCCTACGACCTCGTGGTTGGGCTTGTGCAGTGAAACGGTGTCACACGCCCCTGCTTGAGTCGGACCGGCGAGATTTGTGTGCCACGGCAGAGTGGCAATGGCGCGGGATAGATAGGCGGAAGCATCGAGAAGGCCGGAATGGATGATGCCGAAAGGCAGAAGTGTGTGCCTCATGGGGGCGGGTTCGAAAGCGACGGGCGAAGGGAGTCATGGTCATAATGGGATACCATCATGATAATGAACATCCTTGCCTATCCCAGGTTGCTGACTACCTGCCGTAAGAGGCATGAATTAAGGCAGCTTGAGCCCTCTACTTCTCAGAGCCTTCGACGCGTTGGCCGACGCCCCTGATACTCAATACTGGCAATGTCAATAGCAGCGTGGACGAAATCATTCGGTATTGTATGCAACTCGCTCGTTGGAACCCACTGACTTGCTTGAAGATCCAAGGATATCACTAAGTGCCTGAGGAGGATGTCCTGGTCCTGGTTCTCGAGGAAGCCTCTGTCCAGAATCGGTGATTATCATCAACGCCCACGGACAACGTGATGAGCCAACCAAAAAGGGGCAGAACTGCACCGAGTCGCGAAATTGGTTTTCCTCCCTGAAGTCACGGAGAAACCAATGAACTTGAATTATTGCCGACGAAATTCAGGTATGAGAAAGCGGGGGTCGTTGACGACCAGTTACGCGCCCTCATCTATCAATACCCGGCTTTCCTTACCTGCCGTCAACCGTAATATTCCAGAATGTCCCCGGACTGTTCGGGTGACACTAGTGTAACAAAATCTTTTAATAATACCGATGGTAGAGAGGTTTGTTGGTAGCCGGGCTGACATCATGACCCAGGGGACGATGCGTATTGGTACGAACGCATTTGCTATCGAGCAATCCAGAAAGCAATTACATCCATTTTTCGGCCATCAGGGGCACATTAACACGTCCCAAGTTTAGTTTCCCCATTCTCGCTCACAAGAAAAGTAACGAAGCTATATGAATAAATCAATACGTACTGAACTACCTAGAGATCACTCTGTTACGGTCTCATCACTCTTCAGTGCAGTAATCCTAGCCCAGAACTCCTTTCCTTGCTTAGATTGTTATTGAATATGCACATGTACGCAAGAAACATGATTGTACCCTTTGCTTGCCCAGCATTTCACTAACGCTGAGCTCTCAAGACCTGCATTGGCTTTCACCATGTCACAGGGAGCCTCACAATGCCGACATCTCGCTGCGGGGGTGTATATTCGATATCGGCAATTGAGGTTGCGAGCCTGAGTCCAGGAACTTTATCGAACAAGAATGCTGAAAGGAGGATCTATCAGCAGACATTCCTTCACCCCTGCGCCTCTACGAACTATGGGAAAAGGTAACGTACTGAATACACTCGTCAGTTCAGCCTTGGCCAAATGCTCGGCAATGCAGCGGTGTGGACCAAAGCCAAAGCCCAGCGGGTCTTCTTTAGGCCACTTGCGCCGCATGTTGAACTCGTCGGGGTTCTCGAAGACCTCTTCGTCTCGGTTCGCTGACTGGTTCGACGCAATGATGCCTTGCTGGGCCTTGATAAGCTATTCAACATCAGGTAAGTAAGTGCCGAGACTGCAATGGAGTTTTCGAGCCCAATTATTACCTTGCCGCCGATCTCAACATCTTCTTTCGCCGTCCGCTTCATGGCCATTGCCGACGCTGTGTGATAGCGGCACAGCTCCTCCACGAACGGTGCGGCCCACCTGGCTGGGTCGGCCTTCAGGTCGGCCAGCTGATCAGGATGCTGAAACAGGGTCACGACGCCCTGAGATCGGTTAGTGGATATGACGTTCACTGTCGCTTAAATTTATCGTGCTCGCAGTTGCGGCGGGTGATGGGCACTTACGAGGGCAATCATGTTCACCATGGTTGCGTTGCCAGCCACAAGCAGCAGGAATGCAGTCTGTACCGCATCCTCCTTGGAAATGTTCCCTTTTTTTACATGCTCCGTCATCAGCTCGCTCACAATGTCGTTTCTGGGTTCCTCCATGCGCTTTTCGGCCAGCCTGGTGAGGTAGCGCACCAATTCCCTAGCAAGAGTCAGCCTGACTTCAACACTGATGGGTAAGGCAGATAGGTGACGAGGTAGGTAGGCATTCACAAAATCCTTACTCGGCCGCGGCGGACGCCTCTCGCGCAGTGGCGCTACCGTTGGTGCGGATTTCATTTTGCTGCGTCAAGAACTCTAGGTCTTCGAAGGGGATCCCGAAAAGAGTGTATATCATCTTCCAGCGTTAGCACCCCTTGCTTTTTTCGCGGTTGCTATCATGGGACACGGCGCATACATATGATGGAACGGGCAGCGCAAACTCCTCGATCAGATCGACATGTCCGCGGGCACACCCCTCCGCAACCATCCGATCCAATTGGTCGTTCACCGTCTTGTCGATGTACGGCCGCAGTGACTTGACCTTCTCCGGAGTGAACCACGGCTGCACCGTACCCCTACATCCCCCGTCTGTCAGCCCACCTATCCGCCGATGGCACTGCCCAGTAAACGGCGCTCACTCACCTATACTTCGTATGCTCGGGAGGGTCCATGTCAACAAACGTCGGTCGCTGCTTGGCCGCCTGCTTTCCGCCGTCGCTAAACTCGGGGAACCCTGGTCGTCGTCGTTCCTATTCCCGTATTTCAGTCCAGCGTCAGCCGCTGCCTTATATACTCAAGTTCTACACTTCGTGCGATACAAGAAGAGAAAGCAAGACACCGAACCTTGGATAGCCGCGGGTCTGTCGCAACCTGGCACACATCGCGGTACTTTGTAACTAGCCACGCCACCTTGCCGTCATACAACCGGACGCGCGACACAGGGTCCTCCCTACGCAGGCGGGCGAACTCTGCGGGCGGCTCCAGACCCGAGGGGCGCTTGAAGGGGAAGCTGGGAAGCGACTCAGAGGGATCTGCCGCTGTGGTCAAGTTGCGGCAGTGTGGGGAAGTTGATGCGGAGCCCGATACCGAACCTGAACTTGAGGCCATTGTCGGTGCTTGGGTACGTCTGTTGACGGCGAAGGTGGTGGGGGTGAGGATGCTGGAACGCAGGTGGGTAAGGGGAAGGGTAGGCGTAGTTCTGATGTGTCCTCTTGCTCCTGTTACTCCTGTTGTTACGGCAGCGGCTGCTCGCACGGACTGCATGGAAGTGAGTAGTTGGTGTTCGTTCTTTGGCTTCTGGTCTGGGATGTGACAATGCGGCCACTAGATATACAGACATCGGAGGTTGCAAACTGGGTGAGCATCTTTATATGCCATATATATGCCCAGACGACCTTTAGCAAGTAGGGTCAGGAGATGATCTGGCTCCGGTCATGCCGGTTTGTGAATATTCCTCATTCGAGGACGTCAGTGCAGCGTCAATTGGCCACATGCTCAGAGCAAAAAGTTCCGGGATACGACGCTTGCCGTCGTGAGCGTGCACATTTGTGTTTCTCCGGTTCCCCAGAGCATCATAATCACATGTTTATCTCAAGGTTCGAGCGTCTGATACTTGTTCTGCCATTGTAGCCGATTTTCCCGCGGAGTTGCAATTTTTTTTAGGTACATCTAGACCTAGGTACTGTACTTCTGGTCAGATCCGAACAGCGAAGCCAATCCATTTGTTTCCATTCTTTGCGAAAATAGCTTCGAGGTGGTCCCACGAAGCTTGACCTGCAGGGCATTAGCTGCAAAGGTGGCGTGATGTATCTTGCTTCAACAGTTACTCAGGGGCGAAAAGCCCAGAATGTCAGGGTAATTTTGACTGGTACGGGTTACCTCTTCAGGTACACTTGGGCGATGCATGCTATCCGAGCGCATGGTACACAAAACTTCCTCTACACCCATCCCGACTTTTCTCCTTCGGGAGTTCGGGAGTTCGGCTATCTCCAAGACTCATGATAGGATCGGTGCCACTGTTTGTGTTGTTGGTGAAAAAAATGAGGATTAACATATGCTGCAAAATTCGAAAACTTTAGGATTCATTTTTGTCAACAAAGACGAGTATAACTGGCGTTTCCGATTAGTTCCGGATCATCATCTGTGGCGGATACCTCATTCAAGCTGTTTCAGTTGTACAGGAGCAACCTCGGACTTGGATGTGACTTTCGATTCAATGGCGCCTAGTTGACCAGTTATATTAACTATCACAGTAACGAACTAACGAGTTCTATTTGGTTTAAATGAAACAAATTCAGTTTTGCAACGCCAGCAGTGGGCAACCAGCATTGACAGAGTTCGGGTCGAGGCTAGGTGCTCACTCGGCTGACAAGTCCTTGGGTTGACCTAGCCTGGATGGTTTTCGATCACGCGTTGCTCGCTGTCTCGGAATATGGGGATCGGGAGGATTTATGGGGCAAATTCGCCGGTTGTGGTCGCCCGGCATGGCCATATCACCCAGAGCGGCCCAGCACCGGACCGAACGGCGCTGCAGACAAGGTCGCACCAGACGGCCTCTCAACCTCAGACCTGCTTACATCCCCCACTACTACTGCTTGATTGACTCTGCCCAGAATAATTTCCCCTTATTTGTACCCGCTTGTTGAAAAGAAGGGCTTACCCGCGAGGAAAATCACTGGTCTCTCGCCAGGTCTTTGTCTGAAAATCGCACATCGTGGTCGCCTGCTCCGCTGAAAATGACGAGCATAAGATTAAGTGTCCGAGAGAGAGAGCGTATTCCAATGTTAAGCTACTTATATATATTCCCTCATGAGGTACTGTTAAGAATCCTCTGTTGCAGAAGCGCTCTATCACAGGCGCATCCGCCCCTCAACACCTACCCCTGAATACCTACAAGGAATCCTCGGGCTGGTCCCAACTTTCTTTTCCAGCCTCCCCCACACGCGTATCATTTTAATGTTAATCTATCTAACCTAATACCTCGACCATTTGAACATGTCAAACGTGATCAATCTCTCCGCTGTCGAGCGTTCAAGGCGCCGCATGGCGACGCGTCTTGGCTTCAAGTCGGTTCGGGACCTCGAGAGTTGGGAGGAGGAAATTGTACTCGACCATTTCGCCAACTTCATTTGCGACTACCTCGCGCTGGGCTATACGGTCCGGCCTGACAAGCGGGAACTGGTCGACTACATCGACCTGGACAATGCCGTCGCTGAGCGGATCGAACAGCTAGAGGAGCGGCGGTTCCAGTTCGTGCTAGATCCCGACAAGAGCGAATGTGAGTTGTCTTCCGCATCCTTCTCTGGTTTTGTGTAAGTTTAACGGAACTAACTTGAGTACAGGGACGGTCCGGGACCATTACAAGCAGTTTGTGGTCGGAGTCGTGGCCGATGACAAGTGGTTGGCCATGTACGAGATTGAAGGTGCCGTCATCTCCAAGCGCGGGTGGACGGCCAAGGAGATGACCATCAAACTGGTGAGATTTCTTGAGTTCTTAGTGCAGGAGTGGCAAGCCGGGCCGGGAGATAATTCACACCGCGAGAAGACATCGCTGCGGCCGACGTCCATTTGTGAGGGAAGGGAATGAGTTGACATGAGCGGGCTATCATTGAGCATGAGCATGGAGTTGGGGAGCATTGTTACGGCGTTTGGATGGCATCACACCTGTCAGATGCTAGCTGGGAAGTCCTAGACCCAGCGAAAGCAGAAGACATTGGTGCGTCTTCACTTCTGTCTTGTAGAAGAAAATATTCATCTATCGCTTGCCAAACCAAAAGGGCAAAGTCACATAGTTACCATAAGTAACTCCTTGTGGGAACAAAAACCGCGAAGCGGTAGAGAGCGTTCTCAAGGATTGTATGAATGCGCGAACACCCGAGATCTATTTGCCAAGGCATTATAGTCAAGCAATCCATTCTCTCTATCCATCATTATCATATATATCCCGCTGCCTAAGTTAAAATAAGAAATGACTGATGTCAGAAAGGAACGTCATGTAGCATAGAAACCCAACCGAATACCATGCATCTTGCACCCGAACAGCAATCCGCATCATGCTTCTTCCATCTCGCTTGCTTTCAGTTCAAATGCTCCTCGATCTAAACGCTGGCGACGCAGTAGGGAATGTCGTTGATGTAGGCGCAGTGCGACTTGGGGGGGCAGTTGCCGACGAACTGGGAAATGTTCTGGGCGTCGCAGACTTGGATGGCGTAGGGGCCGAAGCAGTCGTACCGACCCGCAGTCTGGCAGGCCTCGCCGGGGCTCTGGCTGGGGCGGCCGTTGCGGGCCTCGACGGCCGGGGGCTCGTTGGTGCAGTAGGGGAGGGTCGAGTTGTCGCCGTGTGGGAGATCGTTGCACGAGGTACCTTTCGGGCACGGGCCGACAAGCTCCCAGTGGCTGCTGATGTTGCAAATTTCGATACCCGTGTTGGGCGTGGTGCAGCGGTAGGTGCCAAATTTGCATGTCTCGTCGCGCTTGGAGGGGGCAGCGATGGCCGAGGCGGCGAGGGCAAGAGCGGCAGCGGTGAACTTCATTTTGAGTCTTGTTGGCGTGATCCTTGGAATGTTGGAGGTGATGTTGGACACTGAGCGGCAGGCACTGAGAAGTTGCAGTTGTCTTAGTATGGGATGTTGTGATGTTAGTCTTTAATGTTGTGATGATAATTCAACAAGAGGGCAGCTTGAGGTGGACTTCGAACCATCTTATACTCGGCCATCGTCCAGCTTCTGCATATCGTCCTCCAGGCTCCCTTGCATCACAGGGTCTGACTCAACCACCCTTTGGGCAATGCCCACATGGCAGAGCCCTGGGAGTGGTATGAGCATGGGAAGTTTCCCGTTTCCCGACGAATCCCGTGACCGGGGAGGACGGTGATACGAGAAGCTCAAGGGCTAGAGTGCCCAAATCGGGACAAGCCACGAGGCCAGCCGGGGCATAACACGAACATCAGCCTCAAGGATGGAGACTTGGATGGCCAGTCGAGGCAGGGTCGACGTGTGAAGAAACGTCGATTCTACTTCGACGTATCCTGTTGGGATCAGGCACCATTGGTCCATGATCAGACAGCTACGTAATAACATGTGACGAACCTCTGTCAGACTATCCTCTGAAAGGGTTCACTGAAGGTCGATCGG
>MU857653.1:7352-184336 GCA_033296725.1 Corynascus novoguineensis
ACTGACTGAACTGACTGAACTGACTGAACTGACTGAACTGACTGAACTGACTGAACTGACTGAACTGGCTGAACTGACTGAACTGGCTGGTTGAATTGGCTGGCAGGCGGACTGGTTACACTGATTTGACTGGCTGTACTGACTTGACCGGTTTAAATTAAGCTGACTGACGGGCTGGCTCGAGCTAAAGCTGGCTGTCTAGCTCAAGCTCCAGCTGGCTCTAACTGGCTGAAGCTCAAGTTGGCTCGCCCGCTGGCTCAAGCTGGCTGGCTGGTTGGTTGTTTAGTTGAAAGTTCAAAAAGTTCAACGTAAGCGTAGAAGAGCCCCTCTTGTAAGGCTGGCCAGGGTGCCTTATAGAGCGTCACGCGCGTCATACAAGTATGGCCTCTAATATGGAACAGCCAGCCTGTTCTACTACTATGCTGCTGCTACTACTAGGCTATATGGTAGGCGGTTTCTTGCTTGCTTGGCTGGCCGGCTAGGGGCTGGCTGGCTGGGGCGGCTACGTTTGAGAGTAGAGGGATATGATGACCACATCTTGGCGAGAATCGTGGTGGAAGTTCGCCAGCGAGCTGAGAACACGTTTCTTTGAGTGGCTCTTATATTCAAAGAGCTCGATAGAGAGGATGGGACTGCCCGCTACGTGGATGGAGCGTACGCGGTCGAGATAATCACAGAGATTCCTTCTGGCTTGTCGAAGCTATACGATTATATGATGACCAGAATTGTATAACCGCGTCTATGCTTGGTGGGACGTTTTCCACCCTCAAAACACTCCCGTGTGCTGTGCGACGCTTAGAATACTTTCAAAAATAGCCTCAACGTCCTTATTCTTTAGCGGCATTCGGTGTTCTCCATTCCACTCAACCAATCTCGTGCTTTCCTTCTCGCAAAAAACATCCCGCAGGTAGCGGTGGAGCCCTATCCCAGGGTCCTTAAGTCCATGGACATGAATAGAAGGAATGCGTAAGACGTGACGTTTATCCCAGTTATTGGCATTCACATCAGCTCCGCTCAGAGCTGCGGCGTCAGGAAGCCCCGCGCTCGAAGCGTGATCCGGATCTAACGCCACCAATGGTCCCCTACCCGCGAAGAACATTCCGAAGCGGAAAGACGGTATCGCCACCGCTGTCGCCTTCGTAGTTGTCAATATCTCGGTTGTCGACGCAAGGCCTTGGGCCTCTCCGAGTTGCTGTAACTTCGAGTTGTCACCGAGCATCATCCGGCTCGTCTCGGCCACAACAGCGGAAGTGACCAAGTTGTTCTCTCGTTGCTGCTGCCGAAAGAGCAACGATGCCGCTACCTTGGCCCCCTGGCTGAACCCCAAGATACCAACCCAATCCCCCGTAGCGCCAAGCGCATCATCGCAGACTATGGCCGACCGGACCGCCTCGTCAATGGCGCCCGTGGCCCGCAGCGCGTCCACGGACGGCTGGTGATCCGCCCAGCGCAGCCATCGCCGGTAAGAGCCCCAGTCGGCGTAAACGGACAGGACGCAAGGGCCCGCCTGGGAAAGGAAGGGCGCGTCGGCGTATACAAGGCGGAAGTGTCCGCGCCTTCTCGAGAATACGGCACTGGGCGCGGAAGATGCGCCCGTTGGAGCCGCCGCCATGGAGGCAGAGAATTCGCGGACGGGAAAGGTCATCGACTAAAAGGAGTCGTTGCGGGTCTCCTACTGTTCTCGACATTGTTGGTGGGTATGGTCGCCTTCAGCGTAAGGCAGCTATTTTTTTTTCTGGTAATACTTTCTTGGTTCTGGGACATCCAGACCTCGTATGATGGGACAGAAAATTCACAGTTGCATTTGCAACCCTAAATCACGATTGGTCTCTTTGTGATGGTAAAGAGAGTACAGCGGGTTGGTGGATTGGTTAGAGCTTGCGAGGTCCTACACGCCGAAGGGCCCGGGTGAATGTGCGGAGTAGTTAATTCTCCAGAACAGATTGGGGGCTAGGCCACCTACCTCCGATGTTCGGTCCACGGGTTGTTATCGCGTCTCAAGACAACATATATGCAGCCTGGGTTACATTCACCGAGAAAAGTGCTGCACCATGAGATACCGGTTCCCAGGCCACGATTCCCGCTTGTCTCTTGTCCTACGGAGGGTTTCGGCTGTGCAAACCCAGGTCGGCCGTTCCCTGTCGTCATGCCCCCTTCGAAGATTACTGCTATGGCGTCATTACCACTTAACAATTTGTGCATAACAAGCATACTTTAGGACATACAACCAGCCGAGAGTGAGAGAAAGGAAAGCGGGGAACAGTTGTAGGCAGAATTGTTCAAGGGAGTAGCAAGCTCTGGAGCCGTGTCAACATTGGGAACGGTGATCGGACTTTGTCACATTTGTTTGTTGAGAAACGTGTTACAGTAGACAACCCCCTGGACTGCGATTGCAAGTCAAGAACACGACAGGCGAGTGTATTGACTCGGTTGATATTCAGTCAAAAAGTTCTTTTTTGACGTCCCTGGATCTGGGAGTTGAATGGCGCTCGAGTGTAAGGTCACCGACATCAACCATTTTGACTCCTGTGTTGGACACCAAACGGAAGCACTTGTCACAGAAGATTGAAATTTGAAAACTCTGTGCACTATCTGATTCATTCCGATGTTTATTCCGTTTGTGTCTACATGATTTCCAAACACGAAGCGCGGGCAACTGTGCCCTGCCATCGCCGTGACTGAGCAACAAAGTAAACAAGATGCTAGTTGTCGAGCCACTTTGTGTCTCATCCGTCGTAAAGTAGTAAGATGGCCAATCAGATTCATTGTCTTCGTCGATTGTCTTAGTCGTTGCTTAGGCTTGATGTCTAAAGAGGCAAAGGAACACCAACCTAATTATTTCTGCGGTGAATATCCACCGTCCCCAGTTACACCCCCCACAAGGCCGTAACATTACCTCCATTTCTCGATTCAAGGCAGTGGCAGGGAATTGCGTTTGATAACCTTCTTTCTCAATCCCACAGGGCTGCGACTATCTCGACCAGACAGCAGCCGCCTTTGTGACAACTTGAAATTGGTAACGATGGTCCCAATGCCACAGCAGCACAATGGGGACAGAATCCTGTTGATATTTTGTCCACAGACCCTTATTTTTGACCAAGAACTGGATACACGGCTTCGAACAACTGTTTTGGAAAGGCCTGAATTACAACGGATCTCTGACGTAATCATCGAGCTTCGAGGCTGGGACGAAGCCTCGAAGGCCATACCACAGCTTGAACGTTTTCCGGGCGACATAATCCTTGAAGGCCTGAGCAATTGGTTGGTGGAGGGAAAGTTTCCGGACGAGGAGTTTCCTTTGCCGAATATTCTCCTTACGTCTCTCATCGTCATCACCCATCTCGTCCAATATTTGACTCAAATTTGCATATTGGACTGGAGATACGGCGCAGAAACTTTGGGTCTTTGTACGGGGCTTCTCACTGCTGCGGCGGTTTCGATCTCGGCAAATGCAGCACAGCTCCAGAGGTAACGTTAAATTTACTAAATCCATCACCAGTCGACGCACAATTGATTCCAGCGCACGAAACTTCTTAGGCATATGTCTCAGTTGTCTCTGATGAGAAACGAGCAACAATCACATGCTGAAAGCCAACTCGCCTGCAATACACCGATGCTTGAAATCCGCAGGATTCGGTATTACCCGAGACCTTTCCTTGATCCCGCGGAGAATATGCGTGTTTTGTGCCCTGGCCAGCTCGCCAAACAAATTCCGGTTGTCGATGTCCGAGTCGTTGCCGAACGACCTTCGAGATGCCGTAGATCTGTTGTAGACCCCATCGTCCAAGACAACAAGCCTAATTGATTGAGGCGTAGTTTACTGCAAACCCCACCAGACCGACGCCAGCTGCCAAGTTGGTGACGCCCGTGATGGTGCTCTTGCTCGAACCCGTGATCAAGCGACCTCAATAGACATAAACATGGATTGTTCTCAACTCGCAAGATTTGCTCTCAGACCTACTTGGCGAGAAATATTAGATTTACCCGTTGGCGAAAAGACAATCCTCAGAACAGTGTTTCTCGGCATCATCCACTACCCGGTTATGAGTAATTGGCTCTGGTGTGTATGACATTTATCTCCGCTCTCGTCCTCGAAGCTGGGAAATCTCGAGTAATAAGCGCTTAGTATTTGGCGAACCGAATACCCCAGAACTTCTCCACGTGGTAGGCGCTGTATCCGGTCAACAACTTGTTACCCACCGTCTACCATACCTGCGAGTGACCGTGTTATTGTCTGACGTTCTTCTTGACACCGGGCCGCTTTGTGTAAATAAAACAGAAGCTTCTTTGGTCAATCAGCATCGTAGGCTCTTACACTGGCATCAATGGCCCGGCAAACACGCCGACGGTGCCCAGTCTTCGAAACAAAGCAAAGAGTTGGTCTGACACAATATGTTGATAATTCTGGTAACCTCAAGTCTGCCTTCTCCGGGTCTAGGGCTCTTCAGTCAAAGGTGTTTAACCGACTCGGTACTTGTTAAAGACGCTCTGTTGGCCGGCGGATAAAAACACCAGGCCAAAATTTGGAAACCTTAGTGACGCCTTAGCTGAAAGCAAGTCATACAAACGGCTGACTGCGTGTTTCTCACTAGTCAGGTCTGCCGAAGATAAAATGGCGAAGCTTCCACCGATATATCACGCTACTGTGATGTTGAAGGTTATGCCGCCGATGCAATCGCAAGTTCTAGAAAGCACCGCAAGCGTCCCTTAGCTGCTGTTACTATCGGAAACTCGACCCAACGTGGCAGTTTACGGTGGTGGGCTGATCGAGCTTCAGGATGTTGCACTGGTACGGAACGTCGTATTGGGGTACCAGGCAGGTACCTCAATCTTATCCAATACTCTGGGATGAGCGCAAGCGTCACATTGTAGCAGGTACAACCAGACTTCCCTGACGGCTGCCAACACCCAAGGTGAATTCTTCACCGAAGCACCACACAGGAGTATCACTACCATAACGTCATTAGCTTTCTGCTTCCAATCAACCGCTTGCTATGGCCAACCCTGTCAGGTATGCTTCTAGACCCCGATCCTTATCTTTAAGCTGATAAAGACAGTGTTCAACAGAATGGAAGCGCCCGAATCGTCGCCGCAAGCGCTACAACGGTCCTACGGCCCGCCGCAGCCCAAAAACACATCCGGCACTCTGGAAGACGCATAGGCAGCGATATAGGCCCACGCTTCTATCAACGGCTACAGGATGGTCAAAAACGGCAGCAGAATCTGGCCGAGCATGCTTCCGCTGCGCCAAGGGCCGCGATTACAAACTCCAAGCCCACCCCGAAACCTACGAATCTACTGATGCTTCAATGTATCGTAAGGATGTTTTACACCGTCAGAACTAAGTTAATTTTCTACTACACATAGGGTTGATGCTGTCGATGCCATGGATATCGTTGTGGTTGTTGTGACAGCGGGGGCTGGCAGCTGTCAGGGAATCTGGTTGTACCAGCAGCAATATCATGCTTAAGCTCATCCTCATTGGGTATAGCAGTGTGCTGGATAATAATGGTGGTGTGCTTGCTAAGCATTCCCAAGATAAGATGTATGGACTCGGCCCGAGACGGGTCTGGGTCATCCTTGTCTAATCTAAGCCTACCTTTTTCACCAGAAGAAGCCACTACCTGAATACGAACACACGATTTGCAGTTTTGCAGGGTTCATGGGCGTACGCGCCGCCAGGTACGCGTAAAAAAGTTGTGTTGTGGAGGGTTGACCGACAGACCAAAACACCACATTGATAAATGGAAGGAGTTTGATTCGTATGGAGAGCCAGCCATAATTAGATACCCGATATGCGTTGTGGTAGACACAAAATGTGAGTAATGTACTATTTTGTCTTGGAAAGCACACCCCACTGGTTCTTACCGTCCTATACACTAGTGTTGTGCTCCTCTTTCCTGAGGGACAAGGCACACAGTAGCACCCAGATGCCCCAGGCTAAGTCTACTACAGTCAGGCTGGCATTGACTAAACGACGACAAGAGAGAGCTCTCCCTAAAGGCGTGGGCAAGTTCATGAAGGCCATAGACGCGGCTCTACCAGGCAAATATACTCGTGATCTCTATGACAGACTGAGGCAAAGGGAAGCCTGTATACTAGCACAACTCCGAACCGGAATGGTGAGGCTAAACGGCTTTCTAAGCAGAATCGGAGCGGTCGAATCAGATCTCTATCCTTGAGGCCAAGCGAGGGACACAGTAGAACAGTTTCTGTTACGATGTATAAGATGGGCAGCATTGAGGGAAGACATGCTACAATGTATAGTGGAAAGACGAGGGAGCCTTTCGTTCCATCTGGGAGGGAAAGCACCATCCGACACGAAGAAGTGGTTGCCTGACATAAAAACAGTTCGGGCAATGATCAAGTACGCAATGGCGACAAGGAGACTGGTTTTAGACGAGGACAACGAAGACGGTATCAATTATAGCAGGAGCTCTACTAACATCATACAAACTCAATCAACAAATCCCGCTTTAGCTGCTGGGGATAGGGCGCTAAACACTTGGAGAACGTAGCCTCCGAGTCGATCTGCTAAAACAAGTCAAGAGGCAACAGGTGGCATGAGGAAAAGGGAAAGAGTAGAGGGGTTAACTATACGAGGTCATGACCAAAGCTCAAGGAAACTGAATGTAGTTAGCGTGCCAAGGCCCTCTAGGCTTCGTGCCTCCGGGCGAAATAAATTCCATCCATCCATCCATCCGACGAAGTGGATGTCATCTTAGACTTACCCAACCCAACAAGAACACTCGCCCAGCGAAGAACAGACACGGTAAGACTTTTAAAATTACATCTATGGAATCGGAACAACGCCTCAGACTAATGCGTCTGAACACAAGCAAAGAAGACAGTCGAACGCTTCTTCCTCCAGTACAGAAAATGGTCGGCATATAGAACAGAGACACCCCAAATACACTCTTCGGAGCAATCATACCTTCGTTTAGGATGAAGTTGCTGTTAGAGAGCAAAGAGTAGACCTTGGACCCTGAAGAGTCTCGAGCCACGATACGGTTCGAAATGGCCACCAATCGTAGGCGAACCAAAGAACCCAAGGAACAATCCACCACCCACCACCCACCAACCTACACCGAGCCTACATTTATCATTTAGTGCCAAAGGGCAGGTGCCGCTTGGAATGCCGGGATAAGACTTTAAAAGCTTGAAAACCGTCTTCGGGCCGGCCTACTGCCAACACTATCGACTGATGAGAATCCCAGGATATATGGTAGAAGGGAGCAAAAACGCCATAACGAACTGTGAATAGGATTCAAGGAGATCAGGACGCATCTGGAGAAATGTATGATTGAAATATATGTATTCGCCGTTTCGGGTTAAGCCCGCGCGTGTGTGTGTGGATGTTGGTGTATAGCAAGTTCGTTTGTACGTATATTGTGTGCAACTGAGTGGATGATTCGATCAAAGATCTCATGAGCTTCTCACTTCACTCAGGAGTGATCAACTGAAAAATTGGTCGAGACGTAGATGCCCGCATTGGGGCCGCAAGTGAGCTTCCTCTCGGACCCACCATCGTCGTCGTTGCTGCCCGCATCCTGTTGAGAGTTTCGGTTAGCTCTTTTTTCTCTCGTAACGAGTGGTAGGACTGTTCCACATACGAGCTCGATCCAGGTGTTATTGTCCATGTGACTCTTCCCCGTCGCGGATGCAAAATACTTCGACTTGGAGCCGCTTATCGCGTCGGTAGTGCGTTCATTGCGGCTTCCAGATTCGGATATCTTGGATCTCTGTCTCCAACGAAGGTAGAACGGCCGGAGCATAGGGATGTTGATGCAAATACCCGCAAGCATGAGCTCAATAGAGCAAAGCATGAAGGTCATGAGCGAGGTACCGGTCAAATTCCCGATCAGATCGATAACAAAAATTTGCCAGAATCGAACGATGCCGATGATGACGCAGCTATGCCTTCCCGTTAGCTTGCAACTCAGGGAATCACAGCTTGGAATCGGGCCCTAAGAAGAATCCAAACACTTACGCGAGACCAATGGCAAAGCAAGAAAGGACGGCAAACTTCTCGGTCTTGCGCATTTGCAGGTTCCATACGGTCCGGATAGGCAGGATGATAATCATCAGGTCCGTGACGACATTGGTCATAATGATACACTTTAGCACGAGGATCTGATCCATACAGTGACCGATACGGTCAATGGTCCACTGCTGTGCCACCGGGTCGCACAGGAAGATAAAGATGAAGGTGAATATGATGCCCCACGCGGCCACGATGGCGCCGAAGCCGTAAATCCACACCTTGAGCTGCACCCCGAACGCACGATTGTAGAAGCACAACTGGCTGAGCTTGAGGCATGCGAGCGTCCAAAGGTAGATCAACGTAAAGATAAAGGTGATCTGAAAATCTTTAGCCTCGTCTCTAGGTGCTCGGTTTTGGTGATCGCATCGAGGTGTCGTGTGCAGATAGTGTGGCGGTTCGTACCTTTAGAATAAACTCCATATTGCCGGCAACTGAAAGCAAGCGTTAGTTGTCAATGCGTCGTTCTCGTTACCCATATCAGAGGAATAGGAACTCGGACCGAAGGAGACTTACGCTTAGGGAACAGAGGTGATTCCATGTCAAAGTTGTGGCCTACTCCGGATGTAAACACTAAAAACTGTCAGCGTTACTGTTGGAAACACCCACAGCTCATTTCCAGGTTTCCTTACCAGCTGCGTTGAGGCCAATGGTGCAACCCGATAAAAGCTGATATTTCAAGATCGTCAGTCCAACTGCACAGGGAAGAGTAAGCCTGATTACGCACAAAAGCGGCCAGAGAGAGGACATCATCGGCCCCAATTCCCACTCCACGTATCCTACCAAGGAGGCGAAAGAAAACGACAACACCGAAGATTGTCCATAGGAAGCAGATGCCAATGAGGGAGTCACGGGCGCTCCCGACCATGGGAATCTCCTCTCGTGCCATAACAAAGAACCAGAGCCGGCGTCCGCTAGCGGTTTGTCGCTCAAAGCAAGGTGTCGCGTCGTACGGCTAAACGAAGGAGAACACATGAACGGGATGCAGAATGCGGATGGGAAATGGGAGTCAAGAAATAAAGGAGGCAGTTGGGAGCGAATGAGGAAAGCAAAAGTGCATTACAGTGTTAACAATATCTGTATCCAACATGTTCCTCACGTTTACGGACATGCACCCTTGCCTTGTCAAATTCTGACCCTTCACTATACCTGAATTTGTTAAACTCTTATGCGCCCTCTGTGGTGGCGTTCGCTCCTCTCTTTTGCTTGACTTCCACTGTCTTTGCTTTGTCTTTACCCTTCTCTTCGCTCCTTTTTCATGTCTTTCTTTTTCTTGCAGGGGTTCGATAATGGGCAAGTGACCCGAAAGGCAGCGTCGCACTCCGACCCCCACGCAGGTGAAGAATTCCCCAGGGCGGGTCCCCATGCGGAGCGTGGCTGTCTTCCATCTTGCTTTGAGCCAACGCGAAACTCGGCTCGTTCCTCGCGATTTCCGAGTGTGCACTTCTTCCAGCATATCAATCCTGACATATTATTTACCGCCAATGGAATTAATCGGTGGGGCCCACGTCCCATGCTAGAGGATTTCATGTCCCAGAAGTGGTACATTTGGTGATCTCCCAGACCTACTAAAGTAGCTCCCGCCGGCCGCGGAGCCGGGCCGCGGGGGCTCGCCTCCACATTTCGCTCATCTTGCGAAATCAATGCTTGAGCTACACTCTGCGTTCCATACATACGTTCTTCCATTCCTCCGACAAAAGCCACTCCTGTCGAAGATCTTCAAAGATGTTGCACTCGCCTGACTGTACACATGTACCGAGGCGAAACCGTTGACCACGGCTCTTTCATGACCGACAGTCCCACATCCCGAAGGCATGCCTGCCGCCACCCTCGTCACGGCCCCTGCCAACAGGCAACTAACTAAGCATCTAGACTACGGATCTGCACAACTCCTACCTTCTCAGAACGTTCAATAGAGTGGCCTAGAAAATAACATGACACATCGTGTGTTTTGGGGGTGTATAAACTCGAATCGATCATTTGGCGCTGTTCAAAATTGCTGCGTTTTTGTTTAGCGGTGCGTCTGGCGTAGTGTCTTGTATCGGTCGGGTAGGCAACGTGTTAGTGTGGGTTTTCTTTTTGTTGGCTGAGGTACTAACAGTGTTGCCCGGGTGCCGGCCATGCCGGGGTACACGTACCGGCACTCTTCGCCCCTAACAGGGGTCTTATATACGAGCGTTGAAACGCAGCATTTTGCCGGCCGCCTGAGCTCGCAGGATCTTCGTTGTTTCAGGCACTTGTGCCGTGTTCCGAGAATGCTTTTTGTCGGCATGTTGATGTGGGACCAGTGTCTGGCCTACTAATTACTTTGTTCAACTTGGTATACGGCAAGTCGGGGTAGGTTCTCCTGATTGGGTACCGACAACATGGAAGGGCTTGGATCGGTGTGCTTCGAGAAATTGGACTTGACAACAATTGTGATTGAGTTGCCAGGGGCTTCTGGTTTCTTCGTGGAAAACGCCCGCTCACAGCCAAACTTACCTCCATTGGGAGGTTGAAGGAACATCTTCTCAGGTCGATATGTGATAACAGAATGGGGTATATCTCACGCAACCGGCAGGGATTTGTTAGCGGTCTTCACAGAGTAGCTTTTTCTTCGATAAATACGAAGTGATCAACTTGAGTGATGCCAGCCAGCCAAACGCCGTAAAGACCCAGTTCTATTATGTATTCCCCGCGCTTGTGACAATTTCATCAACCCTGCACACTAATCCCAATACGGTCCTTGTCTTTCCCTTTTGGATACTGTTGAACGTAGTGAGACTTAAACGGATGATCGCAGTCTTTTTTATTCTCAGGTTGGCAGTTAGGGCGATTCCTCATCCTAACAACTGTGCCGGGGCAATGCCCCAACCAAGGTCGATGTACTACATCGTGAATGAAACCACCAAGAAGCGGTATTAGATATAATCCCTGCCTTTACCCCCCTCCTTGCCAAGATACCGTCCTCGGCATTGTCGAATGAGCGAGAGAATCCACTTACGCAGTTGCTTTCTCTTGACCAGCGTTGCATTGACCCATAGTTCACGATCCTTCGGGCCGGGGTTTTGTCGTTCTCGCGGAGACTGTTGGGGTTGGGGGCTTGTGACTCGTAAGAGCTTCTTGACAACATGTCCACTATTTCAAGTCAGGGTCGAAATGGCGCATAAAGTGCATACACTAGTCCGTAGTGCACTGCATAACGCACGCAGGCGGGGCCCGCTAACGTTACCAGCACAGAGCAGGTAAGGATCAGTTTCGCTCCACCGCTCTTCTCCTCGCCTTTTCCTCTCCTGGGAATGGTACGGGGGCACGCGATGGCAAGTCCGTCCTCAGCATACGCCCCGACAGTCCGTTGGGCGTGAGCCAGGCGTCGCCGGCTGGAGGAACGTCTCTGCCAGCTCCGCTCTGCTCTTCCTGTTAAAGAACGCTTTTCCTTCGTGTCTAATGGTCCCGAAGCGGCATCGACCGTGCTGACCTTTCGTTTCCTCCCGCACACCCGCCCCGCGGCTGGTTAGTCTCCAAGGAACATTGCTCTGGGAAATGCCGGTCGCCATGGATGCTCTACCGCGGCCAGCCTCTATTACAGACATCCTCCGTGACGCCCTGTCGCTGCGCGGTCTCACGACCCTCGCTTTGCTATGGATTGCCTACTGCGTGGCCGTAGCGCTCTACAACATCTCCCCCTTCCACCCGCTGTCGCGCTTCCCCGGTCCTAAGATCGCGGCGGCGACCTATCTATACGAGGCTTACTATGATTGGATCCTAGTGGGGCGGTATGGCAAGGTGATAAAGCACATGCACGACAAGTACGGTGCGTAAAGTTAGCCGATGCGAGGGACACAGGAAAAAAGAACGGGCAGATGCAGAGTGAGGATATAAACGAAGCTAACAGAACATGTCGCAGGTCCCATCGTGAGGATTAACCCCGACGAGCTTCACTGCTCCGATCTGTACTTCACCGATGAGATCTACGCCGGACCCGGCCGCATCCGCGACAAGTGGCAGCACCAGCTCAATACGGGCGGCGCCGGGCCCGTCTCCGTAACTGGCTTCTCAACTGTGCCACACGAGCTCCACCGAATTCGAAAAGGCGCCCTCTCGCGTTTCTTCTCGCGGAACCAGATGCTCAAGCTTGAGGCCGAAGTTTTGGACATGGCGCAGATGGTGGCCGACAAGATGCTTGCCTCGGCCGCGAAGGGGCCTTTTGACGTCAAGGAGGCCTTCAACTGCTTCACCGCTGATGTTATTTCGCAATATGCCTTCGGAGAGCCCATGGGCTTCGTAGCACAGGAGGGGTGGGAGCCTAACTTTGCCACATGGGTCAAATCGTTCTTTCGAAGCGCATATATGATGCGGCACAACGTGTTGGGCCGGAAGCTGGCGCAAATCATGCCGCTCATGGCGGACTACCTCGGCGAGGACGTCAAGAGGGTCATGAGGCAGATGAACGTCGTCATCCCCGGCTACATCCGAGCCGCCATCAACAACCCAGACAAGGGGAGAGTTTTTGCAGAGCTTGTCCAGTCCAACTTGCTTCCCGAGGAGGAGAAGACAATGTACCGTCTTTCTGGGGAGGGTTTCAACTTCCTGCTCGCCGGCACCGAGACCACCGCGGTAAGTAAGACTCTTCTCATTACCAACGCATATCTCTTGAGCTGGAACCCTGACTGATACGACGCTGGGTCACAGGCCACCCTCACTGTCATTACTTACTACCTTCTCGCCAAGCCCGAGGTTTACAAGCGCCTCATGAAGGATCTCGACGGCATGGACCCCGCTAAACTTAAGTGGACCGAGCTCGAGCAGCGCCCCTACTTATGGGCGGTTGTCCACGAGGCTTTGCGTGTAATGCCTGGCGTCTCGCACCGCTCGGCCCGCATCGCGCGGGACGAAGACCTTGTATACCGGACTCGTGATGGCAAGAAGGAGTGGGTTATCCCCCGCGGCACGCCAATTGGCATGACCTCCATGATCAATCACTGGGATCCTGAGCTCTTCCCAAATCCGGACGACTTTGTCCCCGAGAGATGGCTTGTGGACGGCCAGCCAAACTACAAGCTGCAGAAGATCCTGATTGCGTTTGGTAAAGGGAGCCGGTCCTGTATTGGTGAAAAGTAAGTCTTGGAGCGCCCGCCATTACTATTTTAGGCTTAAGAATTGTCTATGTGCTGACTCTTGAACTCACTTAGTCTGGCATATTGCGAGGTCTACCTCATGGCAGCGATCATGGCCTTCCGCATCCTTCCCCGAGCACAACTACACGAGACTTCAGTGGAGGATATTTCCTATGACCACGACTTGATTGTTGTTCAGACGAAAAAGGGATCTATCTCTGTTCGCATCAAAATCAACTGAGTAGTCCTGAGGGGGCATTGAGCAGGCCAATGAGGGCGCACTCGAGAGTACAGAGTTCGCAGTACCCTAAAGAACGCCAGGGCCAGCGTCAGCGTGGAACGACACTACCCGTGGATCTAAGTGCCTACGGGACATCTCAAACTGTCCCCACTTGTTGAGCTAGCTGTTGCATATATTTCCCGGGCTCAATCGGTTCTGCTTGGGCTCAGTATGCATTTCTGAGCAGGAGAGTTTTGCCACGCTAACTCCGCAACCAAATTAATAGCTAAGGCACATTCAGTGCTTCCCTAACCGCAATCGCTTTACTATGCCCGTTTATGTTCTCATTATCATTGATACATACATGTTCATGACTTTTGCGAATTGTCTTGGCTGTTGACTTGTTAATTTTGCTCTTTGTATCATCCTGTCCAGTCTGTGTACCGCACCGGACGACAGAGTTGTAGCTCGGTGTTCTCATTGGACTAGAGTAGCCACCGACTTCGGCTCGGTACACGTCGGCAGCGCTGGTATCCCAACGTAAATGGACGCTGAATTCAGGTCGCAAAAATCGTTGCTAGGGACGTCAAAATGATGGTGTTCGACTAGCACTGTTTTTATGGATCCCTCCGTAAACTGCTTGCAGATGGTGGTGCGCGTGAAAGACGGAGGGGATGTGTTTCCTAATCGCTATGGGCATTCTCTTACAGGTTCAGGAAACGTTACGAGACGACGGAATCTTGATTTGAATTGCCCCTTTTTTGGCGTTATCGAACTTATCAGGACCGTTTTCTGTGGTTATGAAATAGAGAGTCCTGGACAAAGAGCGCTGACGGCAAGAATCGGAGACAGCAGTTCTGTGTAGGGACAATGTAGCGTAATAAATAGGTGCATGATGGAGATTATAATATTAAATAGGCCTGGGGCTTGTGGTTATAGTTGAGCCAGTGGATCGTACATCTCAGCATTTCACACAGCACTCTACACATGACTGCCGCCCCGCGGGGCTAACCTACGGGACCCGATGATATCATGATAGCTAAACAGTGTAAACCTCGAAGCTCGACAGATCGATCACCCTAGCTTTCGGGTTTACTCGCCAAGCACGCCCCTCTCTTTGACGCAGATCACAATAATAATATGAGCTCGAAGTTTCAGTCATAGCGAATATATTTGGCCCGAAGCAAGTTGTCCCTTCCATATATGTCGTTTCCTAATCCCTTGCCCTACCCTCTATGGGCGAACAAGCGCTTTGATGGCACTTCCGACCCTTTGCTTTAGCTGTGGGGCAAGGATTTTTTTTTTCCCCTCTTTTTCTGTGCTTACCTTATTGTCGCTGGCGCAGGTTAGTAAATCGGATTTGGCAACGGGTTCAGAGTTGAGAACACTTGAAGTTTGAGGCCTTGGGGCATCGTTATTGTGGCGTTGTTCTACAATAAGATGAGAATGCAGATCATTGGAGTAGACTCTAGGGGAATCTACAAGTCATTTTTACAGGTCATGCTAGCACATAGAAAAAGTAGTTGTCTTAGATGATGAAAAAAGATACTTCACCCTAACCTCAGCTCAACATCACAATAATGTGGCCGTTCGAGGCTGCGCGTCAGGCCCACGTCTTGGGTAGACCGGCTAATTTAGTGTACACTTCTGGAAACAATAAAAATAGGCTCACCAAGACACAGTTAAGGTAGACGATATAAACGCCCACCTTACCACCTGACAAAGAGGTATAATAGGCGTTTTGAGCTCGAAGGCAACTACACAGCTTGGGAAAATGAGAACTGTATAAGGAGGACTTTGGACGATAAACTAAACAACATTAAATGCATTTGTACCTAACTGGGGACACTGCATATGGGCTTAACATTGATTATGACACAACTACTATTGTTTGAGAAAACTTCAGATCATCCTCCGCCTTCTTACGTGAACTTTACGTCCTTCACCATCAACCATGACGAACTGACTCAAGGAAGCGCCTGGGGCGCATAACTCTTGTCTGGAGTAACAGCCTGGCCGTTGACCAGTTCACGGTCGGAATATGCCGGCCAAACGATGACACGCCTTTTGTGATCAACCACAGCCCAAGTGGTAAATCCGTTCTTAGGGCCGAACTGGTCGCTCCAGCTTGAACTGACAGTGTAAGGGCCGCAGGTGATGCCGTTCGTCGGCGCTTGGCTCGCGGGAGAGCCGGTGACGGTGTATGAGCAGTTCGTCGGGGGCGCAATCTGAGTGTTGACGCCAAAGGAAACGAGGCACGATGTGTTGTCTTTGTTGCACGTGCGGGTGAACGACTGTATAATCCATTCTGGGGCTTCTGCCATGGCGGAGACCGCATTTGCCCGGGCCTTGAGGGTTGGACCTGCGACGGCGATGCTGGCGGCAGCGACAATGCCGACAAGAGCTGTGCTAAAGTGCATTTCGGATAGTGGCGAGCGAACAGCGACGGAGCAATCGAGCAAACGGCGAATCTTGGTAGTGTAGTGTATTTGGAGTCTGAATTTGGTAGCTCTTGGTTTGATTCTTCTCAGCACAACAGCGAGCATCCCGCCCCTTTAAATACCTAGGAGGTAGCGCTGCTTGGGGTCTGCACACGCTGGACTCAATGATTATCGCGTTGTCCAAATCGCGCTACGCACCGCCACAAATCCCTAGGTTCAGACTCCGATACGAGCGGCGATGGTGATGATGGAACTGAGGTTGATGATTATTGTGTGGTTCGGATCCCATTACGCATAGCCACCAATTGTTCCAGGCTCACTAGTCCGATACGAGCGGCAATGGCAATATGGGGTTGCGATGACTTCGTATTCGTCCGCCCGCCCGCCACCACAGTGTCCCAGTTCGTATTAATATCGATTAGCGAGGCAATGTGGATCTGGATTGCTTACGCTGTTGGACACCTGTGCTGATGGACTTGAGCAGGGATGGGGCGTTTCTTTGGCTGTAAATCATGGACATGCAAAAAAGGTAACGTTACTGCTAAGGTAGGGTAGTACTCACAGTTCGTATACCGTTCGACTGCACTAGGACTTGGGAACAAATATGCTATATTTGTACCGAGATCCAGTCAAGACTAATGCACACATATCCAAACCTTTGTTTAATGAACGACAACGCCTCTGGTTCTGTAGATGGCTTGCGGCTTGGCAAAGCACTTCACATTAAGTGCGTAAGTTACTGTTTTCGCAGATAACTTATATGCTTCTCTCATGCGCAGTATCCTACGCTCGCATTGAGAAGTGTCTATCAAAAAAATATATATTGTTAAGTTACAGACGTCTTGGACTATCTACGCAGATAACGAACAATTCATCGACGAACGTCGTTACCGCCTTGTCTCTCTCCTTTCTCACCTCGACCCTCGACCGGCCGGTTCTAAGAATGGTTGAGACCTCCTTGAGCTCAATGGCATGGCCATGATGTGGTTTTCCTCGAACATCATCGCTATTTGCTATGTCCTGCATCCCTTGCTGGTTCTTCTGCGTGACAGACTGGGTTGCTCGATGAAAAATTCCTTCTGGTGTGTCGAGACTGGCTTCGTGGTCGCATCTTTCTGAGTTAGGGTCGTCGCAGCCGTCGCCTTCTCCACGTCAACGGTGACTTCCTGCGAGATCATGATGCTTCCGAAGTACGATTTGATCGGTTGTTGTTGCTGCCTCAGCGCCGGCTTGGCGGGTTCAGATATTTCGCTTGAAGTCTTCCGCTCCGAGACGAGCTCCGACCCACCGCCTCTCATGATTAAAAGTGATGAGACGCTCGCATCGCAGGGCGTCATCATTCCATCTTCTCTGCTTTCTGAAATTAGTTTGACGGCACCAGAGCGTAGTTCGCTTAAAGTTTTTTATGAGATGATTCGCTAGATCTCGAGAACCGCAGGAACCCTGGTATCGAGAAAAACTTCTGCATATGCTTTGTTGGTAATAGGGCGCTATCTGTGGGTACCGAGTCCAGAATTGGCGACATGTTGCGGTGTACTGCGCGCGCAAAAGCAGCGGCATGAGGAGAGTTGTTGTAAATGAGTTGCTGTGTTTTGAAAAAATGAAGCGAAATGAATTCATATGCCGGCGCCTCAACTCGTATATGGATTGGGATCATGGTGGTAAAGGCGATAAGGGAGCAGATTGCTGGCCGTGCGCCGTCGGATGGCGGCGTGCAAGGCACTTGAATGGGCTTACATACCAACTTCGCGTTTTCGAAAACAGAGTACTCGACGGACGTCTTCAGGTTTCCAATCGCGTTACCCAGAAGGGTAGCAAACTTTGCGTCTTGAAGTGAGAGCTCATTGGCACGTTCGAGTTGCCGGTAGAGAGCGCCGAGGGTCATACCCTTCATCCGGTAGAGAAAGTCGATATGAGCAGGCTCGAGACGTTCTAGAGGGATCTCCATGCTAGGGAGCAAGTTCCGCGCCTCCTTTCTGACGAGAACATCAGAGCCCATCTGATGGACGTGGGTCCTTACTGCGAAAAGACCGACGTGGACGCCGTAGTGGAGCATATTTCCGCATGCGTAGCGCTCCATTGCCCCCAATTCGTCCTCCAGTCTGCTGGTTCGAATATGCATCCTGGAGCGGATGATATGGGCTACCTGCCGAGCTTCGGCGAAGCAGTAGCCTGAGGCGGCCAAGTGATCAGCTTGGCTGCTGTCCACTCTGCGAACCAGAAACATGAGATGCCCGTGACCAGTTCGCTTTGCCTGTGCTGCACCCCTTTCGGCCATGTTGTCGAGGTTGTCCTTGAGGCTGGACGAAGAACACCGCGAGACCGCGGGGGTAGGTGTTGACGACTGGCTGTTTGAGCCCGCTGCCGAATTTCTACCCGTAGCGACCATTTCATCCCAGAGATGGCCGATATCAGTAAGCTCCTCATTCATTTGATGGGCGAGAGCCGAGGCGCCGAGACAGAACAACTCGCAAAAAATGGTGTCGTAATTATCGATGATGTGCCCTTCGTCATCAACTAAATCGATACCTGTCCTCACATTGCGGTTGGTATGTGGTAAGCGGGCCAGATGCTGGTTCATCTTGTCGAGCAGAGTGGAGATGCTGGCCCAGCTCCACGATGCCTGGAACAGCCATTGGAAGAGTGGGTGAGCGGTGGAAAATATTTCGTTCTGCGTCTGTCTCAACCTAGTTAGACAAGAATATTACGGCTTGAGGTGGGATTATCGCAGCACACATCTTTTGCAAAACGGAACTAGTGACCACTTCACTAGGCAAAAGGCCATCAGGGGTAACCAAAACCCGTCCTTGCTCGTCGAATACGGCAGCCGCTAGGGTAATTCGCTGCGCTCTGTTTGCATAGACCTTGCGGACCCGAGCTGAATAAACCGCGAGGCCAGCCATAATGAGGCATGCGGCAAACGACCATTGCTTGATCAGCATTTTGCAAAAGATGGGAAGTCAAGGGCGCGTCGCTTACGAGGCATGCCGTCACGATAACAGTCGTGTTGCGGGACTCAAGGTCGCTGATAGACGTGTCCACATACATGCACCAATGTATATTTCGTTCCCATAACAGCACACCAATGCATTCCGGAAACAGCACCGGCTAGGACCATGGCGCATCCGGTCCGTTTCCACCATGAATTCGTCCACGTGCTTCGGAAGACGAAGAAGAGGGAAAGGGCGACGGTGCTCGCAACGGCGGCGATGATGACTGGCCCAGCAACAAACCCAGGGTCGTAAGAGCAGTGATAGTTTTTGATGGAGCCGTTACCGAGGTAGTGCATTCCACTGATAGCACCGCCGGAGAGCGTGCCTGATGCGAATATACGCCACCAGACAACTCGGGTGCTGCTATTGGACATGCCAGTGACGACAAAAAAGGCCACCACGAGCACCGAAATGGGGACGAAAAGGGAGGCGATGGTAACTCCGGCCGAGTACGAAATTTGAACTCCAGGCTCGCCGTTTAACATGGTGGTCGCGCGGTTGCCGATGTAGTGCTACGAAAGAGTCAACGAAATGTCAGTGATCCGCATCTGAGGAGAGCGACAAAACCGTACCATGCTCCAAATGGCGACTCCTCCCATTGTCACTGCGGCGCCTAGCAGGAGGAAGCTGGCGAAGATTAGCAATCCACTCTTTCGCATATTCCCACTGGAAGATGATCAGACCTCGGTCGGGACTTACTTGTTGTAGTAACCCCTCCTCGAGGTACGGCGATGAATGAGCGTAGAAGCGGTGCCTACGAGACTGATGACATAGCTGAGGACTAACAGCCCAGGATGAAATGTAACGGATATGACTTGGCCCAGGTAATGGGTCAAGTCGCTCCTGACCGGTGTGTCCATTCTGTTTCTTCGGTCTTCTTTGGGCGTAGTACGGGAGGGATTTCTTGAAGGCCATAAGTATGTCCGTGAGTCCTCAAAAGAACAGATCTAGAAGGGCGATGCCTCGGTTTTCATCGACGGCTTAGGCAGTCGAAAAGGGTGCATGGCCCCGCCCTTGGGGCGTGCTCCGGGGGCTAGCGGTGTAAGCCAGCTCCCACATTTCATGTATCTGGGATGCTTGAGGGTGTGAAGCGCTGGCCTTGCCGTATCATTGGCTCGCGAAACTAAACAAAGGCCCACAATGAAACCAAGGTTTCCAGGCACGTGAGCATGGATAGGAGCATTAAGCCTACCATGAATCCCAAGAAGTGCAGGTCCATCCAGACAAGCACAGGTGTTTCCGCCAAAAAAAAAAAAAAAATGCAAAATATCACTGGCCGAGGTGTAGGCGTTGTATGGGACAGAAACTAAAGGTCGTTCGACCTCATAACACAAACTATACCGATACGCTCCTGCAGTTTCCGTTGCCGCTGCAGGCTTGGAGGCGGTCTGCACGGAGGATATACATCAGCTAAGGTAGTCAAAGACATCAGATATTTGTGCCTTTGATCTAGGCTTGGTTGGATATTTTCAAGGCAAAGGGTGCAATGTAAGAAGATTGGGTGGTAGAATGGCCGAATGGCTTGCTGTCCCGTGAGTCTCGGCAATTCAGGGCCTGTTTGTTGAATTTTCGACATGTGGGTGGGTGAGATGCTTGGCCTGAGTGGCCGGACTATTGACCAGGCGGCAGGGTCTAGACCGATGCACGCTCCCGCCTCAAGAATCTCGCTAACCCAAGAGATCGGTTCATGAGATCCACATCTTCCATAGATCTGAGGATCTGTTCCGCAGTTCCGATCGGCGATCTACTGTAAACGGCTACGCTTGTTATCTCCCTAATATACGGACGAAATCTGGCCTATATGCACGGACTGAACGACGAGCTTGACGCTAAGCACTGCGGTCGTCGATGTTGATCAAGACAATTATTGGCTCTCCGGATCTCTTAAGTTCCGGGCTGAAAATTTCACTACCTATTCTAATTGGGGCCTCCTTGCAAGGTACCCGATCTCGATCCTCCCCCACAAAGCATTGCCACTCCAGCAATATCCGCCAGTCCAACCACGTGGCTGTAAGGCGTTCGGCTACCCCCGTCCATACCTACTAAAAGTGTACCGATTGTAACGGGAGCACATAACTTTGTCAGAGAATCGAGATCAGATCCACAAACCACATCTGGTTCTCCACCACAATGAACCCGAATCCGACGTTAAAAAACAAGCATCCCTGTCTACATTGATTCGTGCGTAAAACGGCCCCGATACAGTGTCAGGATTAACAGTTAATGATTAATAGCTACAGTCTAAGGGTGCGGCTTAGGGCTACTAAGGCACCTGGAATGGTGGAATCAGTGCTCGAGCAACAATGAGATGGGGAAGCAGAGAGAAAAGATACCACCTGTTGCTACTGTCGCTATCCTTCGTAGACATAACAAACATAGGCATTGAAACTGTTCAAACGCAACGTATTTATTCCTTGGCCACAAAGCCTTCAAAATATTTCTCTAAGTTGGGAAACGCATTTTGAATGCGCTTGGTTTAGAAAAAGATAGGGAAAATAAGTGATAACTTGTTGCTAAGAACCACTTACAAATACAGGCTCGGGAACAATAGACTTTCGTTGACCCGTAGTTACTCTTATCAACATCCGTTAAAGTGCCTCGCTCGCTGTTAAGGCATGTTAACGCTAACCAGTTGACTGAGAAAACTTCCCTTATATGGTTCGAAGTTAACCCTAACCCTACATTCACATGAACCCTTGTAAGCTTCACATTGTCGCCATTCTCTATCCTCTCAAATCTGACACATAACCCTTCGATATAGATGACTATCGCAAGTTATACCACCAGTTATATTATTTGTTGCACTTCAAAATCAACCGGGGCGACTCGGCACCGATCTTATCTGGCCTAGCAGGCATCGCTCGTCGTCTTGTGGCTCAGCAACGCCAGACCTCCAATCGCGGTCTGCACGTTGCCCCACGTTTTATAAATAGAAGAAGCTGAATGAGCTGTTCAATCAAGCGAACCCTGACACGTTAGCCCCGTCAATCAAAACGGACAAACTCCTCACTTGAATATGTGTCATGCTAGACTACACGGTTCATTTGTAAATAGAATGGGGATGATATTTTCACCTGCAATGATGCTTCATTCTCACTTCTCTTACACGTTTTTGCTGTTGCTTGCAGCACTGGCTACCATCGTCACCTTTTGGCACAAACGCGACAAGCTCGGATTCTCTGCACAAGACGAAAAGAAGATGCCTGAAACTCGCCATTTCGTCCTCCCAGACCGCCGACAAATCGCATACGGCATTTATGGAGAACAAAACTCCTCCTCAACCGTGTTATATTTCCATGGTTGTCCATCCTCCCACCACGAAGCATTCTTACTATCAGAGGCGGGACGACGCAACGGTCTTCGCATTATAGCCCCCTCTCGACCGGGCAGCGGCGGTTCGACGTTCCATGAAAACCGCGCGCTTCTCGACTACCCGAATGACATCCTTGCGCTCGCCGACTACCTCAAGGTTGCCGCGTTCGGAATCATCGCCGTGTCAGGGGGTGCCCCTTATGCATTCGCCTGCAGGAAGCAGATTCCTGAAGCACGACTCAAGGGAATAGGGATCGTAGCCGGCATGTATCCCGTCAGCAGCCTGGGCACTGCTGGCATGAAGCTGCCCTCCCGGCTGATGCTTCGAGCTGCCACGTGGTTTCCAAGCATCGTTGGCTGGGCTATCGACAAACAACTGGGCGCCGTGGCCCGAGATGATGACGAAAAAAAAATGGAGGAAATCTTGGTGGCCGATATGCAACACGATTCGACCTCGCAGAATGACAAACTAGCTTGGGAGGCGGCTAGTCCCGAGATTCGGAGGGCGGTGGTTACAAGCATCCGAGAGGGAGTGAGGTACGGGGGGCGGGGCCCCGCTTGGGAGATGAAGTTGTTCGGAACTTATTGGGGCTTCGGATTGGATGAAGTTCGGCCCAATGGGAAAGACCAGCTTGTTTTGTGGCATGGAGACATGGATGCGAATGTGCCGTTGGCCATGGCAGAGAAGGCCGCTGGACAACTCGGCCCCGATGCGAAACTTAAGATCATCAAGGGGCAGGGCCATGGAACCCTTACTTTTCATTTGGCTGACGAAATTACGGCGACAATGAAGGAGATGTTGAGTAAGAGCTGATGGAAGCTATATAGGTACATTGGCTCTTTCCAGGCGGTTCTTCTCAGGATCACGTCAAGATATGTTACGCATCGCCTGCCTAGATCCCACTCCGTCTGATACCTCGCTTGTCCGCTCTATTCCGAAAACTAAATCAACCTCAGAGCATAGGTGTGATGGGAGATAAGATTTACAGCAGTGGGACAGCCTCCTCACTGCATTACCATGTAGCCATGTGGTCGAACAACGTAACGAACTCGCAGTCCGCCGATGCATTGAATATTATGTCACAGCAGCACCAATACGACACCGGATTGCTCGGTTTTGTCGTCAATGGTTGATCAAGCATAGCCATAAGAATGCGATACACGACTGGGGATTTTAAACGAGGGGGGTGGATCGTTCCACTACGAAAAGCCTTCGAGCTATGACCCAAGCCTCACCTCGTTTCCGCATCTTCCATGGCTAACGCAACGAGCAAGTCACTCATCAACCCTTTTTACTTGTCAATCTAAGGTTAGCAACGATATTTGTTACCTGACTTCGCATCACTTTTTCTGAAAACTTGCTGGAATCAGGCGAAATTGAGGAAGTGGAATTACATGGCAATGAGGTTGACACCAATCGCATGGCACTTATTGCCCAGGATCCAAACGGGACTTAGGGCTTGAATGGATGTTGTCGGGCGAGACAGAACAACCTGGTTCTCAAGGTTCTTCGTACAGTATATTTACCTGGTATACTCCTTGCGGTCAATACGAGTCTGCCCGACGCCAACAAACTCTGTACATGAGGGTTAGCAGCTCGGGGCATGTGGCAAGCCAACAATGCTAGACCAAAGGCTTGGCCGCGGGATTCTGTGCCGAATAGGGAACCCTAAGGCGGGAAAAGGTGGATATGCAACCACATAGAGGTCGGGCTGCTTGAAACCAACGATGCCAACAGGACCAAAGAGGCTGCAAGAATTATACAGCCCTGTGACTCCGGTGTTGCTGTATCCACAAGAGTTGGAACCACATGACTGTTGGCCCTGGCTGCTGTCAATAGGCAGGATGTTGGTGAATACGTGTGGACGCCATCCCCTCTTGTTCGGTAAAATTTCATTGGCTAATTCCTCAGCCTCGTCGTTCTAGGTGTGGCCCGAGATGCAATGTTAGAGAGAAAAAGCAAGGCAACAATTACACAGTGCATGAGTGCAGTGACTCTGCTTCTCCTTGGCCTATCCTGGTATTCATCTAAGCGCGGGGGTTACCATTAGCAAGCAGAAGTTCAAAAGACAACCCTCAATGGCGATAAGAGAGGCAATATTGTCAGATGCTTCGGGCTGGTTCGGTTGATCGGTTCCCAACCTGGTTATCATCGTGAATCCAGACTGTTAGATTAGCTCTCTCTTCAAGATTCAAGCTGTTGTTGGTCTCCAAGCCCTCAGCTACACTATTTCTATCGTGGGTCATCTTTACCTACGCAGCTTCCTCGTCACCAAATGGATTGCAGGAATATCGCCCATAGCGAGGAGACTAGTTCCCAGCGCAGAAGATTTTCGCACCGATCTTCTCTCGTTATTATCTATCTTATCCCAATTTTCGCAACATCTTTGGCTATCTGGGCGGTCCTACACATATGGCGCATCCAACTTTTACCCAGCCGCTTCCATTACCAGCAACGGGCTACCTCAGCCTCGGACCATCGGTGGACAACTTGTGGTTCGACTCCAGAAGAAGCAGAGTCCCGGGGATGTCGCTTTGATATCCTCAGCTTTGCATGGCAGACGCCTGAATGCTACGATGACGAGCTGATGGAGGATTTTTTGAAATACGGCACTTGGCAGTTCTACGCCTATCCGAACCGCACCGACGTCGTTGTAAATTCCAGCACTGCTCTTAAGGGTTATAGGTCACTGTATGTGGACTGGGAATACCATGTCACTCATTGTACATTCACGTGGCGGCAAATGCATCGTGCGTATGCTGAAAGGGGTTATATCGACAGTCATTTGGACAGCTACAAACATACGTTGCACTGTCAGTGGGTTTTGACCAATAGGAAGACACGACTGGGTATGGTTAATGTCGTGGCAGAGATAAAGTACCCAGAATGCAAGAAGATCGAGGAGTTAAGGGGTGAAAGCTGCGGTAGGTGATGGCGCTTACAAGGAAAATAAGCATGCGAGGATTTAGGGTCAAGATAGGTAGGAAATTGGTGACCAAAGATTTCCAGACCTTGTGTAAAACTTTTTGATCAAGTTGGATAACTAGCACGGTTGTAAGGGGATTTGTCAACGCTCAAGTTCACGGGATATTGATTGAAGATACCTTAACTAGCTAAACATAGAGTTGCGAACCAAATCTTGTTGCCTGTGGCATTTAGGTAGATAAGATACCTCAATGTCGAGGTTATGCAGCGCGTGAGCAATCTCTCGGTGGTATTTTGTCTAAGGAAGGTCCGGTACACGATGTCAGTTCACCGCATGTACATATTCAACATTTAGTTACATCCTTGTTTCAGTTCGGCCAAAAGGTCTGAGGTTAGCGTCGAGCTTTCCAAAAACTGGGTGAATCAGTAGTTCATCTTGTAAAAGAAATGAGTGGTTCGTTGTCCAGCTGTGCAACCAGTCCCAGTTGACGCACTTCCTCTCTGCGAGAGAGTCTGGTTTGGGCGCAGGCTTTGCGAGGTCCCAATGAAATGTTCTCATGGATGTGTCTCCATTGCAGAGAACCGATTCAAGAAGACTCCAGAGGCAATGTTCTATGGTTCATGTCAGTAGTCGCACCAGACGTTTGGTTTCGAGATTGAAGATGGCCAACTCACTATAATGGCCCAAAGCGGACTTGTCCTGCGCTTGTTCTTCCCAAGTCTTATTGGCGTAGAATTGCGGATCGAGGAATCGCCGAAATCTCAGCTAGAAGAGTCGAGTTAGGACATTCTCGTACAACGGTATCTTAAGGCCGAAGAACATACCAGACAGTGAAGCTCATGATATACCGTTAGTGTGACATAGTAGTCAGGATTATCGGAGCCATCTTCCACACGAACTGAAGTTCGATTCCCCATGGTGGCTTCGTAACGCTCTGCAGGAACCCGGGTATTGAACGCTGCAAGTGGAGTGTTATCGTCGGTATTCGTCCAGATAGTTTGTAGCTCACACGACACACGTTTAATCAAATCGTACCAGGCTTTATCAACCTCTGGACCGGGTTCCCCATAGACAAGGTAACGAGTCCAAGAATGACCACCCCTTCCCGTTTCAGTCACCAAATATTGCTTTTCGTCTGGATGAGGAACTGGCCAAATCAGTTAAATCATATCCCCCAGAATACAATATGTTACTTTGAACTCACAGCTTGAGGTCGGAGCAGGGACTCGAGGACGGTGGAATCTCAGAAGAGCCAGCCGTGTGACCCAACAAATGGCAATGGAGTACATCACAAGTGCGATGGTAATCAACGCAGAATGTGGTAAGCAAGGCCGCCACCGTTTCCAACAGGAAACGGGGTCCTCTCTTAGAAGCGACTCCGAGGCGTCTTCATCTGCAGCTCCATGACCGTGTTCTGGTACCAAATGGTATTTCGATGACATGTCGCCACTCATAGAAGGGATAAGGACCCCTTCATAGAAAGGTGTGCGGTCAATGACAGCGAAAGAGCCTAGATATTGGTAAATACCAAAGGTAAATAAACGACGAGGAACTTGGCTGGCCAAGTGTGATGATCAGGAATGTTGGCAGAGGAAAATTGAGAGCAAGAGATCCTCCAGCCGTGAGCACGAAACAAGTTCTGAGCAATCCCTTCACCTCTTCTGACGGGGAACATGAAATAATGCGCCATAAATCAACAGCGGCAATGCACTTCTGAATGTTGGCTTACGGCGTGTTACCCTGAGGCCTTGTACCCAGCGGCAGCCTTGTGACAGGCAGTCCAGACAATTTGTCACCCCCACGTCAGTGGTGGGCCGATCAGGCTACAGTTGTGTCTATCACCAACACAACGCAGAGAACAAACATGTTTTATTCAATCACAGACTTGATACGACAACATGGGTCTTTTTACCTTCCTAAACAAGGAACAACACTGGCAGCTGCGAAGTTGATGCCTGTGGTGTTGGATGGCTGAGCCGCAATTTGGTCCGTGTTCTTGGCTTGAACGAACACTTGTTGGGCTGTACAGATCCGTACGTGTTGGTGACAATATTGTGCTCTTGCAGAAAGGTGGGTAAATCCATGATACCAGGGAGTTAGTTCAATGGAGACGGATATTCTGGGACACTGTGCGAGTTTGTAGGCGCCTGATCGTCGGCGTTACCCGCGAACATGCTGCTATCACATCCCAGGTTCGAAATCTGTACCAGAAAATACCAGCCGAGGTACACTTCGGTGTTTAAGATATGTTCAAATCAAATCAATGGTGCACGTAAGGGAATGTGACACACAGATGAGACAAAGAGGACCATTATGAGTGGACGGGAGCAAGTTCCCCAAGTCTGCGGACCCGGGTTGGCCGGGAAGTTTCTAAACCGGGGCGCTCTAGAATTCAGGCCTCTCTGTGATGACTATTATTGTGAGCTTTGGGTATAAAATTGGGCGAGTCCCAAAATCTGACCTGGACTGGCTTCCACAGTTTCTCCTTTCATCACCTCCATCATCGATTGGTTCTCAGAACAACCTTGCTCACCTTCTATCCCTCAGCACGATAAGTCTTCCATCACTCTCTAATATGCTTTTGAGGCATTGTGCTGTCGCCATTATGATGGCTTTCGCCTCAGTGGCGCTTGCCCGGCCTTCTCCCAACGTGATCGGTCGTTTAGCCAGAGACGAGGATTATGACGTTGGCTACAAGCGTTCAGCTACGGAGACGCTTGTTTGCAAACGTGACGATGAGTACGAAACACTTGGTTATTTTTCTGTCCTTAGTACCAATATTTCATCAACTTCTTCAAACAGCCAGTCGCTTAGTTGCCTCCGCAAGAAGAGTGGTGATGATGCCGACCAGTCCAAAACCGCAAACAACTGAAATATTCCGCTTGTACGTTCTTCTCTTTAACTTCATTATGGAGTATTGTCTGACTTTATTAGTATTTGAGAGCTGAGGACGAGAATTCTTTTGGATGATTAAGGATGTGCACCAGAGTTCGAGCGAGAGGCTGCGATAGTGGAATGTTGGCGTGACCATCACTCCGCGAGCAAACTCGTTCCTCGAACAAATTGACCCTCAACTACATGCCATGCAATCTACCGGTTCGCGTCCGCTACTCTCTTTCCTTATGTGCCTGTTATCAACTGTAGATATCTATTTACGGTCATAAGTGTTCGAGAATCTCCGGAATAAATGCATGTCGCTACAAAGTTTGTGACAGAGATTGATGCAATTTGATGCAGTTGGATGCAGAAGTCTTAGTTTTCTATTTTCTGGGTTAATGATTATTCAGGTCTAGTTCATTTCGCTGGAACGCCATCAGCGAAGCTTCTCAAATAGTCCTGCCAGGCGGCGCGTCGCAGGCAGGTATGAACGGGAGTATGTCCCTCCTGCTCTCTTCATTTAACTAATGAAGGATAGATCTAAAATGTATCAGAGACCTTGATTGCTTATAATTAGATGAGAATTTGAACGAGTCGTCAAAGTGTGATAGATTGAGTAGGCGCAATTTAAGTGATATGACAAAAAGACCATCTGATACAGTCCACCACAAACATTAAAGGACAGGATTATTTGCTAGCTAAGGATAAGGGATTTGTGATGTTGGTATTGAAGTAAAGCACAACATACATAGTCTCAAATGTCTGAAACTGCCGTTATTCGCTTCTCAACGACTTGCTTCAGGTGTTCGTACTATAGCCATCCTTTCGTTGGTATCGGAACCGGTTTCTCTCTGCTGACTCCGTCCTTCAACCTCCGGGATTATTTGTTCGAGAATATCAGCCAGCATTTGCACATTCTCAGCGTCGCGGGGCACGATGTGTCCAAGACCATGGTCAAACATGGCGGACTTTGAAGGCTCGCAGACGTTATACAGAGCGACGGCACCGCCCTTGAAGGCGTCATTGCAGCCAAAGATATGGAAGGTCGGAATGTCGATGACGATTCCAGCCCGGTCCGCCAGCTGAGCGACAACACGGTTATCGCCTTCGAACTTAAGGGGAGGCGAACCCGAAATGAAGACGGCAAACTGAAAGCGAATCAGTCGCCGCACGCACCATCGCAATCATTGAACCTGTGGTCCATTACAGAGCATCTTCGCATACCTTTATACGTCGTTGACGGCCGGTGCGTTGTGCCTGCTCTGCCTCCTCCACAACCAAACTTGCCCCGACCATGGCACCCTCGGAATACCCGATGACAGCGTCAACGTCGGGGTGTTCGTCAAGTATTCTGAGAACGTCGTTCATAGCCTGACGCCAAACCTGCTGGTGCCAATCTTCACCTTGGCTACGTTCTTCACACATACGGATCGCATCTTCGGCGTTGATACTGTACGGCATATGACGAAGACGGCGCAGTTGCTCGAAATTGTCGCCATGGCGTGTGTCGATAAAGCGGTATAATGGCCGGGTTCCGAAGTAGTCCTCCCATCCGGCGGGAGGCTCAACTTCGTGGGCTCCTTGAGTGTAGGTAAATGTTGCCAATCCCCGCCGCTCCAACTCGTCAGCGAGAGGTCCCAGCTGGATGCGGAAGTTCTAGGTGGTTGGTTAGTCTAGCACACGACATAGACGACGGGGATAGCCACAAAAAGAATAAGGTCACCTTTGCGCTGCCATAAGCCCCCGGGAGGCAGAGAAATTTCATTATGCAGTTCTCGCCAGCCTTCCCGTGTTGATAGCATTAGACATTGATCGGTTGAAAAGAGGCAGAAAATTTGGGCAACACCGGTTCCAAATCACAAGTCCTACGGGACGTCCGGGATTTGGCTGGAAAACATGTCTCGCGTGGAGCTGAAAGCATGAGCGTTTCAATGCTGTATACCTCGGCGTGGTAGGATTACCTTGCGCCGGCCCCGTTTCATCATCACTTAATGGATACCTCGCGGACTATATGCAGAAGTGTCTCATATGAGGGCGGCGTCATCGCCCTGCATACACGAGCTTCCCTGTTTTTGATTACTTGAGCAGGTACCTTTAAAGGCCTAACGGCGTTTCTAGTGATTGAATGCAACCTACGGTGCAGTGTGCGCTTTTTGCATGCCTAAAACCTCGTCATTGCAGTAAAAATGGCGTAGGTTGCCGAGGGACTCCCCTCTCCCTTATATTTCAATATTATTGTTCAAAAGCTGGCGATACGTGGCGTGATCGTGGCATGTGCCTTCATAAGTGAAGCTTCCTACAATGTCAACAGATTTCTGCAGCCTCGTAAATGCAAGGAAAAGCTGGCGCCTGACTTGGTCTTCAAGTCCAGACATCCTCCAACTCTTTAGTATATTAAAAACAGACGAGACCAAAGCGCTGTGTTATGGTAACGCATTGGATGAACCTGCTACCTAGTCGAGGACTTCAAGCGGGTCTGGACCTAAAATAAGGTATGTAGATACCCGACTTGACTGTCGCGAATGCAGACGGGCGCGTTGAGGAAAGTAGGTAGCTGACGTGTCATTTTGACGGAGAAAGGTGAGGCAAACGAGAACATCTGGGATGTCAACGCAATGTTGTCTGGAGCGAACGGGACATGCTCGTATGGATCTAGTATGGCGGTTCAAATCAATCCAACGAGTCGCATCTGAACACCTAAGTGTGTGTTTATGATTGCTCTGTCAGTGCTGGTACATGAGCGAGAAGGCGTTTTGTTGGGCAAATGCAGTGGCAACTGCGACAGCAGTGGCCTAAACTAGGCAGTTGTTTCCGAGCCCTGACAAGCTTGACCAGGGCTGCTTTTGATGCCTCCTGCCCGGCAATAGTGGGCCGGATCCAGACCCATGATATACTTAAGTTGGGCAACACGGCGAAGAACGGAACTGATGACAAATAGCACCTTGAATTTGACGTTGTTGAATCCTTCGGGGATCTTGAGAGCTGCCCGTCAATGTTCTAAAGGATGTCGGCTAGCAAATTCCTTACTCAAGTGACATGAGAAATGCAGGGACAACGCCGCAACACCTGCAACACCTAAAGTAGCAGTATTTAGGGAGCATGCGACATTGACAGTTGCTTTGATTTATCTGTCTTGGTGAGTAGGATCTCTTGTCCGTCGTTCTATCCGCTGATTCTGCCGTCCCGCCATTTTCCCTCGTTTGTGCCTCGGTGTGCACCATGGCGGACCATCATCCCGAACCTATTGCGATCGTGGGGATGTCCTGCCGGTTGCCAGGGGGCGTGTCAAATCCTGGTGAATTTTACCGCATGCTCTGCCGGCAGAAGACCGGATGGTCAGAAATACCCCCGAGCCGCTTCAATGCGGAAGCGTATCACCATCCAAACCCGGACAAAAAGGGCTGTCTCAACTCGGAGGGTGGTTACTTCATCACAGGTGATATATCTATGTTCGATGCCGCGTTCTTCGATATCACCAAAAAGGAAGCAGAGTGTATGGGTATGTAGCAATTCGTTCCCTAGCAACAGCAGAACCCTTCGCTAACATCGTCCGTTAGATCCGGCACAACGGTTGTTGATGGAGTGTGTGTACGAAGCGTTGGAAAATGCAGGGATCCCAAAAGAGGCCATGAGCGGTCGAAAGATCGGAGTGTTCGTCGGCGGTAACTATGGCGAGCATCGGGTTGGTAACCTACGCGACTTGGACAACATTCCTAGCTTCGATGCTACCGGTAATCAAGGGGCTTTTCTCGCCGGCCGAGTGGCTTATTACTTCAACCTGCGGGGACCGACCCTTACAGTCGATACTGCTTGCTCCTCAAGCATGCATGCCCTGCACCTTGCAGTGCAAAGCATCCGGGCGGGGGAGTCAGAGCAGGCTATCGTAGGGGCTTCGCATCTGATAACCCACCCGGATATTTGGGTGTCTATGGGCAAGCTCCGTCTGTTTTCCAAATCAGGCCGCACATACGCCTTCGATGACCGTGCCGACTCGGGGTACGCTAGGGGAGAAGGCGCCGGGTGTCTGGTGCTCAAACCCCTAGCCCAGGCCCAGGCCGATAATGACCACATCTTCTCCGTCATCACTCACACAGGGGTAAGCCATAATGGACGCACTGTTGGCATCGTGGCTCCTAGTCCGGAAGAGCAGGAAAGTCTTGTCAAAAGGGTCTTCACGGAAGCCAATATCAACCCCCGTGACGTCGGTTTTTTTGAGGCCCACGGAACGGGTACCAAGAAGGGGGACCCCATCGAGGCGGTGGGCATCTACAACGCCGTTGGTCGCTACTTCTCCCCCGAGGATCCACTGCACATTGGTTCTGTCAAGCCCAACATTGGCCATCTCGAATGTGCCAGTGGTGTGGTGTCAGTTATCAAGGGCGTCCTGATGTTGTACTATGGTTTCATCCTCCCCAACACCGACTTCAAGAGAGCAAACAAAGCGATCCCACTCCATAAGTGGAATATGCGCGTGGCCACGGGGCAGAAACCATGGCCCAACAACCGAAAGTACGTTTGCGTCAACAATTTCGGCTTCAGTGGTTCAAACTCGACGTGTGTCCTGGGTGCGGCTCCTCAGGTCAGGGGGCTCGAGATCGCCGACAGTGGCTACTACAGTCCGCTCAGACTCTTTGTTCTGTCAGCCAACGACGAAACGGCACTTCGGAACTCGATCAAAAAACTCGGCATTTGGATCGAGCAGCACGCCGAGCTTTATCAGACCACTGAGCCTCGAAACTTGGCATACACGCTCTGCCAACGCAGATCCCATCTTCCCTGGAGGGTGGCAGTGGTGGCAAACATGTGCAGCAACGTCACCAGTGCACTTAATAGCCACGACACTACACCCACACGTGCCCCGAGTGAGCCTCCTCGGCTGGCTTTCGTGTACACCGGGCAGGGAGCCCAGTGGTTCGCCATGGGCCGCGAGCTTCTCCGCACCCATCCAGTTTACTTCGATGCCATCGTTCGCGCCGATGCCGCCCTGCGCGCCCTTGGGGCCAATTTCTCCGTCCTTGAAGAGCTCCGTCGCGATAAAGCCTCGACCAGGGTTGGCCTCGCTCATATCAGCCAGCCTATTTGCAGCGCCGTTCAATTGGCTTTGACTGACCTTTTTGCCTCATTTGGGGTCAAACCTGGTGCCGTCACCGGCCACTCGAGCGGAGAGATTGCGGCAGCATATGCGGCAGGTGCCCTGACATTCGAGTCCGCCATGGCCGCGGCATACTATAGGGGGCACATCATTGTTGAACTGAAAAAGAGGCATCCTAACGTCAGAGGCTCCATGATGGCTGTTGGCGCTGGCGCAGATGAATTGAGACCCATAATCCAAGAACTCAATGAAAAGGGCGGGCCCCAAGTGGTGGTGGCGTGTGAGAATTCGCCAAGTTCGAGCACTTTGTCTGGCGATGAAGAGGCGATTGACTGCCTCCAGAAGCTCTTTCAGAGCAAGGGCGTCTTCAACCGAAAGCTTTTTGTTGATGTAGCCTACCACTCCCAACACATGCAGTTGATCGCCGAATCATACCTCTCCCAAGTCAGCCACATCGAAGCTCCAGCGATCGTGAAGTCCTCTCAAGTCGAGTTTTTCTCCTCGCTCTGTGGTCGGAAAATCAGCCTAGAGGAGCTTGGACCTCGGTACTGGGTCGAAAATCTCACCCAAACAGTCCGCTTTTCCACCTCGATCGAGAAGCTATGCACTGAGTATCGTCCTGACATAATTGTCGAGATCGGACCCCATGCCGCACTCAAGGGGCCTATCATGCAGGCGATGAAAAAGTTGGGTCCTGCAGCCATGAGAATTTCGTATCTCCCTTCCTTGATACGCGGCGAGGACGCCACGCGGACCTGTCTCGAGACGGCAGGACAGCTCTTTGTCCACGGTCATTCCCTGAATTTCTTTGAGATCAACCACCACCGCGAAGAGGACGAGAAGCCCGAGCTCGTTCCATCACTGTACACGTACCCTTGGTCAAAACAGAAATACTGGTATGAGTCCCGGCTGTCCCAGCAGCATCGTCTCAAACCATTTGCTCGCAATGATTTGCTTGGGACTCTCGCCGACTGGTCCAGCGCTCTGGACCCAACCTGGCGCAACGTTATCCGTACCGAGGACTTGCCCTGGTTGAAGGAATACCAGATTCAGTCCCGCGCGGTATTCCCAATGGCGGGTTTTCTCTCCATGACCATTGAAGCAGCTGCCCAGACAGCATACATGAACGGGTTAGCCGTCTCTGGCTTCGAGTGTAGAACTTTGAGGATATCCGAGCCCCTCTTTCTGATGGACGACCAAGAGTATGAGGTTCTTTTAAATCTTCGCACTGTGGGTACGGGTGGAAGAACGAGACACGTGTTTCGCATCTCCTCGTATGAACCCAGTCGGAGCTGGCTGGAACATTGTACAGGTATGGTGACGGCAATGCTCAGTACATCATTTACCGATGCGTCCGTCAAGGGTGAAGCCGGGGAAACTCTGGATGAAGTAGCCGCCAAATTCTCGCCGCGAGTCAGGAACATTTCTCCTAAGAGCGAAATTTTGCCATCTGGGGATGCCTACACGGTTTCAAATTTCGGAAACGGGCTGTCCATCCCTGGCACGCTCAATGGCTCAGCCAAATACCCAGATGGATTCAAGCGAGACCCGCCACCACGTAGCAATACTGAAACCGATATCTACAAGCTCTTTGCGTCGCGAGGCTTTTCATATCCGCCGTCATTCAGGTCCTTGGGGAATATTGTAAAGAAAGATCCGTTAACGGCGCAATGCGTTGTCCGAGACACGGGGGTTCACATGCCTCTAGGGCACGAGAGCCCGTACAAGATTCATCCATCAGTCATTGACACCATGTTCCAAATTCCTCTGCTTTGTCCAGGGACCGAGAGCGAGGGTGCGGCCCAGGCGACCTGCCTTCCTTCTTCTATTCGCCACATGGTTATTCGGTCACAGTGGACTTATCAACCAGGCGACATATTCGCAGTTACCGTTACTCCGGAGACAAGGACAAGATCCTTCATGGTGGAGCTGTTTCCCACCGCTCTCGGCACTGCCGCAATATCCATATCTGGTTTGAAGTTTAAGCCATTAGAGTCCAGACATCAGGAGCCGTCCCCGCCGCGCCAGCTGTGTTTCAAGACAGAGTGGAAACTTGTTGATAGAACAGCGGCCGATACGGCGGTGAAAGCTACGGCTGACAAACCCATTGTTATCGTCACTGAGCGGGGAGGCGAAACAGAAGAACCGCTCGTGGTTTCATTAATTCGCAAAGCAAAGGAGTGCACAACCGCCTCGGTAATGGCACGCTCTTTATACGACATCGGTAACTGGAACAGTTTGTTCATCGTTGTGTGCGAGCTGTGGACGCCGATGCTATATCCCATTGACGAAGCCCGGCTCGAGCAGGTCAAAAAACTGCTCACGGAGGCATCAGGTCTGATGTGGGTGACCAGAGGGGCGACTCGCTTTCCGACGTCCCCGAGTGTCAGTCTTTCACTGGGCTTGATCCGCACTGCTAGGTCAGAAAGAAACGCGGTTGCCGCTACGCTTGACCTCGCTCCATATTCTCAACTCCGTACCGCGCAACGAGCGGAGTTAATCCGCAATGCATTCGCCCTCTCAGTGCTGTCTGGGAACGGAAACCCAGAAATGGAATTCAGGGAGGAGGGCGGAGAGCTGTTTGTTCCCCGAATCGTGCCCCATGCGGACCTTAACCTCGATGTCCAACGGTCGCTGGGCCATTCAATCCCATATCACCAGGAATTCCGCCAGCCCGGGCGCCAGTTGCGCCTTGCCCATCGGATGGACGCGTTTTCCAGCGCCGAGGACTATTTTGAAGATGCTCCGGATGTACCACTGCTAAACGATGAGGTGGAGCTTCTCATCGAGGCAAGTGTGTTGTCCCCGAACGACGTCACAAACAGCACGGAGGACGAGACGAGTAGTACAATTCCTCGCAGTTGCGCAGGAACAATAACGCGTCTTGGACCGGGGGTAGAAAATCTTGCCGTGGGGACCAGGGTTTGTGGTTTGGCAGAAGGTCCATTTGGGACACACGCCAGGGCAAGACGAACGAGCGTCGCCGCCATTCCGGACTCGGTCCGTGGGGAGACTGCTGCTTGTATCCCTGGTCCTCTTCTCGCCGCCTACCACGCTCTCGTGGAAACTGCAAGGGTCCGGAAAGGTGAACGCGTTCTCGTTCAGCTATCTGGGCCAGCCGGCCTGGCGGCCGTATCAGTAGCTCGGTACCTCGGGGCAGACGTGTATGCTCTCATTTTGAGCGAACAGCAGGGGGCATTAGCAACGAGAATGGGGCTGCCGCCAGATAAAATCTTGGACGCGAGGAGCATCTATCTTCGCCAGGAGCTCGAGGAGTTCACCCAGTGCAATGGAATGGAGGTGGTTGTGGCATTGTCGGGGCACGAAGCCGCCAACGCATGGGAGTGCCTCGCCGACTTTGGTCGATTTGTGGAAATCAGAACTCCCGGTGCTCGCGAAAGAACCAAACCAGAACTTGGTGTCAACGCGACATTCTCGTCCGTCGATATGGCAAGTATCGCAGCTGCACGGCCGGACGCCATGCAAAAGCTGGAGAGGCTCGTCCATTGTGTCGCGTCTGGCACTATCGTCCCGCCTACAACCACGGTCAAGATTCCCGTTTCGAAGATCCACAAGGGCACCCGGATGGTGCGCGACGGTGCCGTCGAGTCCGTTCTGGCAGTAGTCGACGAGAGAACGAACCAAGTGAGGGTGAGTTATATCCCATACATCGTGAGAAGATCCGGTGCTGACTGGCAGTACTACACAAGGCTACGCACAAAGTAACGGGATCCATCTTTCGCACCGACGGGACTCACCTCATCATTGGCGGAACGGGCGGTCTTGGTCGATCCATTGCAAGGTATATGACGTTGCACGGGGCGCGTAACATTGTCCTAGTCTCGAGGAGTGGCGGCGGTATGGATGCAATCGACGAGCTGCAACGAGAAATGCAACGCCACGACGCCCGTATTGTAGTGATGAAGTGCGATGTCACCGACGAAGACCAAGTTCGACAACTGGTCGGGGATTGCCAGAGTATTCTGCCTCCCATTTGCGGTGTCATCCACGCGGCGATGGTGCTTCGGGTGAGTACTACTTGCACACCGCCGTATACGAAAGCAGCTGACACTCCTTTACAGGATGTTCTTCTAGAGAACATGTCGTACCGGGATTATCAGCAGGTCATCCTGCCCAAAGTCTGCGGCGCCACCAACATACACAGAATATTGACGGCAAAACGAACCAAGCTAGATTATTTTGTGCTTCTCTCCTCGGCGGCGAGCATCCTCGGCAGTCGCGGACAAGGCGCATACGCAGCTGCAAATACGTTCCTTGACTCGTTTGCACACTATCTGACTGAAAGGGGTATTCCCGGGACGGCGCTCAATCTGACGGCAGTGACAGGGGCTGGCTACTTGGCGGAGAATGCGGAACGCCAGGACAAAATAATTCGCAACTTCGGCAACGAGTCGGTAAGTGAGGATGAGGTGCTAGCTCTGCTATCTGCTGCAGTCCGTGGCATCTGTGGCCCCCAGTGCCTTACTGGGCTGAAGCTGCATTTGGGCAGCGATGGCAAATGGCCGTATTACGCCAATGATGCCCGCTTCGCCCATCTCAAGGCCGAATGCTTGTCCGCGACCGAGCGGGAAGGGCTCGTCCCAACACAGACTGAGTCTCCGGGGACGGCTTTCCGAGCTGCCAAGTCGGACGAAGAGGCAGCGCGCATTGCGGCCCAGGGAGTGGCGGAGAAGCTCTCGGAAGTGCTGACTATCGCGGCGGAGGACTTGGATGTGGCCAGAAACATCACATCGTACGGACTAGACTCGCTCACCGCCATCGAATTGCGTAACTGGATCGCCAAGGAGCTCCGGACCAACCTGCAGATCTTGGAGTTGTTGTCGAGCGGAACTATCAATGATCTTGCGCGACTCATCGTGCAGAAAACGAGAACAGCTTGGGTTGAAAAGTCTTAAACCTCTCGTTCATTACCATGCTTGAAACGGCCTGTATGTGCCTACTCATTGACCCGCACTTTTCCATCATGTACCCTGGTCTGTGTGGTTGGGGTGATCTGGCTGGAACTAAAGTTCAGGGTTACGGTATAAGCGTACTGTAATGTACCATGCGATTGAGAATTTAATACCGTTGGAAACTGTGCGGGCCAAGGCATTGCAGTTAGTAATGCAGATTGAATACCACAGGCTTTGGGTTTCCGGATGGCCTACTAATGCGAAGAGACCAAGGTGATAATAAAAGCCCTAATCACTGGTTCCAGGACCTCGAGACCTTGGACTTGTAGGCGAGAGGTTGGGTATTATGTAGGTAGTAGTTGATGTGCAGGTCCATGGCTGTTCGAGGTAGCCAGTTCCGCCACGTTAAGCAAACCAAGTTCAATCTGATGCACCGCCCGTGTCGGGGCGATCGCATTCATATCCACGGTCGCAGCTGATGCCAAACACATGCCGAGTCTTAGCGCAACTCGTGCAGCTGAAAAAAATCGGGCAGCAACCAACATGCTTTTTTGTCTGGGCACTTCTGGCTGAGTCTGGGTGGGACCTTGGGTTGGGTTAAATCGAGATGGACGCTTTAGCGGGGTTGATCGAAATTCGCACCGACTCTTCGATGCGTTGCAAAGACAGAAAAATAGGGTAACCCATACTTGGTGGTAGTACAACTATGCTCTCCCCTCTGCCCGAACGTTCGGCGCAGATTCCCGGGCATTCCGAACAAGATTGATGACATGAAATTCACTACATGCCTTCCAAACAATGCCCAAAAAAGGGGTCAGTTCCGAGAGAGTCCTCCAAGAGACTTGGGCACAGCCTCGAGACGCTGACGTTTGGTCAAGCACTGCCCCGCATCCGCATTGGGCGACGTCACCGCCAGCCCGGGAGCAGAATGTGGCCCTGTGGCTGGCCATTGAAATAAGCTCCTCGGACTGTGGAGTCCAGACTTCGGACGAGCCGCAAACTGACTGCCGCGTGCCGACATATCAACCCACAGGACCCTTTGGACAACACTCATGGACTCAAAGCCGTCCCAACTTAATTATAATCCTCCAACTTGGCACTTATTCTCAACTGCTTGATCTTTCTCGCCAGATCGAATTTCGTCCCTGTATTACCGGCTTCGATTTTTGAACCTTAGCAGACTATTTGCTTTTGGTATTGAGGAGGCAGACATCACGACAGTTGCTTCAAGGCGTCTCACGTGGAGTACCTTTCTAAGGAAGCCTAGGCTTGTTGCCTGCGCTGCAACGCATCACTCAGAACTGAGAATGGCGGCGAAGCCGCAGCCCGAAGCAAGGTCACTCTCAGCGATCAACTATCTCGCGGCAAACCCGCCCCAATATCCCTACCATCCCGAGGTGCGCGAGCCCCTTATACTCTACATTTCTCGGGTGCCGGGCACACAAGGTGCGTGCCAACGGAGAGTGAAAAGTCCGCGCTAGCAGCTGCTGACGCTGTCCAGACATCATCCTATCTACATTTAGACCGCGGGAAAAGACTGTAACCGCCGAGGATATCACGACCTCCCTCTATTATGTCCATCTTGACGCGCCCGGCGAGAGCCTTCTGGCCCCGCCGCAGGACGTGACCTCGCCTCGGTCCAGCAGCGAGAGCGTGAGTAGCGCGATTCCGAGGAAACCTCTGCCCGCAGCAGCAAAGGTGGCAGGACCGGCGGTAGACGATGCATTGTCCGGCAGCGAGCCATATCAGCCAACAACGCCTACCGGCGTCTTGCATCCGACCGCCTCCGGACACTTAACACCAACCCATGATTCCGGAGTACAACCCCATGACGCCATCCCCTTCACCGGATACCGAGAAAACCCCATGTTCAGGAACCGGCGTTCTGGAGTCGCGGTTGACGTGTCGGATCGCCCCGTTGGGCCCACGCCTCCGACTATGTCGAGCATACTGCGGAAGCCACTCAGCACTGTGGCGCCAGCCACGGATGGTGCATCTAATATCGAACCTAGTGTAGCAACTGATGCCACTGCTCATCAGGGTCACCGGGGGCAGATATCGCAGGAGACATCCAGCGGTCATCCTGAGCGTCGAGTCCTACACATTTCCTCGCCAACCTCTCCGTTACAGCCCGGTAGAAAGGCTTCTCCCAAGAAGTCAGAAAGTCATCCGTCCTCGGTGGCATTCTCACTAACCTTGATCCGGAGAGACCCTACCTCGGGAACACAATGCAACGTGGGGAAGATCATGTCCTTCCAGACGAACGTGCCCACACCAGAAACTGCCGACCCGTCTCTTGACCCTCGCAGCATGGGAAACCTGCTTCCGTACACGCAAAAGATCAGCATCCGACTCGAGACGTCGGGTTATGCCAAGTACCGCGACATGCCCACAAAGACCGATCTGGAATCCCACTACCCAAGCACGGGACTTTCATTTTCCCAGCAACTGCGGCAAAGCGTTGATCCTACATCGAGCACCGCGGGACGCACAATCCCAACACCCAAACCCGTGTCAGAGGTGGAGCAGAGCTTTACGCGGGAGGTGGTCATGTCCTACGGCGGCAGTTTAAAGTCAAATTTGATTAAGGCTTTCCAACGGATAAACCGGCCTGGCAGCCCTGTGCATGGTGGAGACCTATCGCCGGAGGACCCAACAGCGCCAAAAAGCTTCCACGCACGGCACGGTAGTGCGTCAACGATCGGGTCGGTTGAATCCGACGGTAGACGCTCGCCAACGCTATTTACTCATCCCGGTCCTGGACTAAAGCCAAAGGGCTACGTCTTCATGAGCCCCTGGAACGGGAGATGCGAGTTTCGGACCAGCATTGACGGGCGCAGTCTCAAATGCCGCCATATTATGGAACCTCCAGCCACAAGGATCGAACCCCGGGAGCTTGCACAAAACATCCGTGACGCACAAGCAATGGGTCGGTCTCGCAGCGAGGAGCTGGCTTCGGCTCTGATGGGCGCTAAACAAGTCAGCGAGCTGCGATTTAGCTTACCGCATGCGCCTTCCCACCGTCCGCCCGATGCAGACGGGAAACTCAGAAAAGCCCATCGTTTGTCGGGGCAGTTCAGCAAACTCATGTATTATCGCAAGTCGCAAAGCAGTGATGAAGAATCGGATGGGGAAGACGGCCTGGAGGAGAGTGGTGCTGGTACAGGTATGGATCTGAGCCTTGGGAAAGAGCATGCTGGGGGAGGGTCCAAGGGAAAGAAAGCGAAACTGGGGAAGCTCATCGTCCATGATGAGGGACTGAAGATGCTGGATCTGGTAGTCGCAGCCAACGTTGGGGTGTGGTGGACGAGCTGGGAAAAAATGCATTAAAGTTGCTTATGTTGTTCTAAAATATACCCACATGATTTCTAGCCATGAGCACGTCAGTTGACATTCCCATTGTTGTCCTTATTTTTAACTGAAGCACACCCACGTTTGTTCCCAGCTTTCGAAGTGGGCTGCAGTGCCACAGAGCCGAACCAGTCACGTGACTCAATGTGGATCATCTTGCCACCGCGCACCAATCAACTCCCCGGAATTGTCATCGTTGAGTGGCTTGCACCAAATCCCGAAGTCGTCACAGCTCCGGAGCTCAGAACGCCGTCAAGTGCCGCCGGGCAGCTCGAGACAGTCGCCTCCCGCCTCTCCACTCAAACTCGGGTCCGCCGTCAGTCCAAACCAGCTCGATAATTCCAATTGGCCATCGAGAGGCTCTTTTTTCAGTTCCGCCCCCCCCCCAGCGACCGCGCCGAACTGGCATCCTGACCTTGCGCGAAAAGTGTCGCCAACAACACACCACTTCTTCAATTCGTTTCCTTTGCCGCAACAAAGACGATACTGGTACTGAAAGCCGACATGATGATTGCACCGTCGACCGTCGCGCTCGGCGCCCGTCAAATCTCCCTTGCTCGGGGTCCCTCAGCCCTCCTCCGCGTTGGCCCCTCGCAGGTCCTGTTTGTGAGGAGTTATGCGACACCTGCTGGGCCGCCGCCCAAGAACTTCCGCCTCAAGCCGCCCACAACCTGGGATCAGGAGAAGGAGAGCACCTTCGACAAGGTCGGGAAATACTTCCTCTTGACTGAGATGTTCCGGGGCATGTATGTCCTGTTGGAGCAGTTCTTCAGGCCGCCGTGAGTACTTGTCGCCTCAACACTACTATTGCCTAGGTATGCTGACATAGCTGGAATAGGTACACAATTTACTATCCCTTTGAGAAGGTGGGTTCGATATAGTTGAGAGTACCTGAGAGCTAAGAAACATTGTGTTGGGTTGCGATGGTCGACCTAGATATCCCTCGGTGGCCGAATCCGGACGCCTTCGATTACTCGTCGGCTCAAGTGCTAACATGGGTTACAGGGTCCCATTTCTCCCCGTTTCCGTGGCGAGCACGCTCTTCGCCGTTACCCCTCGGGCGAGGAAAGGTGCATTGCCTGCAAGCTGTGCGAGGCTGTTTGTCCTGCACAGGCTATCACAATCGAAGCCGAGGAGCGCGCCGATGGCTCGAGGAGGACAACTCGCTACGATATTGACATGACTAAGTGCATCTACTGCGGATTTTGCCAGGAATCTTGCCCCGTCGACGCCATCGTCGAGTCTCCCAACGCCGAGTATGCTACCGAGACCCGCGAGGAGCTCCTCTACAATAAAGGTAACCCTAATCTTCCTTCCATCAATGTGGCTCAGTTTGTGGCTAACTCAAAATAGAGAAATTGCTGTCTAATGGTGACAAGTGGGAACCCGAGCTGGCAGCGGCAATCAGGGCAGATGCTCCCTACAGATAAGCGGTTACTTTACTGGCGTTTGGAGCTGTTTGAGCTGGGGCATGCTGCCATCACATGCTTGTAGACCGTGCTGTACATACAATCATTTTGCGAAATGGAAAAGCAATTCTTTTCTTTGTCGCCACTTCGTAAATCGCAGCCCTCCACTTTATCTATTTAGTACATGTCGAGTGTGGACGTGGTAACCTGACAGCCTGGTGCTGGGCCCAGGTCACGTGTGGGTGCACGAGCCACTCGGCGAGCTTGCCGCGCGCCATCCGAGCTTCCAGCATCCTGACTCGGCGAGAAATTTATCGTCATCAGCAACTTGTCGCATCAACAGTCCATTCGACCGCACCCGGTAATTAATTGCGAGTCGACCCAATTGCGATCCTCGCAACTCTTTACGCCCTCTAGCCCCTTGACCCAACCGTCAATATGCTCCGTACCGCCATTCTCCGGTCTGCCGCCATCACGGCGCGCACCGCCGTTCGCCCCATTCCCTCCGCTGCTGCCAGGAGGATTGCCGTTGCTCCCGCTCCCCGAGTCTCTTCGTTCGTTCCCAAGACGGTGGCATGGCAAGCGGTGCGGTGCTACGCCTCAGGCGGCTCACTCGACAAGACCGAGGTGTACGAGCGGATTAAGCAGCTTTTGTCTGGCTTCGACAAGGTGCGTTTGGCCTCCCGACAATGGCAGACCGAGTTTGGAATTAGCCCGGGCGTGTTTCAGTTTCATCTTCGCGAAATGGAATTCCTTCCCCAGCAGCTAAATCTTTTTGCACACTGTTCTATTTGCTTCGTGGGTTCAAGGCGATGCTAACCAGGCACTTCTGCAGGTCAACGACCCCAGCAAAGTGAGTACTGAAACTACTTCCCACCCGAAGTCGAATGGCCGATTATCATCTCCGACTCTAACATGACGCCTTTCCGGGGCCAGATCACGGAGACTGCCCACTTCGCAAATGACCTGGGCTTGGACAGCTTAGACACCGTGGAGGTGGTGATGGCTATCGAGGAGGTGCGTTTTCTGTTTTCCCGTATTTCCTCTGGCTTGCGTATTTCGCAACCCCAGTACATTCAGTATGACGAATGCCACTAACTGCTCGCGCTACAGGAGTTCAGCATTGAAATTCCCGACAAGGACGCCGACACCATCCACAGCGGTAAGTACCAATGCCTCGAGGCAACTTCCGAGTTTCAAAGCGCTGACCGTATATGTTTTACAGTTGACAAGGCCGTTGAGTATATCCTCAGCCAGCCTGACGCCCACTAAGGATATCTCTTGTTATTTCGCCTGTACCATATCATGAGCGTAACAACGCGCAGCATACAACGCCGCTTTCTGGTCGGTTAGACGGTGTTGGAGTCGGGGATCACCGTAATATTATATTGGGTTGGCTGCTATGTGGACACTTGTCGTGCGGAACTCATCCAAGTTCCGGTGAATGAGACGGCGAAAACACGTTGCTGCCATTGTATTGAAACCTTTCTCCCCGTCTTGCATTCTCAACGCGCGTTGTCCTCAGCCCAGCCCTTTCCCATCTCATGTCTCAACCTATCCACCAGTCATGCCCGCCGGATCGATCCTCTGATGCCCTTTTCGACCTTATTCAGCGGCTTGCCCCCATTGTCCACACTAGATACCCGCGTCCCATCGATGGTGTCGGGGTATCCTGTCGAAGGCCACATTCACATCAAGTTCCGGGAACAAGATGGGATCCAATGGGTATACCATAACACGCAGTCTCCTAAGGTTTTCTGCAGTCACTTCATGAGCGGGTTAGCTCAAAATATTCGACTAATGACCTTGATTATATATCTGAAATTAAGCAGGTCAGGCCCGTCCTGACAAAGTGTTATTGGAGATGAGCTTGGCGCCGTCCACTTACCAAAAGCGCCCGTCCAAAGCCATCTATACAGAAACTATCCTGACCTTCCCACACGGACAAAGAAAATGGAACCGAGATGTCACCAGCCAATCCAGGTAGAACGCCTTTTGGATATCGAACGCCAAGTAGTGTTTCCGGGCGACGCGTCCAAACACAGTTATCAGGTTTCTGAAAGGTGAAATGCGCCGATGCAGTCCGTTGTTGCCATGACCCAATGCAGCCGTTATCGTGCCTATCCCCCTTCTCCTAAAGATCACACGTCTTCAAATCTCAAATCGCCCGTCAATGGCTCGTTTTCTTCTCATATTCTTTTGTCCGCATTATCGGCCCGACACTGTCTCAGCGTCGTTCCTCGCCGCTGCCTTGCTGCCGTTCGAAACGGCCGCTCTATTGGTGGCTACCACATTGGCGTAGCTCCAAGCGGTGCTCAAAGGGCTGGTGGTGCCAATGTTGCCGCCGCCTGAGATACGCTTTTTCGCTCGCGTCTGGGTGTCGTCTTCCTCTTCCATCCTGAAAACAAACGAGGAGTCCTCTTCGTCAATGGGGGTAGTGAATCGCCCTGTCACACTTGAGCCGATGGAGCCACTGCTTATGTGCCTCTCGAGGGCACGTTCCTTCTCCCGCTCCTTGCCAATCACGCCTGGAGCAACTGTCCCAGGTCCGCTGGTCTTGTTGCGTAGTGCGGTCGGTTGTAGTCGGGGACTGGAGCCCCCGGAATCCCCGTCATTCAACTGGGTTTCCCGGAGTTGCCTGGTCAGTGCGGATACCGACTCTGTTGCACCACTGGTCCTCGACTGTCCTTCGAATTCCGCGGTCAGAGCGGAAGCCAGGCTCGAATTTCTCAGCGGGCTTCCCACATGGCCGAAAGCAGAGACGTGTTTCATGGATCGAGTCGAGCCTCCGGCTTCAAGCTCTTCTTCCTTTTGCCGCTGGAACAGCGACCCCCAGCGACTTGGGCTCGCCGCCAGAGGGCTGCCGAATTTCGTAGCCCCGATGGGGAGAGACTCGGTTGCCGACTCCGTGGTGTCTGTCATCCGGATTGTATTGGTTGCCGAACCCCTCCTCGCTTTCTCAGCCGGTGTCAAAACCTCGTTCGCCAAAGCGCCCGGCACATAGTCTTCCTCGAACATGAACTCGGCTTCCCAGTCACGGTCAATCTTGGGCACGCTCCTACTGATCAGGCGTGGCTTTGCATATCGCATTGCACTGCTATGCATAGGCCTCTTCCCGTAGTACTCATCGTTCCCCGGCACAGAACCCAGCGTCGCGGACCCGACCGGCGGGCTGCTCCCGAAACCGTTCACGTCGCTAGCGCCGAGAGCCGAGGGTGATAAATGGTCGTTGCTCCCAAAAGCGGATGTGTGAAGAAGCTTGAGTGTCTCAGAAGTGCGAGCATCTCTAACCGAATGCAATGACGGCGAGGGCGATTCGAGGCCGAACTTGGAAGGAACTGACGCGGGCCAGGGGCCATAGCGGGCGGCAAGTGAGATACCGTTACTATCGAAAGAGGCTGGCAGCGGGGCATCTAGCACTGAGAGCCCCTTGGCGTTCGCGGGAGAGAGACCGAGCCCCAGACGGTTTGTGTCCTCGTCGCGAGGCGAGCCATACACCGATGCCGGGTTAGAGCTGTACGTAGTGTCGATTATCGGAACGCCGTTCTCCATGAGCTGGTGTCCATAGGGGTCATCCTGGGTGGCATAGGGTGCCGCGGAAGGGTATGGCGGCAATTGATCGGCACGCAGAAACGAGTTAGTGAGCGCACTGTTGGACGGCGGGTGGTGGTATGTTGTCGGGTTCACACGAGCGCCAAGAGCCACGCCTGGAGGTGCTCCTATCGTCACACCGTTCTTGCCATAGTTGATGCGGCGCCCATCGGGTAAGACATGGATATTGGCGCATTTCGGACCAAACTTGCAATTGCCCTAAACCGTGTGACACAGGGTCAATACAACCGTGCTAAACACCGCGCCGTCGGCCAGCGTCGGCAAATGCGCATCACGGTCGTGCAAGGGCAATAACTTGGACCAACACACCTTGGCAAAATATTTGCAGACTGTTTCCGAGGCGGCGCTCAGGTCGTGGCTGAACGGGCACGCATTGCCTGCCTGGCAGGCACCCTGCCGGAAGAATTTGCAAGGTACATGAGATGTATCTGGAGCAAAGAACAGGACAGTCAGTATAAAATCGCAGACCACGTCGGTATCCCTCCAGCACAGGCGCTTGTCTCAGAGGGCAGTCGGTTCGAACCAACCGGCGGTTTGTTGTCAGGAAGTTGGAGAAAGGGAGAAGCGACTCACTCGGAGGGCTTCGAGGCCCGTCGAATCGCGCGCCGGGCATCGCACCCATCATGGAGCTGGGGCGACCGCCCTGTGGTGGGATGTTGAGGCTCCCGCTGCGCATATGGCGATGCTCGGTCGGGTGGGAAGTTGCCATCGTTCGGGTTCAGAGGCGAGGGGTGGATGCGAGTTTCTCGCTGTTCAAGTTCCTGACGGGATTTGGCCAGTGGTGAAGGAGGAGGGGCGGCCGGGCCGATGGGCAAGGCTGATTGAGGGGCACTGGCAGCTGGCGGGAACACCGGTACGTTACGTAAAGTACATGAATTTACGTGTAACATGAGCGTAACGGAGCAACCTGGGTGAAGCATCGGTGATCAATTGCAAAACTGGGAATTGCAGGCCACCCGAACCATTTCAAGTAGCGGAGATGCCACAGACGGACAATTCTCTTGAATCCCATAAATGTCTGAAGGAGGAAGAAGAAGTAGTGATAGGAGTTTGTCCGTCGAGCAAGGAACTTGAGCGGCTCAGCCGGAACTGGGCGACCTAAGAGATGCGGCATGCATGGCTGCGGATGATCAGGATAAGCCGTGACCAGCCCTAAAACGGCAATCGCAGCAACGCGCAGAGTGGGATGCCATGACCAGCAGACCCTATAAGCTGACGACGGACTCCTGTTTTGGCACAGTTGATGACACCGGTACTTTTATTGAGAAGTCCAACTATGCGATCGATGCTGTCGTCATGTACAAAGCGCAACCAAGAAGGACGGTCGGGATTTTGAGGCTGAATCTGACCTTGCGGATGATGTGCTCACGATACAGTGGGCAAGACAGTCGTAAGAATGAAACTCAGCATTGTAATATACTGGGGGTTTCAGTACAGATTGATTATCAGTATACCGGGTAGCTGCCCTGCCCGCCCAAAGGCAATATGGCACCGAACTTGGCAGGCGGATGCTCTGGGACGTGGGGTCTGGAGGATAGCTACATACACTAATCTGTCCTAGTAGACTCGGCATATGCGAAATAATCGGGCTTCATTCTGGCGCATAGTGTTTAGTACTACAAACTGTTTTCCTGTTAGGACGACAGCTCAGAGAACGAATTTAATGCGTTACGAAATGAAGACTTCAAAGAGCAATGCCGCAATAAACCTCAGAGACTTGTTGGATGGGATGGGCATCGCCTCCAAGCAGGCCTTGGACGGTGCACACCCCCCGAAACCCAGCAATCCCCGCACGGCACTCTCCCCAATCTCTCCCCACAACCGTGGGGAAAGGGGGTTAGCAGGTCGCAAGTTGATCTATCAAGCGCGGCCCAGCATTCAGAGGAGGGTTGCCGAGCTGCGCCCGCGTGATCATGCATCACGGGAGTCGTTGTTCTTGCATAGGCCTGCCATCCTGCTTCAACCTACTTATGGTGTTCGTCAAATACGAAAGAGTGGAACTTCATGACTTTCTTGACGTTACCGTCCATTCTGCGCTTTTCACAGGCAAATGACTGGCCTAAGAACGGAGTGAAGGGCAGCTTGTAATACAAACTTACCGCTAACCCAGCCTTTGCGTAACTAACGGTAATTATAAACTAGCTTAACTGATCTAAAATCCATCTCTATCCCCTTGTTTTGACAGCTAGTCCTCGCATCTAATTCTAGTCTCTAGGACTTTAAGGTGTCAATATTGATGTACATATTCTTAACAACTTGGTACGTGTCGGCGGCGTACCGTCACTTCTTGTGCTTTGGTGGTGGGTTGTCACTTGGAACGTATAACTAGTGGCATCTCCACCATAGCCATTCGAGCACGACTGATGAACCTCAACCGCAACGCATTCAAATTACTAATTCCGTACCCAGGTAAGATCTCCCACGTATACCAACATGTTCGCAACGACACAAGCTAACATTACACTATACTTTTTACGACTTTGTGTGGCACCTCAGGCATGTTGCGCCTATCGCGATGACCAGTGCTTTGTGCTTGGCCTCATACATGATGGTTCTTACGCCATTTCGCGCTATTGCCCAAAGCCAGCCCAATATAAGTTGCCTGCTCAGTTTTTCCGCCTTGTGGCGTACATCGTAGTAATTTTACGCTCATACGCCCTTCCCAAGTTTTGGTTTCTTTACTACCAGCCGGAACAAATTCTGGTAGAGAAGCAAAATAATTGAAATGCATACTAGATTCTTATGAGTATGATACAGATAGCTGCTGATTGAAGCAATTGGTTGCAAAAATAGAGGTTTAATGAGAAGTTCGATGAGTTAGTTGTTGAGTTCAAAGTTTAACGCCAGCCCGCAGGGCTCTCATATAGCCCTGCGAGGCAGACGTGTCACAGGCGGAGGCCGAAAGAGCAGCTTGCCTGTTCTTGATCCAGTCTACAGATATATCGCGGACAAATTGTATCAGAGTAGCAACCGCCTGCGGAACATATATCCTTGATAACTTTGATACGTTATTCTTGAAGTTTTGAGCCTGCATGTGTGCCCTCTCGATATGAACTCTTGTACTAACGCAGCTCGCCAAGCGCAAGTTCTCAGCAGCCTTAAGATCAAGAATGATGACCATCTGTGTAGCATCTGATGCCACTTAACATCAATCCGTAGCCGTGCAACCGTATAGCTTCGGAGAGACTGGGGCCGGATCGTCTTTCTTAGACGATGAATGGCACGGTAGGGCATGCTATACCCATTTCCGCCTCTCTGCACGGGGTTGTGCGAAATTTGATTTATCGTGTATGCACAGTGGGTGCTTGACATCTCGGAGTGGAAGTACATAATTGGGCCTAGATTAATTGTAGTAAGTCGACCACATGCTTACAAATGTTCTGAAGCCGACCAAGGCTCGGCCATTTCCGAGAGTTCGTTGAAACCGTACGGGATGAACGAGTAATCAGACCGAGTTAGTTGATCGACCGCTGAGTGTTGTTGTAAAGCAGCCGCTTACCCTTGGTCCACTCACTTCCGCCCAACTCGGCGAATTCGTTACGCCTATCATCTATTTAGATCAACTGAGCCTTCACCTGTTGGTTTAGGTAAGGTAGACTGCTTCCCAAGTAGTTGAACGAGAGCACTACTGGGAGGCGCACATCACGAAAGCAGCACATGGTTCAAGATATCACGCTGTTGAGAATTAGAGTACATGAGCTCAAGTGAATGAGATAATGTAACGTAGTCCTCGAGAACCCGAGCGATGAATAATAGCATTACTTCTATCATTAACTTAATGAATGCGATGTCTATGATGATTTCAGCGTGATGCTCCAAGCGCCAAATGATGCGACCGCACTGCTGACCAATGTCGCAGCCAACCTCTCATGCCAAACCAAGTCAAAATATGCCCCAAGCACCTTTGCCATAACGCCGCCCAAGATTCCCATCCATACAACAAAAAACCCCGTCTCAAACCATTCCCGCTTCCAGGTTTCCTTGCGAGCTCGTTCACCGCTGGCTCTCATGCTGGTGCCCCATCCATCTGCGCCCATAGTCATCATGCTCCACAGATGAACGGCCGGGAGCGGAATGTAGTAGAATAAGATGCTGGGAATGATCCAAACCAGGTCCCCTCTCTTTAGCCGGTCTGGGTTTCTGAGAAGGTTGTAGCAAGATCCTATGAGAATCCGGAACAGAATGTCGGTGGGAGAGAAGACAACTAGTAGCTGTGATGTGAAGAAGTACCATATGATGGCAATTGCGCCGATGGCTGGTCCAAACTCGCGCTTTGCCATCCCGTAAAATAGTAGCGGGTGGCTGGTAGCGTAGACGCGAGGGTGGAGCAGCGATTCGATATGGGTCGCTCTCGCCCACCGGACTTGCTGTTTCAGCCACCTAGCCATGGTCGTAGGTGTGTCGGTGGCGGTGAGAACGTCCGAAGCAAACATGACCTTCCAACCCCGGAGAAGCAAGTTCGTGGTGAGATGGCGGTCCTCGTTTACGATCATCCGCTTGCCGAGAGCCCTTTGAAGATACCAGGGGATAAGGATCTCGGGAAGAGCGGCTAGCCTGAATGCAGTACTCGGACCACTCTGGCAGTCGCTCGTCCCAGTACATGCCGGGGTTGAGCGTGTAAGGTACAGCTCGCCCCAATACACCGCCGAAGCGAGCTTCGTGACCATGGTCTCTTCGGCATTGTGAACGACCAACCCGGAGCTGGCACCCCCAGCCTCGGGATCCGCTGCAATTGTGTTGATAGTACCCTCCAGTGAACCGGGGAACACGATGGTGTCCGAGTCCGAGGACCAAAGAAACTCTACGCCAAGGATGTCGGCAATGACGAGAGAGAAAACGTATGTTGTGAACATGATGCCCTTTTTGTGCATGTGACGCTGTTTGAGGCACAGCTGCCGCACCCCGCCCGGCGCCCCTATTCGCAAATCGTGCTGGACGAGAATCGACTTTGCCAATTCTATGCAATACTGCATTGCGATGGCGTCGGCCTCTGCACCACTGATCGGCTCTTCTTGATAACGACTCTGGGCGAGGACTTTGGACCGTACTCGCTCGACGACATCTCCCAAGGGCTCCGGAATTTGGATCACAGCCGAACGTTCCGGATAAACCTTGACAGTCTCACCGTCAGCATGCCGTTGCAGATATCCCTTTTGACCACTTGTCGTAAAAATGCATAATTACCTTCTTGAAGACGCGGACCATATCCTGATCCTCGGCCTCGTCTCCATCTATACCAGCGACAAGGAAGACGCATGCCTCGGATAATTTGTAACTTTCCAGTGCCCTTCCGTACAGAGCTGGGTCTTCCCGCCATCCTACCACAGCCGCCAAGCACTCCAAACTCGATACACCTGGTTGGCTTTCTAGATACCTGGACACCTCCTTCTCCGTCTTCTCCAAAAGAGTCGCTTGATCGGTATATTGCTGCCGGCGGAGGAAGGCGATTCGGCATCCTTCAATAACATAGCGGTTCAGTTCGGTGAATGCGATGGTGATGATGATGTCTAGTGTGACGGGATATCGGGTATGTGCCGTCGTGAGATAATACAATGGAATGGCCAAGATACAGCCGAGAACGTTAAGCAACTGACGCGAGACCGGAACCCTTCGCCCAATTGGTCCCATGCTAGCTCGATGGTTGGCTTCCCGGCCGCTGGATTGATGATCGACAGACATTTAAAGAGATCGGACCAAGGATCACAACACACGAACTGAGCGAAGGGCAGACCCGGGCGAACGGTGCTTCCTCTGGCGGTCCGGCGTATATTTACTTGCACATTCTTCACATTTATCAGGGAGTAGGGCATTCCCCTTTTCTATTCCCGTTCCCCTTTTCTATGACTGACCCGAAAGAGAGCAGAAAATATCATCCTTGGCGAAATTAAAATAGGCACCCCGCCAGTGAATCCATGGCGTCGGAGTTGTGAGCCTCACCCCAAACACGGACGCCATTAGAAATCGGGCAATGATCAGCACGGCTTTGACGGCCGCCTTCAAAACCTTGGGAGATTCTGCCGTGGTACGTACCTATGTACCTCGCTTGTCTAATGGTCGTATTTAGGCTCCCGTTCCTTGGCTTCGATACGTCCTGTCACTGATTGGGCATTCCGCTGAGGCATTGCTATGCATGGGTCGTGTGCAAAACAGAAAATTTGCCGGACACGTGCATTTGTAAAGCGAAGCGGAAATGAAGAGGAGGCTTCCTTCAAGTGTTGACTGAGCTCACTCGGTTTTGATCCGGCACGCTAGCAAAAGTCAACGCCCCACAATTTTCGCCGACGTTTCCGGAACCTCGGCAGGACATGCTAAGATCCAGGCCGTTCGAGAAAGTTGTCGAGTCTGTTAACTTGATTGTACATAGTTTATACGGCCTCAGGCCCTGTTACATGGCCATATAGGCATCACTAGATTATGATACGGGTTTTGGGCAATATACTTCGTCTATTAGGAGAATCGGCGTATTCCTGAGTCGCTCGATCTGACTGCATCCCTTTGCGAGCAAGACGGATATCCCGTCAAACAGTGTCGCAGGGCTGAGTCTTGGCGCAGGATCTGGGGTGGTCCGTATTCCGACAGAGACCCAGGCTAACAGGGGTCCCTGTGGTCAATCACCCCGTTCAGGGGGAAGACTTGTTGGTTGCCTAAAATGGCAGGAAGACATCGAGGAGCTTGAAGTCGTCCTCCTTTCTGACATCCAGCGACACAGCCGTCGACAAGTTCGCCCTTGACACAACGGATTTGCTTCTCCGGTAATATGATTATTACCCACAAAAACAACCGGCTCGTGCCGGCAATTATCATCACAGCATGTCTTTGGGCGACATATTATCTCATTGATTCAACCGTGAACAACTTCAGCGATGCACTTCCAGTTTCAGGATGGAGTTCCAGCCAACTCGATGATCTTAAACCCACACCAACGTCAGGCCGGGAAACGACTAGTGTATGGTTAGAATCGGCGTCTTCGAAAACTGCGGCACCCTCGACAATCACTCTTGAGGAATCGAGGATCGATCAACACGCTGTTGGCGGCAACCTGACGGCCGCTGATGTGCTGCTGATTGTGAAAACTGGCAGCACATCCATGTGGAAACGCCTGCTTGTTCATTTGACTACGACTCTTTCCCCTCAGCGGATCCCGCCAGAAAATGCAGCCATCTACTCTGACTATTCGGAGACCATCGGTAATGTTCACATCATTGACGCTTTAGCGAACGTCACGACATCCACCAAGGCCCTGACCGACTTTGATGTGTATCGTCAAAATCCCGAATATGCGAATCATAACGTATACGTCGAAGCCGCGGGAGTCGACGGCGACAATTATGGCCCGCCAGGCGGTTGGATCATTGATAAGTACAAGTTCCTGCCATTGATACAGCATGCCGGCGAAAACTGGCCCAAGGTCAAGTGGTATATCTACATGGAAGACGACGCCTATCTTTTTCTGCCCAACGTTCTCGCCTATCTCTCAGCGTTCGACTCGCGCGAGCCGCATTATCTTGGGAGCTACGCTGCCAAGTCCGACATTATCTTTGCGCACGGCGGTGCCGGGTTTGCGCTCTCCAGGGGTGCTTGGGAGAAGACATTCGGACATAACCCAAACCTGTCGGTGGAATATGAGGCCTACACGGCTTTCCACTGCTGCGGCGACCAAGTGCTTGGGCATGCTCTGAATAAGCATGGGGTGCGATTCGGGGAGAATGGCGGCGACGAGAAGTTCACATGGGGTTTCAACCCAATTGTACACTGGCGGTTTGGCTTCAGCAGGTGGAACTGGTGCAGTCCTCTCATGTCCTGGCACAAGGTTCATAACCGGGACGTTGCGCGGTACTTTGCTTTTGAGAATACATGGGACTTCACGGTGAGCCACGAAATCTTGCGTTCCAAGTTCTACTTACGACGCGAAAAAAAAAAGAAAAAAAAAGCTAATTGTAGCTTAGAAACCACTTCTCCATCGCGACTTTTTTATCGCTATGATAGCACCCAACCTCGAGAAGCGGGCGGAATGGTGGGATAACCAGTCTGGTCTGTTCAAGGTCACTTCAGCAAACAAGGCATCTCCCCCAATCCCTGAAACAGACGACTTTGACATGGCCTTGTGGAAGGAGGCATGGGCATCGGAGGATGCGTGCGAGGCCGCCTGTGAGTCCTGGGCCTCGTGCGTCCAGTGGAGTTATGTTGAGGATTTATGCAGCATGGATGATAAAGTTATGATGGGGCAAGGCTATGCCCCAGCAATGTCGGAGAGGAAAACAGCGCTCAAAACAACAAGCGGGTGGCTGAAGGAAAGGCTTAATGGGTGGAATTGTACCTAAAGCATTGTGTGTATTCATGTTTTTTTCGTCCATTCCTCATCAGAACGAGGGTTCGTCCCTCACGGAAACTAATCTACTTGATGTAGCTACAAGTCAAATCCCACACCCGCCCTCCAAAGCACGTTGGGTTTTGAAGGCGGGCAGAAGGAGGTATATTCAAACAGCAACAGGATTGCGCAGCCATGGTAGCTCATAGAAGCCCAACAGGAAGAAACTTTGGGAGCTGCTCTCTTCAGCCAACAAGACCAATTATCTTGTTCTGCTGCTTCCATTTCCTGAGGATGCTCATCAACCATACTTTCAAACCTCGGTCGATCTGTATAAAACAACCATTCGCAAACGCCAGCCTTTTCAGGATGAGGTCAGGTGTCATTATCTATCAAATTCTTCACCGTTCTTAAAGCAATGTCGTGTAAGTTGACTCACTCAACTGTCTATATTTGACATCTTAATCTGCTTTTTAAACTGAGGTCTGCGGAGAAGCTTGGGTGGATTGAGCCTAAAACGCGGCTGCTCTATGGACTTCGTGTCGTCAATGAACCTTCGGTCGACCAATTGGTTTTCAACTCAACCGTACCTTCTTCCCAATTTCGGTTACCCGACAGCACGCTGGCTAACCGACACTTAACCCAACAATTCCCGGGCTCGGGCGAGGTGGGGAGAAGGTTCCGCCCCGTTCCCGGCTCCGGGCCCTCCACCACCTTTTCACCCGACTTCACCTTGCTCCTCTCATTAGCCGGCTGTCATCCGCCTTCGCGAAAGGCATCTCTTTGTCAAACAATTCCGAATCCGAGGAACCAGAAAGCCGGAATGTTACCTTGCTTTTTTTACGATTCGATGGGAAGCCGCCGCAGTCGAGTTGCGAGGGCGTGACTTGACTTCGTCCGAGCCCGATTGGCGCGCTTCTAAAGGCGGTTTAGACGCGCTTAGTTTTAGCCTCTTTTTGGATTCTGGCTCGCTGTTATTACGGAGTACCCTTGCGGTTCATCGGCAACGAGGGCCGGAGATCAGCTAGAGGAATCGATCGAGGGGAACGGGAGCGATAACCGGTCACCAGGTCACCAAGTATAAAAGTATGAAAAGAGACTGGCCTTCCTTTTTTTTTTTCTTTTTCCCAAATATCAGTCTTAGCTCGATAACAAGTATTGAAAGAAACGATGTGTGCAACACTAAGGCTTTCGGCATTGATTGGTCTGGCCGTCAGGGCCGCCGTCGCCTTGTCACCTGGCCCGCCAGGCCCTCCTGATCCGCCCGGACCTCCCGGACCTCCAGGCCCCCCAGGGCATGGCCCGCCGGACTCAGAAAATCTCCCACCATTCAGCACATTCAGCAACCGCGTTATCTATACACCTCCCGAGGGAGGCCGGGCGGTGTACCCGCGTCTCGCCGAGCTGAGTGACGGTACACTGCTCGTGACCGCCAGTCTCAGCCGCGTCGCTGCACCGGGAGAACTCCCAGCATTCCCTATTTTCGAAAGCAAGGACGGCGGCGTGACCTATAAGTGGGTCTCCAATCTCACCGACCAGGTTAACGGCTGGGGTATGAGTGCCCAGCCCGCCCTTCTCGAGCTGCGGCAGCCGCTGGGCGGCTTCAAGCCCGGCACGATCCTCGCGTCGGGGAACAGCTGGAGCAGCAATGGAACACGCATCGACCTGTACGCTAGCACGGACAGGGCGAGGACTTGGGAGTTTGTGAGTCATGTCACTGAGGGTGGGCGCCCAAACACCACCAATGGCGCGACGCCTGTGTGGGAGCCGTTCCTCCTGTATGCGTATTCCAGCAGCAAGCCTTGGTAGCCCAGTGTCCGCTGACCCTCTTAGGACCTACGGCGACGAGCTCATCGTCTACTATTCCGACCAGCGCGATCCCAAGCATGGCCAAAAGCTTGCCCACCAGAGGTCGCGTGACCTCAAACACTGGGGCCCCGTCGTCAACGATGTCGCCTACGAGGAATACCTCGCTCGCCCGGGAATGACTGTTGTTACCTACGTTCCGCCTATCAAAAAGTGGATTCTTGTTTATGAACGGCCTATAGGCAATTCCAGTTCCCACGGGGTGAACTACCCCGTGCACTACCGCTTAGCTGATGACCCGAGAGAATTTGACTCAGCCGAGTCGATTCCCATTGTTATCGAGACTGAGAGTGGAAGTGTGGCGCCAAATGCTTCACCCTATGTTGTCTGGTCTTCGGTGGGAGGGCCAAAGGGGACGATCATCGTGTCGGATGCAGACCGGAGCTGGCTTTATGTCAACACCGCCGGGGGGGACCCGGACAAGTGGCAAATTAAGGAATGCGGCCAGCCGGAAGCGTATAGCCGCGCGCTGCATGTGTTCGAAAAGCGCCCCGAACGTTTGATGGTCTTGGGGGGTGATACCTTTGACGGAAATGGTGTCGGCGCACTGACTAACAGCGTTCTGGATGTGAACAAGTTCTTGAGAGGAGGATATTCTGCCCCTGGTCAGCCGCCCAAATGCAAGTCCAAGTGAGCTAGTAATCAGAGGTTCAAATTAGTGGCTGGTGGCTAGAGCATTAAATACAAAACATTATTGAGCGACTGTCTGTCTGATCTCGAATGCCCTTCCTCAGGCCCTCCTCCGCTCAACGCCCTCAATTGGTAATGCGCGCCACGTCCCTACGGAAGCAACACTTGCTTTTCCTTCTGGAGCTTCTCGGCCACCTCCAACGGAATTTGGAGAGTCTGGGCGACAAGATCGGGCGGCGTGAGGGCAAGCCATTGTGTTAGCGGGATGTCCGCCACGCGATCCGACTTGTAAACCTCGATCCAGACCAAATCTTCGGTCTCAGATGTGTTCTCGATGTAATGGCTACATGGAAATCCACACGGTTAGCATGAGAATCCCTCCCCTTACAGAATACGTCCAAAAGATGCTCACCCAGAGTTATCGGGGAAGGCCGCTGTGTCGCCGGCGCTGAAGTCAAATGTGCGCGAGGCAGCGTTGCCAATGAAAACAGTCGCGCGAGCCGTGCCCTTGTGGAAATACAACCACTCCTCAGCGTTAGGATGCCAGTGCAGCTCCCGCAAGCCACCTGGCTTGAGTGTAACATAGGTAGCGGCAAGAGTCTTGCTGGCGGGGAAATTGGTCGAGTCAATCTTGTAGAACACGCCCCCTTTGCCGGGAACGGGTTCGGGTTCGTGCTGTAGAGTCCGGTAGACAAATGATGCATCGCCGGTGAGGATATCGTCTGGGTTTGCGGTCACATTCTTGGTGCTGACAGTGCCGTTGAAGATGTTGGGATTTGGGTTGGGCACGTTGTCGAAAACAGAAGGGTCGAGACCGAAGTTCTTCGCAACAACATCGCGAGGGGTGTGAGCAACCCAATCGTCAACGTTGAAAGTGGTTCTATCACAGCGTCAGATAATGCAAAACTGCCCGGAAAGTCTCCCGTCAGTTGGGGAACTAACCCAATCTTGTCGAAATCAGGGTCGTCAAAGACAAGAAGGAATTCATTCTCATCCTCGAGACCCTGGACAGTATGTGCCACGCCCTTGGGGAAGTACCAGATGTCACCGAAGTTGAGCTTCTCTACCTGATATTTTCCGTGCTCGTCAACGGCAGAGATGAGAACGGACCCCGCGTAGACGAAGCCCCATTCGGCTACACGGTGCCAATGCAGCTCGCGAATAGCGCCTTTGGAAAGATGCTGTTGCGCAGCTGCGATATCATGGCTCTGGGGCAGGTCTTGGATGACCTGCTCACGAAGCCATCCTCCCCTGAACAGCCTCGTTTTTGAGTCTGAGAAACGCCACTTAAGATTCGGTACAATTCCGTTGTCTGTGGACTGCCTCCCAAGGTTGTCGGGGTTGGAGATGTCAATCTGCTTGTCCGTTCCACCTAGAGTATCTTTAGTTTGAAAAATCTATAACCAGAGAGTATCGGGTTAACGGGCATAGACATGTACGTACCCAAAAGAGGAGCGCCCTTCCCTTTCCCGTCGATGGGGTGCCCTTTATCAAACTGAGGCCCTTCGGTCGATGGGACCGCGGCACCCAGCACGGTTGGCAACACGGCCAACGCCGACAAATGGAGTGAAAGCTTCATGCTAAACGATGACTCCCAAGAACAATGAGCGTGCCAGGCAAAAGCAGTAACGAGCGACACGAGAAATGGGCAGCCCCTGGAAAGATTCCCTGGGACGCTGCACGAGCTTGGGGCCAGAATTCCTTTTTATACCCGTGCTTCGTCCATCTTCCGCGATATGTCGAGATCTCACCCCACTGTCCATCTACCTGCCAGAACAAACATGTACGTAAGATCACGAAGAAGCACTGAGGTTGATGAAATTTGACAGCAACTGGGTATCCTGTTACCATCCAATGACACTGACGGATACCAGAATGGTTCTTGTTCCAGTCCTGCCGGTTGAGCCCTGTCCCGAGAATAAGATGTGTCGTTATCCTGCTTTGGGAATCTTTCGTAGGAGATCCATATGGCTTGTACCGGGGGCACGATGTCGTGATCGTGGGGGGTTAGACGGTAAGAGAAGGTTATCTGGGGAAGGGCTGGCTTGGCATCACCAGACTCGGCGTCTGTGGCGCAAACAGGCGCTATGACGACATTTTTAGAGTCCCTCACGACTCTCAGCTTCGCCAGAGAAAGCCTAGCGAGAATGCACATCTGAATAAAGATCGACGGTCAAAAACGTGCGATTCTTTCAGCTCTCGTGGTCGACATGGAGCTAACAAGACTTAGAAGCACGTGTGTGCCCAGGTACTGGGAGAGGGGCACCACCGGGCAGGGATTTTGCATCGCGAAGTCCACGAGTCTTAGCATCTACCAGCGTAGCATGCAGATCGTTCGTCTGGGTGTTGGAGGAATTCCTTGGGCTTGAAGCATATCGAAACAAAAACTTCGAAGGATGCATTTCCAAAATCAACCTTACAAAGATCCACAAGCGGTTAGTGTACCAAACGTATAGATAGTGTAATCAGGATCCCGTCGATGATAGCCTCTTAACATCCACTATACGATGAAAGTTTTGAGATGTGGGAGTCGGCGGGTCGGGCGGTCCAACGTAAGTAAATCATCTGTCGGTATTGTAGGGTGTGACGGAGTTTATAAGACGGCAGCATTGTTCAAACTTGTTTGCATGATAAAACCCCCCCTTTTTTTTAATTACCACCTAGTAGGCCCGAATTCGATAGGTGAGCAGTTGGTAATGCAAGGAAAACCCGAGCCAAAATCACTGGCCTCGCCCTGCTGCAAACACTTCGCGAGAACCCCCACTTACCCACTACATACCTACCTGAATCGACTGGTGCACGAGCTCGCGTACATGATATCTCCCAACATCATCGGTTCGGCGTCAATATCTGACCGTTCTCTCTTCCGCAACGCGACCGCCACCAGCGGTCAGCACAAGTCCAGAAGCTAACCCAGACCGTGCTTTATGGAGGCTTCAGGCAACGGAATGGAAGATCTGAGAAGCCAAGAGTTCCTGCGCTAACCTAGCTGGCTTGAGTGCTGCGTCTAAAGCGACCCTGTCCATGTTGAGTGCCCGTAGCGTGTTCTTCAAGGCCTTATCCACACCACCGCCAGTAAGAAACGCGCTAGGAATTGGGAATCGGTATACCATGGGTAAGGTAGATGAGATGTCTTAGGCCAAGCGTTCTCCCAAAATACGAGTCTTCTGCCAACAGGAAGAAAACCCTTGATAGCCAGTTATTATCAAATGCTACTGTATGTCATCATCATTTTCTCCCCTTTTTTTAGGCATACCATGGTTTGCAGTGAAAAAAAACCGCTAATTCATCAGAAAGTATATAGCTTATATCCCACAATCGAGCACCAGCTGTGGTCCAAATAGCTCGACCATTTCCATCCTACCCTTTTAGGGAAGGCAGCCAGCGTCTCAATTTACGTAAGTAGAAGAAGATGGACTCATGGCCGGAGCAACTGTACCAGAATGTGAGTCTGTAAGTCGTGTAACTGTAATATAGCAGCCGAGCTAATAGAGAAATCAGGTTGCTATGGCTACTCCAGCAAATGATGGCTCAGAAAGTCTTACACCTTTCTGCGGATGATCTACTAATTACGGCTCTTGTGTGCCACGGCCTACGGGAAAAATGACGAGTATACTCGCGGCCCGGAACAATGGTGATGTGAGTGATGCAGCCGTGGGAGGTCCACTAGGACATGGTGTATACCGCATGAAAGCCGAACCTCCTCAAGGGGTAACGCATGTTGGTCATAGCCAGCATCACTAAGGTAAATAACCGGTTTGGGACCTCTCATTCTAGTTGTATTCTCATATTGTTGAGTCCATCGTCCCGTCTCTATAACCGTGCCACAAGTGAACCATCCACATGTGCGCCTTGGAGGGCTGTGGCAGGAAATTTGGGGGCCAATCCTGCAGCCAATGAATCAGGAAAATAGTTGCATTAGGCATCGTGATAGTATAGAAGCAGATGGCTAATACTGAAGAAGTATCACTATGAGCCTCGTAAGCCTCAAGAAGAGGTTACGGACAGCAAAGTGATCACTGGACGTAAAGGCTTAGAGGAAAGTCTGACCGGGTTCGTCACAAAAGAGGAACGTACCCCATTGGTTAAGAACAGCATATACCAGAGGTGGTTTTGCGGTTGTCGGAAGAGTTCGTGGCCTAGAATGTGTAGTTAGTCGGGGCTCGTGTGATTAAGGAAGCGACAGTCGGCGCGTTTTCCTGGTTGGCAACGCTTTCAATTTGCAAGTTGCAAAACGCAATTCGCAACTGGAGCCGCTCTATGAGATTCGACATGTGTCTCGATGGCCCGATACCGTACCCTTCGAGGAGCATGTCATTTGTAAAAAGCGGGGAATCTCAATCCCTGGTCAACCTCTGTTTGTTATCTGACCTAATGCACAGCAATCTTACGCTGCATCATATGGCATGACAGGATGACGAATAGTCTTGCTGACTACCAAGCAAGCAAATCAATCGTAAGATGTATTAACTCTATATGACTAACATCCCACAAATATTACACTTTTCTCGCCTGCCACATGTTTAAAAGTTTAAGCACTGACGATGTACCTCTTAACGGACCCTATCAAGTGAAGCTTAGACATTGATGATTTTATCGATGATAAAGATATATCTGATGACTACGCATGTTGCCTTGAATAGAGTCCATCGCCAACGTTAACGACAGAACTAAATCCTATAGTACCAGTTACATTCGAAGAATTAGCGAACAACTTTCATAAATCTCTACCTACATTCCACCTCGCTCAATAATCTTGAGCATTTATGCTGAATTGCTCAAGATTCGCCGCTCCCTAGATCGTGTTGCTCTTGAATTCTGAAATTGTGAACCGTGGAAGGGATAGTTGTGCTCATCACTGGTGTGAATCGAGGCATTGACCGAGGGCTTCTCGAGCACTATCTCGCCTGGCCCAACCACATGGTTATTGCTGCGGTCAGTGATCCTAGCCACGCCACTACCAAGGAGCTCTTGACACTTCCGGCAGCAAATAGCACCTCGTTGGTGGTCATGAAGCTTGACCCCACCGTTTCCTCTGACCCAGCCGCGGCAGCTAGGCAACTTTGAATAAAACACGGCATTCTTGTTGCCAACGCAGGCATAGCGCTCAAGTGGGTCAGCATTTCTGAGGTTACCACAGAGGATATTCAGCAGCATATTAGTGGAAATGTCTACGAATTTGTCCTCCTCTTTCACGCTTTTATTCCTCTCCTGAAGATGGCGAAGTATCCGAAATGGGCTACTGTTGGTTCTTCTTCCGCTCTTTTGACGGTAAGCATCATTATTTCGCCACGATAATATCGTCCCTCGCTGGCTGCTAACAACAGATATAGTGAGTGGCGCCTCTTACTGAGTATGTTAGCGAGAGAGAGCTTTGTCGTTGAGACATTCGTTTCAACTCTACCAGCAATTTCCGGCCCGACCAAGTTGGCGCAGCATTGACTTACAAAGGCGATCCATACTGAGGAGCTCTGGCTTACCGCGCTTCCCGTTGATCTAGGGTAAGCCTTGTCCCATCTACTTCCAGGGCAATATCAGCTGAGTCTGCGATACAGTTGGGTGCAAACCGACCTGGGCCAGCGCGGCGCTTATGCATTTGGATTGAAGAAGGCGGCTATTAGTCTGGACGAAAGCGTCTGTGGGATCATCAATATTATTGACGTGGCGAATAGGGAAATACATAGTGGTGAGCTATGGGTTTAAAAAGGGTAAAAAGTTACCCTGGTAAACATTATTCTGTCTACAATCACATATTTATAAGATCCGTTACACCATTCCTATGGTACCTGGAATAACAGAGTAATTAGTACCGATATTGTTGACTTCTATTAATTGGGAGTCAACCCCTGGTCACCTATAATTACCCCTTTCCATTCGAATCTTGTGGCGTGATGCGTCCTATATAGGGCATATTTCCCTGAGGTTCCTCCTTGACGGGAGCCGGTTCTCCGTTTTGGGAGTCCCTACAAATCTTCGATTTAGTTGCGAGTAGGAGGAACAATAAAGTAGAACACCTTGCTCGTCACGAATTCCTGCCCCAACGTATTGATAGCTCTCAGCCTCTAATTTCTGGAAAGTAGCCTCCATATGTAGTCAACGTGCGGTTATCACGTGGCGTAGAAAGCCGGTGCGGTGGAAAAGCCGCCCCGACCAGCTTCGTAGACGCGATAATTATCAGGTACGTCAGCAGGCCCTCCATGCGTTCCAGTTGGCTAAGAAACGGAGAGACCGAGAAAACTGGACCCCTTGCTTACATTTACGGGTATCTAAGTTAGTTACACAAGAACCCTTGTTCCATACTGTATAGTTATTACTAATATGTTCAACTCGCAGAGTGTCTCGGGATTTATGTGTTAGTTAGCCAACCTTCGTCTTTTTCCACTCCCTATACCATCCCAGATCCATTCCTGAACTGTATCATGGAGTTTGACCTTTGCCTGTATAACACCAACCCAGTTGAATGGCGTCGGTTGCAAAACCGTCTTGCTCGATTTCGCTGTTAAGTTATGATCATCCTTCGGTACCGACACGTTGAACTGGGGCCGTCTCACCAACTTGGGAACTGCAGTGAAAAAGGCTGGTAATAGAGCAAATCAAGATTGGTGGCTGAGTCCGCTCTGTCCCTTCAAAACCCGACTCATCAAGCTGATTCGAGCACTATGGCACATTCCCTTGGCGGGCTTGACGTTTCTGAAGGGTTTCCGGCAGATGTTGACCTCTCGGTTGTGCCAGGCGATGTATCGTCCCAGGCGATGCAGCCAGGGTGCCAAGCGGACTATAATCAGCTACCAGATGCTGCCAGGTTCTGTTGAGACATCTCCTACCAGCCCTAAATCATTGAGTGATTCAGGAACGCTTGGAAACAAAAATCAGGGCACCATGGCTTTCCCCATCAAAGATCTTGATAGCTCGAAACACAGGCAGCAACTATCGCAACCGTCTTTGGTCCCACGAACCGTCGATAACGCTTCCAAAGCGTCTCGGAGATTTGTATCGTTGCCGCCGCCACTTAGCCAGGCAATGAAAGCATTGCACGGATTCTATCACTGCAAAATATGGTGGATTGCATTGAACACGATACTGACTGGCGGACGGCGCTGATATATGCTGTCATTGGCCGCCACGAGGTCGTGGTGCGACTGCTGTTGAGCCATGGTGCAATGATTGGTGAAAGAGACACTGACCGGCGGTCGGAGTTGCATTTGGCAGTTCTGCACTGAAGGCAAACCATTCTACACCTGCTTCCTACAGAGAAGGACGCGTGTTTGAGCATTGATGAGTACGATATTGCCGGGTGGACGCCATTGCACATGGCAATCGAACGCGATTTTGAAGCAGGGATGTTGCTACTATGTGAGAGCGGAGCAAACTTGCAAAAGGAAGCACGTAAATGTCACTTGCAGGGAGATTCAACCAAAAAAAGCACTGTAATAGATAGATTAGGGGATATGCTTGACTGTCAACAGGTAAAGCCGGAGCAGCATACAATGCTGGCGAAAGCGCCGGAATAGATATTCTGGCGATTACGGATGTGTTCCGAGTCGGTGCTATTGAGAATAAAAGCACCTAGAACTTGCAAATAGAATCATCCTAGGATGCTGCCCTTAAAGAAAAATAAGAGGGATATTGGTAACAATGTAGGTTCTGCGAAATCAAGCACTCGAGTTGTTCACGAGGAACGCCAAGGAGGACGCGTTGACTTGGAGGGTAAGATAATGTTTGTGATACAACAACACTAATCTGTTTACGCCTGAGGACCCCCGAACCGGAAGCGGACATCATCATCATACGCTAACCTAGATGGCCTGAACGCCAATACCCCTCCAAAGTTGACCGCATCACGTCAACCAACAAGTTCCCCAGTGCCATAAGGTGTTATCAGGTTAAGCTTAAAACTAGTATTCGAGGTCTAATGGCAAATCATTCACGGTTTATTAGCTAGTTTAATGCCCTCCTGCCATGTTTACGAATATGTTAGAAGTATTACTAACTGTGGAGAATAATTATCAGAAGAGGTACCCTGTCTATGTCAGATCTGACACTCTCTGTCCGCAAGTCACTTGAGCGGAGTGTTTCCCGAGGTTTGGGAGACTGCGCCGAAGCATGCGGGGGTGGGAAGCTTCTGTTTAACCGGTTCAATAGTTTGGTTTAACCAGAATATTCTCAAGTTCTTTTCTCTTGCCAACAGTCTCAATTAGATATTTTGCTCTAGCGTACGTAAGACGGGCTAACACATTGCCCGTGCCAAGGTCAGCCACAACACAAGAGAGCTTGTTTCTGTCTTTTGCTCCGCACTAGACCAGCCACTATCCCAGAATCTGGCGATGTAAATTCGGAAGCCGGGCCGTGCTGGAAAACAAGACTGATGACAACCCGAAGACATAGGTAGCAATACAAGCAACAGGTTGTCTCGTCGGAGACCATGGCCGAGCTTCCCAGCTCGCTTGGGGATACCGGCGTTGTAACCCGGAGGTGACTTTCAGTCTAGGTACGCAAGGATTATTGACTTGGAAGGGCCTGCCAAAAAGTATAAAGCAGAGGTTGTCGGACATTCTTTAGACGCAGAGAGAAACAGCCTGAACCAGCACCTCACTTCAAACACGAATAATCGCTTCATCAAGAGCATCTTCCTCGGGACTCTAACATTTCAACCAATATGCGCGCTACTGCTTTCGTGAGCCTCCTGAGCCTCGTGGCCACCGCTGCCTTTGCTGCGCCTGCGGAGGAGAGCCTGTACGAGCGGTCTATTGAAAGTACGCCTTTCTCTGTAGAACGCGCTTTTACTCCAACTCCTACAAAATACTACGATGATGACTTTAAAGACTAGAGACTGACTCAGCTTCTCTTTAGAACGCTGCCCCAATTCGGGATCGCAGATCGCATGTGAGCAAGCCTGCACGAGCGTTGTCAGGAGGGCCTGCTCGGCATGCGGTAGCAGCAGCACTTGCCTGAGCGAATGCCAGCGTGTACGTTACGCTAGCTGCTACAAGTGCTGTGACTCGAAGTGCAACACTTGCTAGACTGCAAGCACGGAGACCCTTCTCCCAAATTGAGTCCTGTTCAAGTTTTGATGGAAGGATCGGGGTTGTCCAGATAGGCGACAATGTCTGTGGGAATAAAAAGGATAAATCACTGTTAAAAAAAAAAAAGTCTTTCTGGACTGAAGATCCTGTCCCGGTAAACACCGACATCGTGTGACTTCACGGCATCCTACCCAAACTGTATGCACGGCCGACTTCCACATTTTCCGTTCTCTGCCTGTAATTATTGGGGTGATTGGTGCCAGAAAAATATAGATTTAATTATGTCAACATTTCAACCGCGAACACTCAGCTTCGCCCCCCATACCTATCTCCGGCGCAACCTTGGCACAGATCCTCCAAATGTTTCAGACAATGCGGCCACCCATTTCCTCTTATACCTCAAATGATCAACAATAGTTTGTTGTCTGCACGAGAATCCAAGGACTTCATTAATGGTAGCGGGACAGAGTGCCACTTCGACTCGGCGGCTGACACGTCTTGCATCAACTTTTAAGACCTTTGTCAGAAGTGGCAAGAACTTTCTTGAACGTGATTTGCTCCCAAGCTCCGTTGGCTCAATGCCATTATTCAAGGTTGTGTGAGAGAGATTTGTACGGTCACCAAAATTTTATGAAATCCGGCCATGGAGAGCAGGCACTAGGTGTACTAGTAAGTTGATCATGCAAAAATCTAAATATATCATGACGACCCAGCCTTCAACCTCTAAGCGCAGCAGGACAACTAGGTGCCTACAGATCTAATAACAGTTTCAACCGCAAAACTTGAGAGCCATTTCGCAGCAAATAACATATTCTGCTCACCCAATTTGGAACATGAGCTCTCTGTAGGTGTATACCTGGTAGTTATACGGGCAGCTCTTCGATTAGAGTGCCCTGGCGCTCTCCATGGCGCGGTTTACCTTGCGTGCTTAAATAGGGAATCTTTAACAAGCACACCACAATCACTATTCAGCACACAGCTATACTTGACTAGGAAAAGCGCAAGGGTCACCTCGCAGCAGGTACAACCAGAATTCCCTGACAGTTGCCAGACACTCTGCCGCCGCAGCAACCACAACGACATCCATGCATTAACAGCATCAACCACGTGTATCGCAGATAGTTAGCTTGATTCTGATGGTTTAAAATATCCTAACGATACATCGAAGCATAAGCTCCTTCCACCGCCGCTTGGGCCTGGGACAGGCTTCGGCCACCCTCGGCCTTCCCTAACCCTGAGGACCCAACCACAAGATGAAGCTATTCCCAAATCGCGCACGGATCAACGTGCCCTTTCCTTTTAAGGGCCTACGATTTTTGGGATTTTCTCTCTTCTTCTCCTCCCCCCTCCAAGCTTGGTATACTCGTAGGGTCGTCATCAGCTAGTTGCAATATACTCCCTGAGACCGTTACACCGCTTGGCCAATTTTCTAAAGCAACTTCTGTGGTGTGATGCGTCCTATCTAGGACATATTTCCCTGAGGTTCCCCCTTTGACGGGAGCCGGTTCTCCGTTTTGGGAGTCCCTACAACTTCGGCCTCGTGACCCTTTCGGGCAGCTACTTCGGCCGCCGCTAGCGCCCAATCATGGTCATCTTCAACGTCAGAATCCAGAGCATAAATTGCCTAGAGACCCACAGTATCGTTGTACCGGGTTCGTGAAAATGCCTTCCAACTTGTCGTAGGCGCTGCGGATTGAGCTTTGCATTTGGTGACCTCAGAATTTGGCTGTGATATTGCTGTGTGGAGCTTCGGAGAAGGATGCACATTGTCGCGCCTGGGAGCTGTGAAGGAAATCTAATTGTGCCTGCTGCGAAGTGACGTTTGCGCTTTTCCTAGTCAAGTATAGCTGTGTGCTGGACAGTTGGTTGTGTGTGTGTGCTTGCTCAAGATTTCCCTTAAATTTCACTTGTGGACTGAAGCGTCATACCGGGACCAGCGGCAATCCGCTGATCGGAGCATCAGAACTCAACAAACAAGAGATACTGCCTCATTCGAGGACTACTATACCTGGCCGATTCACCGAAATTTATCATTCTATGTGGTCGCTTGGGTCTCTAAGGACAATTACTTGAATGTCATTGAAAAGCTGAAAGCTACGTCACGTGACTGCATCAGTGGGCGTTCTGTCCCGAACGTCTTGACGGCGCTTAGTTGCCAAGCTTTCAGCTCCTCTAGGAAGGCCGCGCTAGCACATAATGAGCGATGGCCAGTCGATCACCCGCTCATCGGGCCGTCACCGCTGGACGCGCTGGGTCAGGCTTTGAGCTGCAGGTCTCAGCTTCTGGGAACGGTGATGAGCTGAACATGATTGATGACTGGCTGGCAGCAAACATGGTCAACACAGCCCGCATCGCTCATTGGCCATTGTACCCAGTCGCTGCACTTGGCTGTTACGGAGCTATGCCTCACTGGTATGGGGTGCAGGGTGATCGTGGGCCTACGATCTGGTTGAGGTGCCACAGACTGCGCTTCTGACTTTTTCCCAGCCACTGGCTTTGCGGGTGCGCTCGCCGATCACGACTTTTTAAGCCGAACAGTCCCGCGCAAAGGTAGAGAGAACGGGCTGACATTCATTCAACGTGGAGATTGTACGCTCCATCCTGCAACCTCACTAGACATCATGTCAACACCAATTCCCCAGCCGCCTGGTGTCCCTCTACTGGGCAACATCTTCGATGTAGACCCAAATAATACATGGTGGTCACTCAAAACTCTGGCCGAAAAGTACGGTAAGTCACATATCGCGGGATTCTTGCAAGGTAGAAAAGACAGGGTGTTGACAACACCAGGCGAGATCTTTCAAATCAAGGTGCTTGGTCATCGCATCGTATTTGTGGCCAGCGCTGCACTGGCTGAGGAGATCTGCGACGAAAAGCGCTTTCGGAAATTCGTCGGTGGCCCCATCGTTGAGATTCGCTATGCTGTCCACGACGCGCTCTTCACGGCGTTTGACAATGAACCAAGCTGGGGCATCGCTCATCGCATCATCGCGCCCCAAATCTCGCCCGAGGCTCTCGCCGGCCATTTCGACGAATTCCTCCAATGCACCGACGAACTGCTTGCAAAGTGGCAGGGCCTCGGATCCGGAGCCCAAATCCGGCCGTTGAATGAGCTCAACCGGCTCAACCTCGAGGCCACCACGCTGACACTTTTCGGCAAGAAGCTGAACTGTCTCGAAGGGTCCGAACACCCGATGCTTCAAGCAATGGAGGACTCGACGTCAGAAGCCATGAAGCGGCCTAACAGGCCCAAACTCCTCAATTGGTTGGTGCACGGTAGCAAGTTCAAGAAGGCCACCAGAACGATGCGGTCCTTTGCCGCTGAACTTGTAAAGCAGCGGCAAGAACACCCCTCGGACCGGCGAGACCTTCTCTGGGCCATGCTGAACGCAAAGGACCCGGAGACTGGCAAACCCCTGAGCGACTCCGAAGTCATCGACGAGATTGTGAGCATGCCCATCGGCAGCAGCACGGCTCCATGCGCCATCGCTGCCGGCATTCTTTTCCTCCTCCAGAACCCAGACGCGCTCGCCAAGGCCAGAGAGGAGATTGATGGGGTTCTCGGAGACGGCCCGTTCAAGCAGGAGCACGTATCGCAGCTGCACTACGTCGCCGGCGTAGTCCGGGAGACGCTGCGGCTGTCGTGCGCCGCGCCAGGCTTCAACATCGAGCCGATTCCGAAGCCAGGCGACAAGTCTCCCGTCCTACTCGCCGGGGGCAAGTACCAGGTGCCGCACAACCAGGCCATGATCATCGTTCTGGCCGGCGTCAACAGGGATCCCGCCGTTTTCGACGAGCCCCTTGCCTTCCGGCCCGAGCGCATGGTGGGTGAGGCCTTTGAGCGGCTGCCCGCCGGAGTCAAAAAGTGGTTCGGCAACGGCAAGCGCGAATGCATCGGCAAGCACTGGGCTTGGGAATTTCTCGTTATTGTCATGACGAAACTCATCCGCGACGTCGACTTCGAGGCCGTCGATCCCAACTACCAGCTCAAGCAGGACGGCTGGTTCAACATCCGCCCGATTGACTTCTCTGTCAAGGTCAAGGCGAGGGCTCGTTGAGGATTCATGGTCTACCTTGTCTTCTAAGGAGAAGGGGGCGGGTAGTGTAGTACCCCAGGGGCCACCAGACCGTTCATGGCTGAGGCAGCCGGGCTAGTGATGGCTTCGCTGGTGATGGATTCCGCAAAAGCTTGAACCCCTTTTCTTGTCTCAACGTACGTAGGTCGTCGAAAGTGGCAGTGATGTGCATGGCGTCGAGTTGCGGATACGACGCCCGTGAACTGCAAGTTACTAGTAATGGGGTAATGGGGTCATGTACGAGTTACGAAATGTCAATGATGGTTACTTCAAGCGTTTGTCTGACCTCGATGTGAGTATGACGCATCCTACGAACCTTACTCGTCTTTAATGGGAGCAGCCAATGGCATCGATTGTTATTTTCGGCTCCGGAATAAGAGTGTTTCGTCAAGTGCATCCGTACTTGACTGCAAGTCCTAAACAGTCTCCACAGGGGAAAATGAAGCAGACAGAGGCACTAAAGAGGTGACTCTGATCACCGAGTGTCAGCTGGTATCTGTCAATGCAGAAAAATGTTAATCCAGCAGCAGGGTTCCAATGATTGCTTCAATATCCCTTCGGTCATGCATATTAACTTGCCTCATCACCGCACGCAACAGGTGTTGACAGCATGTACGATATGACGCAACCCAACAGTGTTAGGCCTTGATGAGTGCCGGCGTTCGAAGTTCATCACATGGCCGGATGCTCCAGCACATAGGTGCTGCAACGGGGCATAGCCACAACAAGCCTGACACACGTAAAAAATGCCGGATTGCCTGAGCCCTTCGCATCGCCGCTAAACATGTATCTGGCGGACAGCCCTAGACATCCTGCATGTGAACGAGACGAAGTTCGATGTCACAAGCCACCCTTGGGCCAGAATGGAATCTTGACGAGTTCTGCGCCAGCGCTCGGAAGGGGATGCGTGGCTAACAGTCGTTTTGCAGATATTACTTCATCCTGTGGTGGTAGCCCTTGAACTGAAATTGTATAAATCGAGTGCTTTCTATTGATTTGAGTCTCTTTCCTTTCCTTCTCCTCAGATTAAAATCTCGATTCCTACGCTCGCTACGACGCCGCTCGCTAGAACGAAACCCTCAGCATTTGCATCAATCAGTTTGCCTTACCGCCCTGTCCACAAAACCACCCAGCCTACCAATCATGAAGTGCTCGGTTTCCGCCACCTTCCTCGCCCTCCTCGGCACGGCAGCCGCCCAGGGTGTCACCATCTCCTTGCCCTCAGGTGTCTCTCTTCCCTCAGGTGTCACCCTTCCCTCCGGCGTGTCCGTCGTCACTGCTGGGGCGACCTCGACGGCCCAGGCCAATGTCAATAGACGCTACCACAAGCGCCAAGGCGCTGGCGGCTTTACCGGCGTCAGCGGATTTACTATCGGCCTTCAGCAAACTCAGACAAACAACGCGGCCGCTCAGCAGACCAATCAAGCAGATACCGCCAACGCTAATGCTGCATAAGCTGGCGGTGACTGAGAATCCAATTTTCCGCGTTATGCACGACTAAGGGTCATGGAGGGCAAATCACCGGGTTAATGGAAGCAGTTCGGAGTTCAAGATGGGTACCTTGAGGTCATGTTTGTGGTATGGGACACTCATTTCGATGGGCGGAGGATAATCGAGAGCCGGCCACAAGTGGATATAACAGGGTGAGAATAGTAATCGTTCTGAGTTTAGAATATCGCTTGACCAATGGGTGTTAAATGCCAGAAAGACTCACGAAATTGGTAGTAACTCTGTGTAGCAAATACCAAGTCCTGAGGCTCGAAACCTTCTCGATGGTTTACCTTCTCAGAGCTCCATGTGATCGAGCCACAACAGACACTTGGCGCACCTTTGTCTAGAATCTTTGTGGCCCCAACATTAATGAGTAGCGATGTCTAAGACGGTTGAGGAAAGTTCCTGGTTCCCTACGAACCGTATGCAAAATCTCAGCGTGGAATGGAAATAATGCTAGCACCTACAGGAGTAACCTCCGTGTTCATGCTATACCGATAACGCCGCGATATGTGATGTACACGTGTGTCCATGGCTACCTTATTGCACAGCAACCTAGATGTATAGTTCAATCCGATACTGAAAACTGTATCAACATCTTTGACTTATTGACGATTATCTTTGGCGAGTAATATTAGCCAGTTGAATTCCAACATCGTCCAGACTACCGACGCCACACAAGGGGAAATGAATAAGTGCCATCCTTCTGCAGGTAGTTATCCTTTCCTTTAACCACTAAACGAAACCATTGAATGTATTAGAAGGAATTCCCACACCTCACGCCTTCTTATGAGAAAGATGTGTACATGCTGTCAGCGTTTCTCCACAGGTCAAATTCTCGGTTGTATTTCAATTCCCGAACGCGGGGAAAGTGTCAGAACGGTGACAGTGCAAATCGGATTTGTACCACGCTGGACATGCACATAGCAGGAAAATCTCAAGAGAGTCGTTGCGGGGAACCATATCCGGCGACTTGCTTCCCCTCATGGTGTCCGCGTCGAACAAGCCCGTCTTGAGGACTAGGTTACATCATGATGAGCAACCAGGCCACCTCCAAAGAAGCCCCAATTTTTGAATGCGATTTGATTAATCAAAAAGGTACTGCAGCCGCTTCTATGCGAGCTTTGATGTAACATTTCTTTGACTTGTAAGCGAATCTCAGCGCGCATCAACCAACCCAACCCGACGGAGTGAGGGCAACAGATGGCTGCCGATTCGGACACACCCCACCTCCTGGAGACCTCGCTATGGGCAAACAGAAAGTGTCTGTTAATGTGCGCCATTGTGGCCGTGGCCAACATGCAGTACGGCCTTGATTCAGCTTGCCTGGCCAGTCTGCAAGCCATGCCCGGTTTCCTCCGAGTATTCGGCTACCCTGATGCTAATCTCAAGGGCGGCTATGGCATCGATGTAATGCCAACCTTCCCTCTCGAAATATGCCGAGACAGCATGGTCCTGCTAACTGGTTACTAGGCAACATTTCAACAGCTGATCGGCTCCCTTCTCACCCTCGGCGCGTTCCTCTCGTCCATCTTCGCGGGGGGGTTCGCCCACTTTTTCGGGCGCAAGCCAGCGCTCTGGCTCGCCTGCCTTTTGACCGCCCTGGGCGCCGCTATCCAAATTGGCACCACCAATTGGGGCGTTGTTTACCTCGGCCGCCTGGTTCTTGGAATTGGGAACGGGTTCCTCGTCACCTTCTCTAACATCTATTGCGCCGAGGCGGCACCGGCGCATCTCCGCGCCGTCCTGGTCGCACTGTTTTCGGAATGGGTAACTATCGGCAGTATCGTAGGCGCCGCTGTGACCAATTCGACGTCCAAAAACCTAGACAAGTCATCCTACCAAATTCCTCTGGGCATACAATTCATCGTACCCGCTTTTTTGAGCGTGGGACTCTTCTTCGTCCCTGAGTCGCCTCGCTATTTGGTGAATAAGGACAAATTAGATGAGGGGAGAAAAGCGCTAGAAATTTTACGGAGTGGCTCGCTCGCCGAGGAACAATTCGAGTTGGAGTGGGTGGAAATGGCCAAGGGGATTGAAGAGGAGAAGAAGCTTGCTAGCTCTGTTGGACCACTGGATATGTTTCGCGGTGCGTGCTCTGCACCTATGCTGCTCTTGCCGACCGCAACTGACTCTGTTAATCAACAGGAAGCAACCTGCGTCGGACATTGCTCTGTTTCGGCGTCATCGCGAGTAAGTTCAATTCTCACTCCTAAACTTGACCAACCCAAGTGACGCGTACTAACTATCATATCCAACAGCTCAGACTGGAAGGCAAGACTGATGATGATCCTACGAAACTCAATTATTCTAACCCGCATGCAGTGGCTCGTGGTTCCTCATCAGCTACACCACCTACTTCTTGCTCGTATCTGGCCTCAGCGTTGAAGAAGCCTTCAAGTATTCCCTGATGAAGTCCTGCCTGGGCTTCATCGGTGTGAATCTTGGCATCTATCTAATGCGACATGTCGTCGGCCGGCGCAGCATTATGATGATCGGTTCCCTAACGCAAGGTCTGTGTATGCTGATCGTCGCTATTACAGCGACGACATCGGCTGGTACTCTCGTCGCACGAAACTGCCTCATCGCCTTCACCTCGTTGTACATGTTCGCCTACAACGCATTTGTTGGAGCCGCGAGCTACCCGGTTGCAACCGAGCTGGTAAGCACAAGGCTCAGGTCTTGGACAGTGGGCTCTGCGATCAGTCTCGGATACTTTCTGGCCTGGCTCACTGGCTTCTGCTCGCCTTACTTTATCAACCCCGAAAATATGAACTGGGTATGTTGCCTAATATTCCTGAGCTCCTACCCTCTCGACCATGAATTTGATGATTATCTGACAGCACGTATAGGGAGCAAAATACGGGTATATCTGGGCTGGATCAAACTTTGCCTGCGGCATCTTCTTCTTTCTCTGTCTTCCTGAGCTAAAAGGGCGAACCCTCGAGGAGATTGACGAACTCTTTGAGAGAAGGATCTCCGCATGGAAGTTCAAAACGACCAAGACAAACATTTCCGAGGCTGCTCTCAAGGAGGTGCGTTACCGGGGAATGGTCGAGTCCAAAGAGCTCGCGGATCCTGGAGAGCTGGTCGAAACTGCACGCAAGGAATGAAAGAACGTGAAATGGAGATAGTATATCACGCCGGGGGATATATTGGCGATGTGGACGGGTTGAGAGCTTAACTTTTAGCTTTACGTACCGCGGTAGATGCAGCGGCGAATCAGATTTCGTTACATTTCTCACAGTTTGTTCGAAGCATGGTGGAACACAATGATGGGTTTAATATCCCTGGTATTATTCATTGCTGCCCATACGCTAATCCAAACTGGAACTTCCACTATTTCCGGGCTATGCTCTAGAAATTCCACTGACGGCACCAGTTTTTCATTAGCTCAGGTGTGATGGCGCGCATTTCGCTCATTGTCCTGCTGCGGTTGGTCGTACGTGACGTGTCCATAGCGACATAACTTTGCCCTTCCCTTGCCGCTGCCACCTAAGCCTTGTAAGTGTCTAGCAGCTTGACACCAGGGTTCTTGTTGATATCCTCAGCCTTGGCCTGGCTTTGTTCCAGCGCGTCAACCCAACTATCCAAGTTGACCAGCTTCTCAATGCGTCCGTCGTAAAATTCCTTCACCGCTTCGGCGAGTGGCTTCCATGGCGTTGTGACGGGGTTGATCCCGTGGAAATAGCCGTTGATGTCTTCGACAGGAACCTGACACGTCACCCCAGACACTTCGAGCACGAGGTTCGCAATTCCTTCGATGGGTGTCCAGTCAATGGTTGTCATATGACCGAGATCCTCAGGCAGCATTCCCAAATACACAGAGCTGGCGATAATGCTGGGGAGCCACTCCTGCCTATTCCAGAGTCCCTTCTCGCTGCTCGGGCCGGCAATCTGCCCAATGCGCATGATTTCGGTAGGGACGCCCGACACTTCGCAAGCTTTTTCCAAAATCATACTGCTAACGAGCTTGGACCGGCCATAGCCACCCACGGCAATGTTGAAATCCTTGACCGGCCGTTCCGGCACAGCCTCTGCCTTTCTCCACCCGTTAACGGTGGCGATGGACGAAATGAAAACGATAGGGACCCGCTTCGCCGCATTGCAGCTGAAGTCGACGAGGTTACGCACACCGCGGATATGCTGCTCAAAGGACTCGACGGGCATGTTGAAGTTAACCGGCCACTGGTTGTGAATGACTCGGTCTGCCTCGTGCAGTAGCCTCTCGTACACGTCTTTTTCGAGCCCCAAGTCGTAACGTGACATGTCGGCGCAGAGAAATTCCGCCTTGGAAAATTCAGTGTTTAACCCGCGTTCTGTGTTTGACTTTCTCTGTCTCGCTTCAGCGTCATCTGAGCGGTTCAGACATATGACTTTCTTGACTCTGGAAGAGCGCGACGCAATGTCGAGCATATACGACCCCAGTGTGCCCGTAGTTCCGGTAATGATCACCACCTGGCCTTCGTCTGCCGGAGCGGGCTTGTCAGCCCGGGCTTGTGACATGTCCCGAGTATACTTTTCCAGGATGGCCTCCATGGCATGGTTTTCATGCTGTCGCTCGCCCGAGGTGGTGTCTTTATTCCCTTTGTTTACTACGGAGAAGAGATACTGGGCTAGCCGTCGAGCTGTCGGATGTCCATAGATGACGCGCGTAGCCAAGGCGGAGGAGTCCACTCGGACGCCACTTGCTTCTAGACCTGCCCTGAGCAATCGAGAGGCGTTTATAACCTGCATCGAATCGACTCCCGCCGTAAAGAAGTCCGTGTCCGGCTCGAGCTTGGGTGCCTGTAGCCATTTCTCGAACAGGGTCTCGATTGATTAGGTCAACCCCTCTGTTGAGTCGAGGTTCAGTATCGGAGCGTCGGACGGCGTGACCCCTTCAACTTGTTGGTAAATTTGATCGATCTCATCCTTGTACATTCGAATGGTGCCTGCTCGCTGGATTGTTCCTTTACCCGCCCGAAGGAATGGCTTCTCAGGATTGGATATGGTGATGAACTGCCGCCCAATCTGGCCGTGGGCCACTGTCTCTTTATTAGCCTTGACTACAGTTGGCCAGACATTGTCAATGAACTCCTTGGCTTTCTCTTCATTCTGCGGGTGCTCCATGGGCTCCAGAATAAGGGCTGGCTGAAACCGGTTGCTCCCGACCACGAGTGCTCCCTTAACTCCGGGGTGGCCCATTACGATTGTTTCGATAGATGCTGGGTTGAGCTTTTCGCCGTTGGAGAAAACGATGATGTTGTCCGCTCGGCCGCAGTACATCCAATGATCTGGAAGTGTCGGATGAGGCTTGTACAGGTCCTTGGTACTGTACTCCTTGGCGTCGGGGAAGGTGTAGAAGAAGCCTTGATATCCCGGATGCTTATCCTTCCGCACGATGACCTGCTCATATGCGTTCTCGTCCGTTGCCTGCCTCCATTCACAACCAAAGACCTCGGAATTGAAGATGAAATATCGCCAAAGCCTAGGGTTTTCTTGCCAGTAGAATGGATAGGGAGCAAACCTGCATCAGTAAGTCTCATGCTTTCTCATCCAAGTTCACGTTTGCGACTTAGTTGTTGAAATTGCGTTACAGAGCATCACACCGCCCTTGGCCAGTTTCTCTCCCGTTTCGTCGGACAAGTTTCCTACACGTACAAAATCATCAGTAACGCCCCTGTATTCATCAACTCCCTTGCACCCTGACGCTTGCGAATCTACTTACCACCACCGAAAGCAACAAACGACAGCCTTTTCAGGGCGTCAATTGATTCCTGCACCTGGCTTAATTCTTCCAAGATTGCGGGAGGCAGAACCACCGAGTCAATTTCCGCATTCTTCAGACACTCGATTGCCATATCTGCGGAAAGAGGCCGGTCACCGATTCCAAGGGCTGCGGGAAGGTCCCAATAATGAACCAGCAGAAGTGTCATGTACATGGCGGCGGCATGGTAAAGGGGCACTGGAAGGATGTTCGTCAGTGCCTGGATACACAGTGATTCGCGCCGGGGATGCTGCGACACTCACTTGGACACAGAATCCTCTTGGATTGCCGCGACATAGCGTCGAGCCAAACCCTCCTCCCGTTCCACTCGCCCAAGTCGTGGTATTTATCCCCAATTGCTAACATTCCCTGTCTCACCACGACTGGCTTGGGAAACCCAGTGCTACCACTAGTGTGCAGAACCACCAAAGGATCCCACTCGGCATCTTCGAACGTCTTGTTGTATGGAAACAGCTCGATGTGCTCCTCAGGAAACCATGCAGCGACCGGGGAAGTCATCAAGGCATGCATGCCGCGCTCTTGGACCCACGATTGAACCTGGTCTTTATATATTGCGTCGAACCAAATGATACGGCAATCCGTCAGCTCAAACAGATTGAGCTGACCCTCTGTCGAGTTGCGCGGTGAAATGAAGAGCGCCTGGTATCCGGCCTTGATGGCGCCGAGTGCAAACACAATGTAGCGAACATCGTTGGGGCCAATGTACGCGACGGTCGGAAACTCGCCCTCCTTCGGCCGGCCTGTTGAGCTCACAAGTTTGTGGGCAACACGGTTGACAGCGTTGGCTGCTTGTTGATACGTGATCTTCTTCCATCCGTCCTTTGGGTCCGATGAGACGGGGATGGACACCCACTCCCGGTTGGGCTCAGTTTCAGCACGCTCGTCAACGATGTTGACTAGCAGCCGGTTGCCGTAGCGTGGTTCTTTTACTGTGAACATGTTGAGGTCAGGTAACTTATACGGTGGTGACAGACAGAGGAGATGGTCACTGCAAAGGGCGGTTGGATAGAAGATTCGTTGACGAATATGCCGAGCGGTCTTATAGGGCCATATGGTATAGGCCTTGTGACCACTAGGCTGTCAACGTAATCCAACTGGATCGGGTGCGCCATATCATTACATCCGCTCATCTGAGCTAACTAGGTTCTCCTTGGGCTTCTCGCGACGCGAGAGTTTGGAGAGGCGAACGAGATCATCAGAGGCCCCTCTAATGGCGACCATCGCTGCAACGAGTCAAAGGGCCCAGTGCCAACGGCAGCCCCGCATCATTCGCTCCAACGAAGCGCGCGGTGCGCGAGAAGCCGGCTCTGTTCGGACGGCGTAAACTCCACCCGCACTCCTTCCCCTAAGTAATCGCCGCTCCGATCGTGACCCGACACGCCGCCGCCGGCCCGCTCCGCGTAAAGCTTAATAGCGCGCCAAGCGGTGCCACAGCAGATTAGATATCAACCGGCTTCTTGGCACTGTCTAAATATCAGGTTGTGTTCTGACGAAAGTTTTTCCCTGCGCTCAGCGGCAATTCATCTCTGTTCGATGGGGGGGTTGCGAACTCCGAATCGATGAAGACCATGAAGCAAACCCGTGGCATTTCCGGGCTGAAAGACCGAACAGGTGTGACGCGTGACCCGCAGCAGGGGGTGGGTCCGGTAGTCGGGACGAAGTCGGTGCCGATCCCAACTTCAAGAGTTAAGCCACTGGCTTGCGGACTTCGCGGTCAAAGGTCAATATCCTACCGTGTGAACTGTGTGTGTCGCTCTGTCACTGCGACTGATGTTATTTGAGGAACACGACAAATCTGGAACGGGCGTAACTTTTTGAAGACTCCTGAAGAGCCCAGTTAACCGGCAATACGAGCTTCCTCCAGTGAACCGGGTTTGGAAGACCTAAGTTGCCAGCCAAAAGGGTTCGGACGGATGAAGTAGCCATGGGTTTTTACCAAGGGCACTAAGAAAATTACTGTGTGACGAGCACCAAGGGCGGCAAAGTCGGAAAGCCAACGCTGACGGATTTGCTAACGGACCGCTCATACCTTTTATCTCGTCCAAGGCGGCGACGATGCCAGTGCAATAAATGCATGTACGAATTCATAAGATTACATGTTACCCTCGCAAATACCTGTCTTGTTTCTGAGCGCACACTAGAATCTCAAAGCGAGCAGTACCACCGTTGAGCTCGGAGCGACAATTAAGTGTGAAAGGTGCTCTAGGCGAAGTCCTGTCGAAGTCCGGGTCGTGGAAAGGGGGTGCTCAGGACTGACGGCGCGGACACTAGAGTCAATACTCATATACAACGTGGTGACGCAATCCAGCGGAGAGATGCCGCGTAACACGGAGGCAACGGGCAAAAGCTCGTGCATTCTGACGCACTGGCGATCATGCGGCCTGAATTGCAACGAAGTCAAGAGGAGCCCAAAGAATGTCCCACTGAGACACCTCTGCCGAGGGAAGGGAGAGAGCCTAGTGGAGCCTAACGATGTCGAAACTCGAACTCGATCGCCTTGTGGAGACGCTCTCGCTTTCGACTTCCGCCTGTCAAGGTCCGCACTGTGACAAGGACAACCAAGCATGATGCAACCTGCCACCGCCTGCGTTGCGTGAGAAGTTATTCGGTGGCTCGACGAAAAACAACATCCATGACTGCATCTGTATTGCCAATAGTGGTAATTCTGGGTTCAATCCACTGCACCTGTCATGGCCGTGTCAAACAGTAGAGAGGTTAAAATGAGTGGCGTGCATCTCAATTATTTCGACTATGATTACGTTTCTTTCTTGGCCTTCCCCAGAACATCTTTCCGCTCATCGTACATCACCAGAGACTTTAGTGATAGAGAGGGTCACACCTCAAGAGCGTGGCCACCGCATGCCCACTCCCCGCTTGCTGAATGCCAGGGCCAACCAGCCAGCAATCAAGCACAGCCCGCCGAGAGGCGTGACGGGACCCATGAAGCGAAAGCGCTCCGTGTCGAGAGTCAAGGCATACAAACTTCCGCTGAACATGGTCATGCCGGCTGTGAAAAAGGCACCGGCGACGGGATTGTTGCTGGCCACGAGAAGAGCGACGGAGTGGACGAGCTGCGATGTGAAGTCAGCGTCTTGTTCTGTGGCAGCTTTGGGCAGTAAATTGCCAGGGATACCTGGTACTGGGCCGCAGTAGACCAATTTGCAAGTTTGGTCGGATCTGAGATGCGTTTCTTGAGACCGTGAGCGCCGAACGCGCCGAGTCCGACAGCTGCGGCCCCAAAGACCGCACCAGTTTTCCAGAGGAGAGTGCTGCTCATGGTGTCGTCGTCTTGCGTTAATTCTTCTCGGTCAGATGTCAGCAATAGAGGAGATGTTTCATCTGTCGCCATTCAGGTAAAGTTTGTAGTATACGGATTGACTCGGTCACGTCGGAATCGTCGGCTTTCTGTTCTCAGAGCCACGGGTGGGGCAAGTGACAAGTGAAGTTGAAATTGACGTTGGTGCGGTTCAATGGACGGAGCATTTTAGCCAATTGGCGTTGCCGCGGAATCAAACCCTAACCCCCATTATGCCATAAGGTGTGAAGACATGAAGCAAAAGTCCAATTGTCCAGCTCTCTGACTCAAGAGATTCTCCCGGCCGCACCCAAGAGGTACAACACCGAGATATCGCAGCTGTTGAGCTAAAATGGTTCGCGAGGTGTCTGTTACAGGACATCCCACATCACTAACGCCCATCATTTGCAAAAAAAAAAAAAAAAAAAGGCCTTCATGTTAGTGTTGCCGTCAGATTAAATATGCTTGGTGATTGCAACAACCGAATTTATCAAGGCCCTTACGAAGGGAAAAGAAAGCCAAAGCAGTTACTCAAACTTCGCGCGATTGGCGTATCTAGCTTACAAATCTCTTTCCGTATGCCAATAGCTGTGGGAGGGTGACAAAGAAACTTCGCCGCTACTTTAGGGAGAATGAGTCCTTGACGTTATGTGTGACTTCTTGCTCATTGTCAATAAGTCCCTTGGCTAACTCAGCACTTATTTCTACCGCAGCACTTGTCCGTCAGACGGGCTCGAAATGTCCTTTTAACATGGTTCTGGAGGCCAGCGGACTGCCACTTTCACGGACCCGGACCACATGCTCTCCTACCAGTAAACCAGTGACGCGCTGTCCCTGCCACTTCCGGGTGTTCTTCATTATTTTGATTCTTTTTCATCACCAGCTGAGCACGCTCTCATACGAGAAGTTCTTTATTCAGCGGTTGGGGCAACGTGTGGGGGGATGACTTTTGGACGGTTTCTTTTTCCTTGTCTTACCTCTCTCTACAGTGGACATGGGAATATTACCAAGCGGTCATCGGCGAAACATTTTTCGATGTCAGAAATTTCGCTTGCCATTCTGGCCATATTTCTCCTCTCTATTATCAACATAGCAAATATTCCGCCTTTTCCTACAAACTGTTCTGTAATTCGGGTATGTTAGGTTCTTTGTCCGTATAGTCGTTGTGGGGCCCAAGCGAGCGGTGGCCGCCCCACACATCCGGTCTGCCTCATCGGGAGCACGCATCGACCCATAGCACCCAAATTGGATTGGTGAAGCTGCAGAGTGAGTGGGGTTGGAACGCTGGATGCCATCAAGTTCGGCATTCAGTTCTACATGCCAACATCCATCGTTCAACACCCTCAACCACATAAGATCACGAAAATGCCTGTTCCCACAACGAGAGAAGTTATACCAGGATCGCTCGTGAATATTGTCCTCAAGGCTGATCAGCCGACGGGTCGCACAGTTCAAGGCGCCGTGGCCCAGCTTTTGACCAGAGGCAACCATCCCCGAGGCATCAAGGTTCGTCTCGCAGATGGCAGAGTTGGCCGAGTTCAGAGCATGGCGGGCACCATGACGTCAAACGGGGTGCCAGATGAACCTTGTGGCGACACGGAGGCCGACCATAGGCCGGGATTCGCAGGCTTTTCGCGGGGACGATGGGAACGACGACACTACACTGATGTGAGACAAGAGGCACAACCGCCATCTGCACAGCCCATTGGCCTCGACGCTTACATCAAGCCCGCCAAACAACGCGGCAAGGGGAGAAAGGCGGGAAACACCACAACCGGCGAGGTGACGGACGACAATTTCCCGGCGGCTCCCCAGCGCCCCGCTATCGACCCGGCCTCAGCAGAGCAAGAGGTCTTAGCATGCCCTGTATGCGAAGACTTCAAAGGCAATGCGGCGGCACTCATGCACCACGTGCAGTCTCATTTCGACGACTAGGTGATCAACACGGGAAAACCACTAATTAAAAACGGCCTACGCAAATCGAGAATGGGTATAGCAAGTTCGAGAGATCGGAGTCAAGAAGCAAAGATTTCAACCAAGGGATTACACCTGGGCAAATCCCAAGAAACATGCAAGCACGATAAGACACAGCAAACCGAAACGGATAAGATTACCACTGAAACCGCAACAAGCGGGATCTACCCTAAGTTCAGTATCATGCCTTGCTTGAGCCTCTCGAGCTCTTTCCTGCTGAATGGATCTCGCCCGGTGTAACTGGCCTTTTTGCGCTCGACAATCTTCCAAGTGGTGATGTCGTACTTGTCCCCGCCGATGCTCGGCGTGTCCTCCGGCCCCTCCATCTTTCCGTAATTCTCCACATAATGCAAGAGGGCCGCTGGCGTGTTCCAGGGATCATCGGGCGTCTGAATGGGCAGACTGTCCGCGAGACCGGCGTCGATCGATGTGTCCGGGATGGTGATGTTGTGGCGATCGGCGTATCCGCAAATGTATCCGTCAAACTTGTTGAGATCGAAGGTGTACGATTCGGCTGACCCATCGGCGGCCTTCAGCTCGACTTTGTCCGTGCGGCGTCCGGTAAAGATGTCGTTCTCGCGCAGGGTATAAGCGAGCCTGATGTACAGAGACATGATCAGACTCAAGTTTTTAACCTCCGAATCCGGCTTCAACCGGCCGATGCGTTCGAGCCGGGAGAGCATGGCGAGAAAGACACGGCCGACGAGACGCATCAATTCGGCGAGGGACTTGGGATCGTCGGTTCTGTATGTGGTCGTTCCGATCAGCGTCTGGGAGCGAAAAGATAAAGCCAGGAAGTAGATACAAAGGAGGTCACAGGAAGATAAAGCATATATTTGGGCAGACATCTAACTGAGTCTCACTTACCCATAAAGGTCGTCGCCCAAGTCCGTATGCAGGAAAAATGCCATCGTCTCGCAGACAACCCACTGTTCTTTCCAATTGCCGTCGGCTTCGACAAAGTCCAGCAGCAGATTCTCAACCATCTCAACCATTCCATACGCAGTGTAGTGGTTGTACGCATGCAGGTCGAAGTTGGCAGGGTCTCGAAATAGAGCCATCTGAGTTAAACCAAAGAACTTGCGGCGGCATGCGTTCGTGGCCATCCACTTGTGGTCGGGATGTTCGTCCACAGGCTTGCCGCACAGGCAAGTCTTGCCGCCGTCAGACACCACGCTTGCTAGGGTCGTCCTCATCGTCTTCATCGTCGTCATCTTCATCTTCGTCTTCGTCTTCACCGGGATCCTCCTCGAACGGCGGCCGGCACCAGCAGACGAACGTGTATGCTTTCTCTGGATCCTTCCACGCCAGTCGGTACTCTGTATCGATATTGCCCGTCGCAGAAGTCGCGGCCCACCGCCCGCTTCGAGGCACTGGGTTGTTGGTGGGCATGGTGGGCAGGTTGGTTGATTGCGCTCCGTTTCGCAAGCACGCCCGACCCCGCTCGCTGTTGTATGTATGCGAGAAATGGGTCCCTTGTATTCGTGGTGCAGTGACGGATTGGGCACTGACCAGGTGGGGTTTTTGGCGGTGTAGGCGGGGTGTTGCTTTTCAGGTTTCAGTTGCTGGCGTCCCGACTTGCAGTTGGAGCAATGGTCACTCACTGCCCGCTTTTTAAGTTCGAAACTTGGCTGCCAGCTGGCATCCCCTTGGACGCCTCTCATCACCTGTTCTTCTCGCTTTTTACTTCAAACCACCCTGAAGACGGCTCGATTAAATCATATGCGAGCGAGTAAAATCGACGGGAGACTGTGGTGGGGCGGCGTAGTTGGCCATCTCGATAGAGTCCTCCTCGCTGGGTTCAATGTTTCCACTCTGTACTGGCGCCTTGGTACTGCCCCCGGGGGAAGTCTCGTCAGGGCTGATGTCAATGTCTCTTCGTGCGCGTAACTGCGTGAACGGCTGCGGTGCGATGGGAACCGCGCGGAAGCTGGTGCGGTTCAGCGGGTCGGCGCCGTTCCGCGGCCCAGACTCGGCCATGGTAATTGTCTGATTGCTCGTTTCGTACCCGAAGTGGACGGCCCTTCCGAAACCTCCTCGAGAGAGCGCCCGGAGTATGGGGATGGAAGCCGCGACAATGCAAACCGCGGATTCAGCAGTACCCAGGGCAACTAACGGGATGCTGCCCCCTTGAATGCTGTCAACACCCCTCTAACATGCAGTTGTACTTTCTGACGGACCGGGCACCTGACTTACTGGCGTCCGTGGCACCTTCAAGCTTGGGTATCGTCGATGCCTTCGCTGCAGCCGTTGCCCCGGCGCTGGTAGCATCATCAGTTCGATTCAAACGTCGTGGTACTTCCTTTCGGGCCACTCACAAGAGACCCATACTCATGGCAATCATAGCCCCAACTTTCTCTTTCTTACTCATCTGCTGACCTAGCAGGTAGGACCAGGGGAGAACTGCGAGTGCAATATCTGAAATTGCTGAGTATACTACAAGGATCGAGTATCAGCTTCGCGCCCACTTCGTGCCCATGCTCGACGACCTCTTACCGCAGGAGAACACGTTGTACCTTATGGATACATTGATCGGAACGCAATTTTTCACTAGCTTGAAAGGCCCGCATTCGATCCAGACAAACAGCACACTGGTTGTGAGTGTCAACGTAAGGGTGAGCAGGATGAACCATACGCCCATCCTCATCCACCTGACTGGAATTCGGAGGAGCGTGACCCCGAACGACGTCTTGCCCCAAAGATTCGAGATAATCATCAGTGTTGAGAGGGCGTTGACAGGCAAGCCAAAGTGCGTGGCATTGGGCAGCGGGATGAACCGCTTGCCGTAGCCAAGGTTGACGAGGAAGGCGATCAGGCAGGCTGATGCCGTCAAAGTCACCCAGGAGCCCAGCAGGATCCAGTCGTCCCACCAAAACCCTCGGTGTTGGCAGTTCTTGAGATACAACCGCGTGAGCAAAAACAACCCTGAAATGGAGATTAACAACCATGTAAGGGCGCTCAGCTGAGGGCCGTAATCAACATCCGAGATTAGATCCATGTCCGCAAGAGAATGAGCAGGTATGGGAAGAACGTGGCTGGCCTAAAAATCGGGCCAAATCTGGAGAGAAGGCCAAGTTCGGCAAAGTTGCAAATAAGAGGGGATCCGGTGAAAGTGCGCTCTTCCCAGTCGGAAGCCCGGCATCAATATGAGGAGCATGCTCAGTCGAACCCTTCTTGTGCCGTTCTCAACTGCCGAACAACCAGGTTTGACCCCTTCCCGACACAGGAACCGGGACGTGTATCATTCTGCAGTGCATTTGGCAGGTTGTGAGACGGCTGTTGCACGTCGATCATATCGCTCGAGCAAAAGCTTAGTGTTCGGTATCTACGCAACACTTGAGGAATCAAGAAGGCCGCAAAGGTCGCTAATCCTTCAGCTGTCGGGCTTTCCGGTCTGTAAAGGACTCCTCATGTCACGAAATGAAGATCCTACAAATTTGCGGGTCCCTTCCGAGCTCCGAGATCAAACGCAGATCTCCCAAAGGAGTCATAAATTTGTTGCGATGCAACGCCGATCCGGGGAATTGGGAACCCCAACCCTCACCGGGCGACAGGACCCCTGCATTGGCGAAAGTTCAGGCATCGGTCTATCCAAAAGGCATCGGAGCTCCTTGCCGCCATAGGAACGGCTGTCGTTCGCCGCATTGACGGACCTCTTATTTTGGGATTTTGAACGTGCCACGCTGATTATGCTCCCGATCCTGATTATTACTCCATGCTCTGACAACTTCTTCCTCTCATCCATTCAAAGACGTTTTAAGCATGAAACGGAAGTGTTTTTGTTTTCATAATGACAACCTGCTGAAAGAACTGTCTCGTATGGTCCGGCACAACGCAATGTCATGACGCTTTGGCAACAGCTAGCCCATAGTTGCACTGTGCGTTGGCTTAGCAAACCACACTCCTTCAAGTCACGTTTAGGATAGTTACATAGTTCTCAGCATCTTTGATGTTTCCCACTAAACTTACTTTCTCAGCAAAAGGGGAGCTGACATCTTGACAAGATTTAGGCACCAATCATTCTTGGGTTCTTTCGTCATCTTGGATACCGTCTCTTTTGACTCCCGTTCAACACGCCACGCGGCAAACAAGTCGGTCATGTTTCTCAACTTCTTCGAGTTCACGTGTGCACCAGTATGTGCCACGCAATTTCCAGCACATTTAATAACGTTATGACGAGCATAAACTCTTGAATAAAGTCAAAATACCCAGTGCCAGTCATGCACTTAATTAGCTCGTGAAGTGGATGAGGATAAAGAAATATACTGGCATGTGCGTTTGGGGGGTTTATCTTAGTACATTTGGCGTGTATTTCGGTTTGTTGAATTTCTGTAGACGAAAGTTGGTTTAATTGAGGGAGGGGTGTATAACTCTAGGGGTTGATTTTAAGGATCTTGGTCCCCTTCCGATAAGTCCTAAATGAAGGAAAACTACCTAGCATATTGGATTGCCAGGGCATAGACCCGGAACTCATCGAATCGAATGCCGGGCTCTTGTTTGCTTCCGACACTCAGTCATAGTTGACAGCGTCCAACCTCTCGTGACAAACCTGATAATGGGGACATGACGGTTGGCCAGCACGAATCAAATCATGAAATTCTGTTATTATTGGTATGAGCTGGGTCTGGTGCCCGTGACGGCGAAGGAACTGGTGGGGGTCCGACTGAACTCGGTAAGCTGATGGCATAGAATCCGAATCTTCTTGTCCCGCGTTCCATGATGTTCCCCTTGCATGTCCGGTGAGTACAACACTTTCCCATGAGCGGACGAAGCGTCGGTATACAAAGACATATTATCGAACATGCTACTTCCCCGTCCGACCAAAATACGGTTACCGCCGATGTCCAGGTGACGTCTGGATCTCGAAGCGACGCGTGGAGAGTGGTTAGACGAACGCCCGAAAATATACACGTCCTGCGCAAGATTTCGAAGTTAGACATGGCCAACGGCGATAATGGATGCACGGGGAGGGGGCACCAACAAGAAGCCGAGGCAGAAGACACCTAGGAGGACGAATTTGTGGGCTGGGGGTAATGGCAGCGTCTTGAGTAGGGGGAGTGGCATGACAAAGATGATGAGATCGGTGATAAGATGCATCAGTCCATGCACCAGCCAAAAGTAAAAACGCTCGTCGCACGTCCATATTGGCTCTTGAAGATCCCAGTTCTTGGACACGGGGAGACAAATCAGAGCGCCTCCAATGATGCCGGCGATGGTCCAGAGGCCGAGGAAGACCAAAAAAATGTCGCAAACGCGTTGGAAGACCGGGAGCGGAAAGACGCGCCGGAACTGGAGAAGAAATGTGGCCTTGAGGAGCATGATAGTGACGTGATAACCCAGCGATGCGGCGTAAACAAGCTATCCATGGTGTAAGCACAGCTATATGTAATTCTTAAGAATTCTGTACTGCTAAACCAACGCACCTTTAGAAAAAAAGATCTCTCCTCCAGAGACAGTGTTTCGATATGATGGCCAAGGCCGTGCCGTGTTGCTAAAAAAAAAAAGAGCTGTTAATATTGCCACACAGGAAAGGATACAGCACAGAGGTGCTCTTCACATACAGTAGGTGATCCCGGTGTTACATGCGATGACCGAAACCTGAAAGCTAGTGTCAGGATAGGTACGCGACCTAAGGTACTATACCCGGTAGAGGACCGTGGATGGTTCGTACCATTGTTGCGGCCAAGGCGATGTCATCATTTCCAGCTTTTCGAAGGAGTCGTAGGCGGATGTAGAAGCGCAACGAGACAACGACAAGCATGATAGCCATAAGGACGACGACGCATTCGATCAAGTCGTCAGCGATGCTCTCGTCGGCCCTGTTGGCGTCTTCCGTGGGGCCTCCAGACATGCTAACGTCCTTGCGAGAAAGTTTGTGTGTTAACTTTTGGTCTGGGAAATCCCCGGCGCGGCGAGGGTCATCCAACCCGCCGGAAGCTCAACCGAATGTCGATTCCCGGGGCGACGGGTCGGATCACCGGACCAAGTGGGTTCTCGCTAGACTACCGGCGCGGCATGATGGGAGAAGATAAGCTATATATATATTCGTGGAATTGCGAGGTGAAATTGAGAGAACGTCACGGTACCCATCGACGCGCAAAAAATGCCAGGAGTGGGTTGGCTTTCCCTTTTTCTCACTGCTTCCGCTGGCGGTTTTGCCACGAGCGACGATTCGTCGCCCAATCGACCAATTTCCACTTGCCTTGCAATAGCGGCACTCTGCAACCGTAGCTGGCGATCCTCAGATTCGATAGAGCCATTGGCCGCTGGTTGTCATCTCCTGTTTTCCCAGACGGGTATGATGCCCATCACCGATCATGATCTGCAATGGGGCCACTCCAGGCCACGCCAAACCGGGCCCGGTGGCTCCCCCTACACTAACCAGGCGTGCAGTGGCTCGCCGAGCCCTTGGTTCGACGGCCTAGCTGTGAACGGAACTGGCTCCGGTCCCGCAAATGTGGTTCCGCCATCCCTGATGACTCGCCTCGCTGGCCGCGACCCCTCTCAGCATGCGCCCCATTCCGGGGATCTCGTCCATTCGCGACACGCCGGTCTTGGCATGTGTGGAGAACAGAGGAGCATCGAGCAAGCGGCTGGGCAGCCAGAACTTTCGGGTACGGAATGCTTCCGTCGACGAGAGGCAGAAAGGAGAGGAGATCCGAGCTAAGATGGTGGTGTACTCAACTGAAGATGCAGTATTACACATCTCCGCGGCTCACCTACATCTCTTTCGAGTTTCAGGTTTTTTTGTCTGTTCTGGGCTCTGACCAATTTCTGCGCCCATGGATGCCACGACTTGTCAGGTAGAGCGCGCATTGGCCCTCACACCTGGGCTTCAATGATTCAGCAGTTGGATTGCACAAGAGGACGAACGAGTTTGTCCAATCGGTGCCTGACGGGAGTTACCGTCACACGCAGCTCGGTCATGAAGTTCTCATCACCACCCACCAAGGATCAAGGGTCAAGTTCTGATACAACATTTTCCAAGCACGTGTAAATGCAGAACGCACAGACAAACAACACCAGGATTCGTACGCAAACATGCCAATGTTTAAATCACTATTATTACTATTATTATGACTGCGCTAAGCCGATAAACTCGAGCACTGGTACACCCGAGTGCCTAAAAGTGGATATTTACCTAGTGTTGATAGCAAACTTACCATGACTACTGCGAAGTACAAAACAAAAGGGCCTCAGTCCCTTTGACTACAAGTGGGTTAGCGGCCTTACCTAGCATGTGAAATAAGCTTTGTCAATGAGTACACCACGGTCCCTTGTACTAACGCGACTTATTCGGGCGTCCATTCCTCGTTGCACCGCTATTCAAACGCACGCGGTTAAGATGTGCTGCTTGCCAATCATATCATCGCTCACATCCAGCAGCTAGTCACAGATCAATCGAGTCAATTCGGGCCGCCCCGTTATGCTTAGGTTGAAACACAGGCGAGGTGCCAGCTATTACTCTTACACTCCTTCCACCTCCAGCCAGATGTCGATCGATGCCCCGATTACAACGCTTAGACAGCCATGCCTGGGGCTAGGGGTTGCCCGGACGTAGGACCATGTGGTCGTTCCGTTTCTATCTACCGAAGGGCTGCACATCTTCACTCTGGTACGGGACGACATGACTTAGTGTGTAACATCTGAGGAGACTGTATGGTTTCCTGATGGTCGGTTGGGCTTCTCTGTTTCTTTCTTTATGAAGCTGACGTCAGGTGAATGGAATCACTGGTTACATGCACGCAACGAACCCTACGATGTCTTAAAGAGAGGCTATCTGCTAGCCTTCTTGGTATTAATTATTTTCGCCAAGTTTTTTCACTTCGTCCTCAACGAGCTTGTGGCTCCTAGAGAAATCTCTAAGCGTCTTGGTAATTGCGGATATAGCATTGAATCAACATGTTGATTTTTTACAAGTTCTGGAGTCACCCTTGAACCGTGCTAAGCTGGTAATCTACTTTCCCGCCCATCCAATCGCGCCAGAACTGTAACGGTCTCAGGGAGTATATGGCAACTATCTGATGACGACTCTACGAGTATACCAAGCTTAGAGGAGGAAGGAGAAAAAGAGAGAGAGAAAATTCTGAAAATCGTGGGCCTTTTAAAAGAAAAAAGGAAAGGGCACGTTGATCTGTACGCGATTTGGGAATGACTTCATCTTGTGGTCAGGTCCTCAGGGTTAGCGAGGGCCGAGGGTGGCCGAGGCTTGTCACGGGCCCAGCCCGTTACAAGAACCAACCCGTTGCTTCGGCTGCCCTCGCATTCAGCTTTGCCTATGACTAGTTGTTGCCTCATAGTCTCTATCACACTTTAAGGGGTTATTATCCGTACTGGGTATAGGGATAGAAACCTTCACGGACAATTGGAAAGCAGGATATAAGTACCCGATAGAGCAATAGAGGCCTTAGTATCTAATACAAAAAGGCTCCAACATGGAATATAAACAGTTTGGTGGTAGCTACCGGGCCAATTGTTTCACGCAGTTCTCTTTGCCCTCTTTATCAGTTCTAACCCAAGATGATGCTTTGAGTGATCGTGGTCGCCGAGCTGCCGGCGGCGATCATGCATCAGGGGCCCATGCCAGAATTGGCAAATATCGATCCAGAGCTTGGTTTCCCCACGTCACTCTGTATGATAGGCTTTCTGCGAGTATGCCTCGAATCCTCAGCATGGTGAAAGTCCCGGGATTCTAACCCTCGCCCCTCTGGATCCTCCGTCCACCCGCTAGCCTGCCGATCTTACGCAATCTTTTTGAACAACAGCTCTTTCCTCGGATCGGGTACGCACTGTAGCAGATTGTCAGCACCACTCTCGGCATCTCCCAAGACCGCCTCCTGTATAAGACGCTTACTGCAGAACCAAATATGAGGTTGGGGTACCTCTCGGTCACCCCATCTGGCAGCTTCATGTCGTAGGTGAGGATAAAGTTGGCAATAATCATTTTAATCTCATTTGCGGCGAAGAAGCGACCTGGGCAGGCGTGGCGCCCATAGCCAAACTGCGGAGAGGTCAGCCATCACTTCACAGACACAGTGGCAATCCAGGGTATATACGTACGGTGAGAACTTCGGGGTTAACGGAAACGAACTGGTGCTGGGCGGCGGCTTCGGCTTTTCCTGCGTTGCGAGCCTCCTCACGCAAGCGGGAGAAACGCCAGGGGTCGAACTGGTCGGCATTGGGGAACACCTCCGGGTCGCGAGCGATGGCGTCGGAGGGCACCTGGATCACCACGCCGGCGGGGATGATCTGCCCGTTGGAGAGGGAGAAGGTCTTGGTGACCTTGCGCTGGAAGCCGACCAACCCGGCCGGGTACAGGCGCATCGTCTCCTTGACGAAGCTGTCGACCTTCTTCATGGCTTGCAGCGCGGCGCTTGTGAAAACGCCATCGTGCTCGGCCAGGACGGTGCGGACCTCGTCACGCAGTTCCGGAAGGTAGTGCGGGTAGGCCGCGAGATTATAAAACCTGCATATTGCTTTAGTACTCGATGCTTAGGTATCTTACCTACTCGTGCAAGACGTAACTGAATGCCAACAAGGAACAGATGATGACGTACACATTTGTTGCTGTTACCGAAGTCGTATGTATGGCAGCGAACGAGATGCCGAGCTGCAACCTTGCGAGCTCCTCTGTTGAGTATTGCCGAAACTTCTCTTGGCCGCTCATGATCCACTGCAGCATGTCATCAGGCCTCTCACTGTCCGGCAGTTGGCGCCTGGAAGCCACGACGGGACGCAGGAACCTATCTGCCTGCGCGAGCCGCTCATCAAGCCTCTTAACCTGGGGCAGGCGGTTGGCGAGAAATGGGCGCTTCCACGGGGCCATCTCGTCAACAGCGCGGCGAGCCTCCATCAACTCGACGGTGTAATTGATGGCAGCGTCGAGATACTCCTCGGAGCGGCTGAGCTCCTCACCAATGAACACTCGGCCGGAGACGAGCGCAACGATGCGGAGAAGTTTTTGGTTGATGTTGACCGAGGTCCAATCATCGCACGGGGGCAGCTCTTGGTCGATCGACAGCTGGACTTCGCTCGAAATCGTGGAGTTGAGGCGCACCAGGGCTGGCGTCAGACTCGCCTTGATTGTATGAGGGATCAAGGGCTGGCCGACGAGGAGCTTGGTGTACTTGGCGTACATGGTTTGGGCGATGGCTTCGTCAAAGTCAACCACGTCATCTGGGAGCTTTCTCAGCTCGCTGAGGAACTTGGGCGGCACAACCACGACGTCGAACTCTTTGAGATTGGTCAGAGGCTGAATCTCAACACCCTAGAAACACCGTCCAGTGCCTTACTGTTTGGCGTTACAATCCTGAAGACGCCGTTTTTAAACTGTCGAGCTCGTCAGCCTGGATCTGAACCAGATTTTGTGAATGTCGCGAAACCAACTTTGTTGTACCCCTCACGATACAGATCCGCTGCCTTGAAAAGGTAGGCTTGCCTCCGTTTCTCATCGCCGCCAAGCTCTTGACCCACGAGGGGGATTTGGCTAACAGGTTTCTTGTTCACAATATTTTGGAGCAGCACAACGGCAACGAGGGCAGCGAGAGTTGGAAGGATGAGTGGCAGTCGGGCGCCAATGGCGTCTGAGATCGTGTCGAGTTGCACACCGGCCATGGTGTGTTCTGGCGCCCGTGGTGACGGATATACTTGGGAGACGGGAAGAAAAGGTAAGTTTAGATCAGTGCACAAAAAGCAGGACACGCCGCGTCGTGACATTGATATAGAGCACTCCCGCCTGTGGTTACAGGCACCACACGGCTCGTTTTCAGCACGGCTCAGGTGGGCCACTCGGTTGACACGGAACACGGCGATCCGGGGTGTGCTGGGCGCACTGCTTCCACTTGTTAACTTCCGCTCTGTGCCCAAGACGTTTCACGGATGAGCCCCACAGGTTTAGTGCTTGGACCTACGATTGAGTTTAGCTCCCATGCATTTCCGGCCACAAGCAGAAATGGGCGGGAAGCTAAGATAGAACCGCACAAGAACCCTGTCAACGACATCCGCAGTCTACTAGTACAGGACGCTTTTGTTAACGACGATGCTCTGATGAAGAATTGTGACATTGATTTCTCAAGGCCAGAGAAAGCAGAGAGCTCAAACTCCCGTCAGTTAGCCATGCCCCTCTCATTTCTTCCGCCAGAGATCGCCGCTCAGCCGCTGAGCAAAGCAGTATCCAGCCAATCACGGCATGATGCGAAACCGGCTTTCAGGGAGCTTCCAACCATTGTCCCAGCAGTGTCAGCATCTTAAAACGCTTCTTTCAGAGTTTTCGATGCCACCTCTTCGTCCCTGCAAGTGGTTTTAAACACAAATGAAGCACGTCTGGTAGACGTGCTGGCAACAATCATTGGGACGAGAGACTTCTGAGAAATGCTAGTCTCGGCCAGCAGCGTCGCCAATATCTTCTGCCAAGGGCTGCACAGAGCGGATGCGTCCTGCGCGGTGAGTAACATGGGGCCTTCGGGGAAGCCCAATGAAACAGCAGGAGGAGATGAGGCCAAGTCCGGATCCTGAATCTTGACCACGTTCATTCAAACAAAGGGGTTCTGAAATGGGCCGTCCACGTTGTTCTAATGGAAGCAACGGTAACGGACCTGTATTCGCCGTGGCATATTCGCACAGGAGTGCCCAGTGTTCAATTTCTTTGAACGAAGTGACGCAAACCGAGATGCATCACTTCATGGTCTCTCGAAAGCTGGCAGTTAGATGTCATAGTACGGAGTACGCAAGAACAAGAAAGCGAGTGTTGCCCGGGCTGCTAGCAGGCGGGAAAAAAAAATCACTTTTCTTAATTTAATGTCCAATGCTTACGATAGTTTGAACAAGTCCGAAAGGTTGCATTGGAATCGAACCACTCCTTGACAATTCAGACGAACTTCCTTACCATCTGGATACCTTCACACCGCCTTAGGAAAAAGGTTGTGTTTTGCAAATTCCGAGTGCTTGCCATCATGAGCCACGGCACATATAGTGGTATGTGCCTTGTCTGTGAGGCTCGACGGAGAAGGTTAGGTTGTCACCGTATTCAGAACTGATAGAACCCTGTTGGACTTGGATATCAGGCACCTTGAGGCGCAATGTGACCAAAGCATTCATTCCACATGAGTTACCCCCACCCGGCACAATTCTTGTCTGCTACAACAATCGAAGACGGTGATCGCTATAAAGTTGGGTCAACCCAGAATTTCAGATGGATACGGCATCATTCCCAAGGATTCGGATGCCTGAAGCTATCGTCGGCAATGCTTCACGGCTGGTGTTTCTGGTGTTGCAGAGATGAATTGCCACTTGCAGCCACAAAGTTGGCAAAATCGGGTTTATCAACGGTTGGGTGCTTGTTGCCCCGCCTTTTCGCCGGCAAAAGCACCTTTCGATCCGCCATGATTGGCCAAAGCAGCGTTTGTCGTTGCAGCAGAGGCCCCAGGGAGATGGGACCGGGAACCAGTAGGCGTGCCAAGCGAGATCTTCCAGAAATGTCCTGCTTCAAGGTCCCCCGGAGGCAAGGTACATGTAATTCGTATAGTTACAGGATGTTTCTGACACAATTGCTCGCCCTTCTTGTGCCGGTGTTGAACGAGATCCCGCTGTCAAACCGGCTACGAGCTGGTTGCTTAAGGGCTGACAGGTGGGAACAGTTGCAAGCGCGAGAGACCCACCAATCGGGCCGTCTGCACATTCTAGTTGGACAGACCTGTGCGGCAATTTTTCGCTTGACAGGTTTTCGGAGCACTTGAAGTTGCGGCGTGACGAAACAACCAAGCCCTCGCTTTCGCTTTCGAGTTCATTGTTCGGTTCGACAATGGCACGATTACGGCTGGGCTACACCAAGTCTCGGACCGGCTGCTTGCGGTGTAAGCAACGGAGGGTCAAGGTAAGCACTGATCCCGTCCAACTCTCCCTATACATATGCACACCTCTGCCGTCCTTTTTCCCTTCTTTCAGGGGGAGAATGCTGATCTCACTGGGAACCGACGCAGTGCGATGAAACAAGGCCGTCCTGCAAGGCCTGCGTCCGCCATGGTATCGAATGTAGCCTTTCCACCCAGCCACCGCCTGCCGTCTCCCCGGCTGCGACGTCGGCGGCCGCCAACACACCACCCCCGGGGGGGTCGGCTCCCTCCCCACTGCCGGCACCGCCCCGAAGGAGCCGGCCGAGACCCGTCAACCCCTGCCTGAAGCCAAAGATCGAACCACCCACTCCCGGCCCGCCACCGCAGGGAGAGCACAGCGGGGGCTTCGGTGTCTTCGGTGTCTCCGGCGTCGGCTCGGAAGCAGGAGGGCCGTCGCCCGCCGGCTCGGTTCCGACCTTGGCCAATTCGCCGGCGACTGCCACGCCCGATCCCTTTCCGTATCTGACCAAGCTGGTCACCGGCCCGCCCGAGGAGGACACGGCCAACTGGGTTTTCGACCTTGAGCTGCTTCATCACTTCACCATCTCCACCTTCAACACCCTCCTAATTGACCCGGCTCGGCCTGAGCCCAGCCGCATGTGGCAGACCGAGGTGCCCAAGCAGGCCTTTGTGCACGTCTTCCTGCTACACCAGATCCTCGCAGTCTCCTCGTATCATCTCGCCCACCTCCACCCAGAGAGCCGCCATGCCTACTCGCTGCGCGCCTCGCAGCACCAGAATGCCGGCATCCGGCGCATGCGTCACGCCCTCTCAGACCTCTCGCCCACCAACTGCCACGCCCTTTTCGCCTCATCCTCCCTCCTCTTCATCGGCTCGCTCGCTGCCGCGTCCACCAACCGCGAGGCCATCGACGCCCTGACCGTCGACGACCTCGTTGACGTGCTAATCCTGGTCAAGGGCGTCGGCACCGTGCTGTACTCGTGCCAGGACCTGCTGCGCACAGGCCCGCTAAGCGACCTGTTTATCCAACGCGGCGGCTCCGACGAACCCAATCCGGCCCTTGACCGCGTCGTGCTGGCCGTTGGCGACTTCCTGGTCGAGATTGCCGAGACTGAGGCCGACGACCGCGTTCGCGCCATTATCCACGCCGACGCGTACCGGCTGGTCTCGGTCATCCGCAACTCGCTCGTCAGCACTGCTGGGCCCGAGTACAGAGTCGTAGCAGCCTGGCCCATCCACATGTCTGACGACCTCATTCCGCTCCTGAGGCAGCGGAATCAGCCGGCCCTGGCGTTGCTCAGCTACTACTGTGTCGTCTTTCACGCCGCCGAGATGCAGGGCTACTGGTTCATGCGCGGATGGGCACCCGCTGTCATCCAAGACATTGCCAGGACCATGACCGGGCCGTGGAAGCGCCACTCCGCTTGGGCCCTTGGTTGGATTACGGGACACGCTACCATGGGCTGATCACAATCACAACCGGAATTAAGCCTGAGATGTTCAGTGGACACCACGAAGAACACGAGAAATCCCACTATTGCCACAACGCGACCCGGTGTACTTTCAATTGCAGTTTATACGGCTTTGGGTTCTCACGGCGCATATAAAGGCAACCCTGTCTACTGCTTATAGTCAGAAAGTATATACAAGAAACGCTAACCCGATACCCGGCGAACCCTTCTACGTCCCCTCGGGAAATTTGCGAAACACGTCCATCAGTTTATCCAGCGGCGCCGCCAGCAGGCCCGCGGCCGTCTCGAATGGTGGCCGGTCCGGCGCCGCCGGATGGCTGCGCGTCGGCACAAAGTGCTTGGTCCGGTCGAAGCTGCGCGCCATAGCTTCAGACAACGCGGCGTCGATGGTCCTCTCCAGCGCCGGCAGGTCGTCCTTCTCTTCTTCCCGGATGTGCTCCGCTAGCGTCTCCCAAAGCGAATCAATAGCGGGAATGAAGGTTGGGTCGGCGGGGCCCATGGACTGGAACTCGTACAGCTTCTCTTTCACCTGGAAAAGAATAAGGAATTACCGTTGATCAGTCACTAGTTCCCGTGTGACATCCCAGAAGGTCTGAGAGGAAAGGAGGGAACGGGATGTTTATAGTACCTGCTGGTGCTCCGACCGGTCCTTCTCGGCCATCCGGACGCCATCGGGCACATGTTTTTCCATGGCCGGGTACACGACGAGCTCCTCGGCGATCGAGTGCCGCGCTAACTCCCACACGAACTGATTCTGCCACCGCACCTTGTCGTCGTCGCGCGAGGCCTCCTTGATTTTGTTATAGTACTCCTCCAGCTCCCGATGGTCATGCTTGATGCGGTCTGAGACCCGCGTAATAGCGTCGGTCGGCATCTTAACGCCTGTTTGGGTGCCTTGGCTGGTTGTGCTGGTAGTGGTGTCGGTGGTCGACTGGAACCGAATACCGTTGTGTGCAAGAAGTGGGCGGCCGAAAGCGCTGGTTAAGGTGTGTTTGACTGGCTGGGTAACGGCTGTCGAGTTGCGAATGGCCTGACGATACATGGCCATGTAGGAAGATATATGGCGGGAAGAGGGGAGAAATACTAATGGAAATATGATAGAGAGAAAGGGATTAATATGCTAGCCTAGTAATTCTAAGGCGCTGCCAACGAAGGCCCGCTGACACAGAGCGGGATGTGACATTTGCATCCCAGGCTTTGTCCTGGCCGCCATTACGGCACGATGATGATTCAAGACCTGTCCCCGAACCTTGCGCATAGTGATCTCTCGGGAACAGAACCGCGGCATGAGTTGACCGAAGCGTCGCCGTTAGAAGACTTCTGTGCCTCATGTTTTGGAAATTAGCGCGCTCTGAGTGGCTGATCGAAGCTTTATTCTGGAAGTCGGAAGTTTTGGGTGCCATTTTATGCCTTCTAGACATGAAGTGGTGATGTCATGCCGCGAGGGATAAACGTTTACCCTGGATGGGTTCGCTTTACCTAAGCCAACCAACAACGCATCGTCAGCATCCTCCAGAAAAGTGTGGCAGTAAGATGCAGCCAAGAACAGGACAACAACGGGCACAACAACTATGCCGTAGAAGACAATTGGAGCCGGTTGAAGTGTACTGAATTACGATTCACGCCCCGTGAAGATTTACGTTATACCAGAAGAGAAACACGACTCGATTACAACATTGTTCATTCTCTGATGATGTTCATGGTCTAAACCTCGCGATGTTTTGCTTCGTACCTCTATATTAGAAGTAAGCATTCCCATCGGCCTACTTCACTCTAACTCTTCATGAAAACGACGTGTAGCATGCTTGCCTAGACGTACACCAGTCTAGAAACCCCAGCTCACTTTAAACGGCACGCATAAGACGGTCAGACGACCAATCACAGTCCTTAACGTATCACCATGTGTTCCCTGTAGTAGCAATTTAGAGAAGATTTTGTGATGTAAGTGACAAAGTATGACCATATCCACTAGTTAAACATAAAGTGAGTTAGGAACATCTTATGCAGAATTGTCCCTTACTCAAGCAAAACCTCCCTTCTTTTTCATGGCGGCATTCTCATACATTTTTGTTTTTGGTTAACACATCACTTTTCTGCCTTACCTTGCTTTCCCGCGCCATCCCCAGTGGTTGGACACTTCCATTCTCCACAGCGAGCAACCTCACCCACCTACGGGTAGCCTCTTCAATCATTGCCGCAATCGTCCACGGCTTTCTACACCCAAACCTTCACTCTTAACCAAACCGCCGCTCTATTTGGATTAGTTCCTGTAGTTACTAGAGTCTAAACCTCCATTCTCTATATGTATTGAGGATGCTGTTGGTGCCACTGGTAAAGATATTCCGGTTAAATCTAGAAATCTCTGGTTACCACAAATGGTCTATTCATTCCTTTGCCTGTTTCTCTTGGCCCTCCGCATCTGTACGATAGCATTCCTTTCCTTTTCCCACCATTTAGAGCCGTAACTGCTCGAGTTTGAGATAGTCCGTACACATTCAGGTTGTTAACCGATGTCAGACGCTTAGGCTGCGCCAAGGCATGTTACATAAGACATTTCAATAATCGCTCGGTCTTGGCCTTGGAAACCTTGTCATTTGTGCCGTCTGTTAGCCAATTCACAGCCACGTGCGAAGCACAGGAGCCAATCTGTGAATGCAATAACGGCTTCAAATCTCAAGGCATTTTCTTTTCGTTTCCATCAGCACCTTTCACTCCTACCACAATCAACTTGGGCTTCATTTAAAGCCTAAGACAGAAAGCAAAACAAAGCAAAATAAGAAAAAAAAATCAGACAAAATGCCATCGTTGATCCGCTACAACCTTGCCCCCACCCTCAACGGGTTCATCGCCTCAGCTCCGTCTTCTCTGACACCCTGGATTGTCTCAGACCCGACCATCGACTTCCCCGCGCTGTACGCCGAGTTCTCGGTTTTCCTCCTCGGCCGCCGGACCTACGAGACCTTCCTGGCCATGGGTTCGGGTGAGAATCCTCTCGCAGGCCGGCCGCGAGAGAGCGTTGTCGTCTTCACGCGGGATCCCGACAAGGCCATCGAGTGGAGTCGGGACGTCACTGTTGTGAGTGATGATGCAGTGGGGTTTGTGAAGGCGTTGAAGGCGAAGCCGCTGGAAGGCGACATCTGGTTGATGGGCGGCGGGGAGCTGGCGGGGATGCTGCTACGGGCCGGCCTGGTGGATATCGTGGAGGCGGCGATCATGCCAGCGGTTGTTGGAAAAGGGGTAAGCATGTTTGGAGAAGGGGGTGGTGAAGGGGACAAGGGAGAGCAGGGCTGGCGTTTGGTTTTGGAGAAGGCAGAGGCATTGAAGACGGGAATCTTGATGACGAGATACCGGGTGCTATATTGATGAAAAAAATGTCATGATCTCATCTTAGACCTGGTCGAACCAGACCAGGAGTCTATTCAGGAGTCTATGCTGTAACGTCCAACGCTATGCTGTGCTACTACTATGCTACTCCTATGCTATAATTACGCATTTTTATTTAGAGAGCTTCCATCTCGGTCCCGGCCGAGTCACTCTCCGTCTGCGGCCGTTTCTCGCCCTCGGCACCCACAAAGTTGTGTGACATCTGGGGGAAGAAGATGCCTGGCGCAAACACGGCCAGCAAGGCACTGGCGATCAGCACCATGAAAGACTCGAGCACGACGAACGAGGGTTCGTCCTGCATGATGTGATTGCCCCAACCGCCGGCCATCTCAGCAATGCGGTAGATGCAACGGATCAACAGGGTGACATAAGCGATCCCAATGGCCCACATGAATATGCGGAACTTCTTTGTCACCCAGAGTTCTGCACCGGCTTGGTATTCAGGCGCAACGCTTCCGCTCCTGAAGCACCGGCCAGCGCGAAAGAGATAGTCACCCGCGAGGGCGCCAAACGTGGCTAAAACAACGACCTGCAGCACAATACCAGCCATGATGGTTCGGTTGCCGTGTTGGAGTAGATCGTATTTGTCTCGCCCGGCCGACGCGGCAATGCCGCCACCGATGGCTTGGATCACGAGGCAGGAAACATCGGCTGGGACGAAGAACAAAGGATATAGGCGAGGCTTGACACGGCTTAAGGAGCGGTTGAGGGCTAGGACAGCGTGCTTTAGAGTAAGGTACAGGCCGACGCAGATGAGGGTTGGCCCGAGAATGATAGCGACAATCTGCAGTTTGAAAGCGCTGTCGTTCCAAGGGTTCCTGGCGAGCAAGACACGACCAATGTATCCTGCATGGCCGTTAGAATTATGAATTGAATGTGGGGTCACGAAAAGAGTGAAATGGGTTCTTACCGGCAAACTCGAGGATGCATCCGGCTCCCACGGCGATCGAGTAACCCCACGTTTTCTTCCACACACCTATGACAAGTGTGATTATGGCAGCTAAAGCGTAGCCGATAGCGAGGAAGATGTTGACGCCCTCATTGGGAAAGTAGCCCAGTGTCGTGGCCTGGACTGGGCAGAGCTGTGACACCTCGTCGCACGTATCGTAACTCGGGCGCCATCCCGGAGGAGGTGTCTGCGTTGACATGGCGCCGGTCTTGAGCAGGCCAACCGCGGAAGACCGAGGGAATACACGCTGAGAGCCGTAACTTGACCCAGCGAATACGACTGGAACTAGGAGGGACCGGCGAACCAAGCGTTGGAATCGAAGAGAAGAGGAATCAACAAACCGGCTAAAATCAGTTTTGGTAGTGAAAAAGAAGGCTACAGCTACTTAACGAAAGACTGGGTGATAAAACCGGAACTTGAGATACACAGAAAGGTTGGAAATGCACTCGATAAAGAAAAGGGAAGCGCAGGGCTAGTGTTGTCTTTGGAGGTGAGCAGGCCGGATGAACCGGGCTGTGCCAAAGCTCCAATTATTACTCAGCGTTGCAATTCCGTTGTCGGTTTCGAGGAACTTTGGAACACGAGGACCGAAAGCGAACCCGGGAACACACTTCGAGGCGTATCGTTTATCTCCGAGTCCCAAAAAGTCGGAATTGTGCGAACGCGAGTATGGCCACGGTGGGGGCAGAATAGCCGTGGCCCTCGAATCGGTAAGCGACAAAATATGATTTGCTGAAGCTGCTTAATTGATCCGAGTACGATTAAATTGACGGCAGGTGTAAATTGCCAAGTTCACTCCACCAAACCCGCATTCCTCCAAGCGAGACCCTGAAAAGCGAACGGGTTAACGACAGTCGTCCGCTTCTGGGCATACCGCAGAGGATTCAATCTCTGGCACCGGAAGAAGCTCGCAGGAATACACACACACAAGACGCCTTCAAAGTATTCCGTACACCACGCAGAAACGGATTCTGCCACGCAAGGTCGGGTGGCATGCGCCTTTCGTGTGGCTTCAATATAACTGTGGAGCTACGCAGGGCCTGATTGTCCCTTATCGAACGGTTCCCACGCCCCGGACTGGTTTCCGTTCTTTGGGCAAACCTTCTCGAAACATATGTACAGGTTAGTGTAGTGCACACGCATAGTGTACCTCGTGCAGTCGCGTTACACTACGTGGCGCGTTTCCGAGACTTATTACGGGAGGCGCCGACGCAGACGGCGCGCTAACCCAGCTGATCAACTGGCTGCCCGAAGCGGCAAGCAATCCTACCTGTCTCACTCAGCTGCCCATTCGTCAACCGATTATACACATCAAAAGCAGGTCTGTCGTGAGGTACAAATATCGAACATCACTTCGAGACGGTACTGACATCTTGGCGCTGTCGGACCGTCAAACAGTACGAGCCCGGCCTGGCAGTCGAGTTGATTAGTGTAAGGATTAGTGTAGATGGACCCTGAGCAAGCCACGGCCCTTGGATGAGCTGCTCGTGTGACCCAGTTTTCAACGTCTGCTGTGTGGGTGCTTGTTCTCAACCACGTGGGTGGTAACTCTAAGTAATCTCCACCATTCTCCCGCCACGCTCCGGCCCTCGCGCGACACTGACATTGTATTTCACAGTAGTCTACCGACAGGGGTTAACTGTGTATGTATGCACATGTATTCCGTACATCACGCCAGATCGAACCTTGGGCGCTACCAAGTGCTTGGCCAATCATTGATCTCAGATCTTGACGTGGGAATCGATCGGCATCATGTCGCATCTCGTGCCGACGCCCGAGTCACCAGTCTCGGCTCCTCCCGACCAGCAACCAGACTTGACCCCTACAACCCCCGCGTCTCTCGGGAGCAGCCTCCCGAAACCATACATACATCAACCCCGGGGGTACGCCACCATTGGCCGACGGACGCATAAAAAGAGCCGCACAGGCTGTTTGACCTGCAAAACCAGAAAGATCAAGGTGCTTCCAACGTTCTCCTATCGTTTGTTTATTCCTTACCCCCATTAACTCTTTCGTCAGTGCGATGAGAGACATCCAGCATGCCTCAACTGCATCTCTCATGGAGTCCAGTGCCCCTTTCTCAAAGCCGGCGATGGTGCGGGCAGCTTTGCTCGACCATTCAAGGCCACATCACGCTCGCCTGTCTTGCCGGCTAAGACGCCAACGCCGCGTCCCAATATGGCCACCAGGCTGCCCGAGGGTGGATCGCTGCCGCTCCTTGAACTGGAACTGCTGCATAACTTCACTACCAAAACGTACACCACACTTACCGCCGACTCGTGTTTATGGGACTTTTGGCGTGATGACGTCGTCCAGCTTGGTCTGAGCGAAGACTACATTATGCGTGCGGTTCTGGCCGTCAGTGCCCTGCACTTGGCCTACCACCGACCCGATCGCCGTGATTTTTACGTTGAAGAAGGTATCATTCTACATCAAAAGGCCTCCCGGTCGGCAATGCGCGTCATGGCGAGCGACGGGATCGACAAGGACAGGGCAGCGAGTCTGTTTATTTTCAGCATGCTCACCATGTTTTTTGGTAAGTGTTCATACCAGCTCATTTATGTCGATCAGTCCTGCTTGCAAACCGGAAAAAATAACAAGATACTTCATCAGCACTTGCTTCTCCACGCCGCTCCAATCCCGACGGCACCTTTTTCATTGGTGAGTCCGGCTTCCCCGACTGGGCTTTTCTTCTGTCGGGCAGCAAGTCCATCATGGAGGTTCTAGGACAGCAAGCTGGACTGGACACGGTTGCCGGACCCTTTCTGCGCTACGGCCAGCGCCGCTGGCACGCCCAGCGCGCATTGCTCGCAAAGATCAACGCCAGCAACAACAACAACAACGGTAACGACGGCGACGATATCAATGAGGATGAATATCGTCCCGAGCAGCCGCCACCCACTTCCCGGCCTTTGCTCGCGCCGCTCCGCGTGCGCATCCACGCCGCCGTGTCGGACCCGGACCTCCTCCGGACCTATGCGCACGCACTCGACGAGCTGGAGCTCGCGCTGGTCGGAGTGCGAGCGGACCCGGCAGCGCCGCGCGACGTTCTCGACGCTATGGTATGGCTATGGGTTGTGTCGGATGAGCTGTTGCCGCTCCTTCGCGGGGCGGCGGCGCATGAGAGGAAGACGACGGTCCACCAGGAAGCCGTCGCTGTATTTGCCCACTTTGGCCTCCTTCTCCGCCACCACGAGAGCCACTGGTGGCTTCAGGGTTGGGGTGACCACGTCATCCGGCGGGCGAGCGAGATCCTGGACGAGGAGCACCGCACGTGGATTGAGTGGCCGCTCAGGGAGATGGCTCAGATGCGCTGGCACGGTGCCGTGGACGGGGGAAGGCAGGCGCCATCGTCATGATGGGTTGCCCAGGGAAGCAATTTGATTGGGCAAAAGCAAGTACCTCTGCAAGGGTTTACAGTTGTATTACAATATGGATACATATTTAAGTGTCCAGCATCTGCAGATGTGGCCGCTGGTCTCTCAGGAGGGTGTATATCACGGCGCGTATTCATTGAGGCTTTCCCCAGTGCTGTTGAAGCGAACATTGATACTAGAAAAAGAAACTATCATTATAATCCTTGACAACATCAGACTGAGTACTGCGAATTCTCCTGTTCACATCCGCTTGGTTTTATTTGAAACATTATCACTTCCCACCAGAACTCCTGGGCGGCCAGGCCGTCCTCCTCTCAGCCCTCACGTACAAATTGTTCGGCCGGATGAGCTGGAACATGGGGTCATACTCGATCGTCTCGGACTCATCCTCGCGCTCGAACCGATACCTATACACGAGCTTGGGTAGGAACACCTTGACCTCCTGCAAGGCAAAGTTGAAGCCGATGCAGGATCGCGGTCCCGTCGCGAAGGGGATGTAGGCCGCTTTGTGCCGCCCTTTGACCGCGTCCGTGTCCCACCGATCCGGATCGAACCTGGCCGGGCTGTCCCACACGGCCGCATTGTTGTGGATGTGGTGCAGTGCGGGGATGACGACGGCACCCTCGGGGAGCTTATAGCCACCGGGGAGGATGAGGTCCCGCAGGGCAGTGCGAGCAGGTTGAAAGGAAGGATTGTGCCGGCGCTGTGTCTCCTTGATGTACTTGTCGAGGAAGGTGAGCTTTTCGGTGAGCTCTGGAGTGATCTGGGTTGTGTCGTCAAAGTTGTTGTCAATCAGCTCCTGCAGGAGGCGATCCTGCATGCCTGGGTATGCCACCAGGCCGTAGATGAGCCACGAGAGGAGCGAGCTGGTGGTGGTGAATCCCGCCCCTGTAGCCACGAGGAGCGGCTCGATGAAGGACGTCTTGGGAAGTTTGTTGCCCTTGCTGTCGGTGGCGCGGAGGATGTAGTCTGGCAGCGCATGTGTAAGCTTACGTCTGAGTACGAGTCGTAGCTTAGCAAGGGAAGACAAAAACATAGCCATACCTATCATATTCTCGGCCTTGAGCGCCGCGTCTTGAAGGTCAAGGTCCTGGATACCACCGCGCTTGGCATTTTGAATGGGCTCGTCCATAAGAGTCGCGATGCGGTCCTTGATGGCCCGCAGCCGTTTCGGGTCGCCAAAGGGCAGCGCAGCATACCAGTCTCCCCGGGACGTGATCTTTTTGTTGAGCTCCAGTGACTCGGCAATGAGCAGCACAAGCTCATGGGGAGGAGCGTCTACTGAGGTGAAGTGATGGAAGTCAAAGCCGAGGACAAGCTTACCAACGGCCTGAGAGCCCAGCTTGAGCATGTAAGGATATACATTCCAGGCCTCATTCCGCTCGTCTAACTCGTCGAATACTTTGAACGCGTCTTCGACAGTCGCTTGCATGGTTGGGGCATAGTGCCGGACCGCCTTGGGTCCAAACGCTGGGGGAAGGAACTTGTGAACGATGCGCCACTCCTTGGTGTTGGTGTCGCTGAGAAAGACGCCAGCTTGTTGGTTTTTGATAGGGTACAAGGGATGGTCTTGGTTGATGACCTTGGAGAAGAACCCGTTTTCCGCAAATACAATGCTCGCAAGGGCTGGGTCGTTGGTGTGGTAGACCGTTCGGCCCATGATGCTTGTCGTGAACAACGGGCCATACAGGTCAAACAGCCGCTGATGGTTGCCCAGATGGTCTGGATAGATCTCAAAGAAGGCGCCAAAGTATGGTAGGCCTCTTGGGCCGGGAACCTCCCGGACTTTTTTGCCGTCTATGCTGATGGCGATAGGCCCCTCTGCGGTCAAGATATCGTGAAGCGAAGGAAGAGTGACGGTTTGTGATGAGAATGAAACTCCTACTAGAATGTAAGCAGGATGCCTTTCTGTCCAATAAGCTTTGCATAAGGAACGTACCTTTAGGCTCAACAATGCCAAAATGAGCAGCCACAATCTCTTGAAGGTCGCCGAGCTCGATGTCAGGCGATACATCGATCTCTCTTGCTGTTGTGACATCCTCCCCAGCCAAATAGAATTGTTTGCTCAACATAATGACGAGGAAACCGGTAAATAGGGGCTTCAATATCTGCGCTCTCAATCTGGGCAACGGTGAATGATGAGATTGGCAAAAGCTGAGGGGGGAAGTTGGAGAGGAGTCAATCGGGAATGTGTGGTACACCAAAGGTCAACTGTTACTGATGCTCGCGGCACTACACGCCTGGGCTATAATCTGTATTTGAGATTTCGAACGATATTGGGACAAAATCCAGCGAAGTCCCTGGGGATCGGATCGGCATTCAAAAGCGTGCCGACCCGGCCACCCCCCGGCACGCCCGGGAGTGAATTCCGACTCGGGGCGTACCATGCGGATTACACAGTACACCACGAAAGAGGCAGTCAGTATACTGAATAACCACTGGTAGCTTCGGGGCACGGTATCTCTGTCAATGTGGATCATGAACAAGAGCAAGAGCCGCGGCACGGCGTTTCTTGATTACAGGGGCTCGCCTTGTCGTCCGGCAATAGGGTCCGGAGTGGAGTCCAAATGCCGGTAATGGGGGTTCCGATGTAACCCCTGGCCGTGTTCCGGCAAATCACACTCGGGGATCGGGCAAGCCGGGCCCACGGCGCTCCACCTCACTGTGCGATGGCGCAAGGTAGCGTCCCGAGGTAGAAAGAAGCTTTTATTTCAGGAAGACGTCAAGTGGAAGTTTCTGATATTGCACTCTCAACAAGTTATTGCTCCACCACGTCACTGCTCGCTCCGACATGCCGCCGCATCGGATTTCAGATCGCCGTCTAGGCCGACAGAAACATGGCCTAAACTGTCATAATTGAATCGACAGCTTCCATTAGCAGTTTTGTCTCCCAAATATCTGACCCCTATCCTCGGCTTCTTATAAAAAGACAGATCACAATTAGTGAGCCCTCTGTGATTCTGCTCGTCCTTTTCGTACCTACTAGTAGTACACAAACACGATGGCTACAACTGAAACAGCGTCCACTCAGCCAGTGGAATTCACGACCGAAGATGTGGCCACGCACAAGGACAAGGCAGATAATTGGATGATTATCCATGGAAAAGGTTTGTAAGAATGAAATCGAGATATTTTGGACTTTGTGAGCGAAATTAACGGTTTTGGCAGTCTTTGACGTCTCACAATACCTCGAGGATCACCCTGGAGGAGTAGAAGTACTCGCAGAAGCAGCTGGCACGGATGCCACGGAGGCTTTTGACAACGCGGGCCACTCCGAGGATGCGCTAGAGATCATGCGCGAGCTCTGTGTCGGCGTGCTGAAGGGGTACAAGAAGCCAGCGCCGAAACGTATAGTTCAAGTTCCACGCGTCGTCAGACCGAACGCCAAAACACCAACGTCTTCCACCTCCCCAGCTGCAAAAGCCTTGACAGCGACGACATGCGTGGTATCCACCTTATGCTCTGCTGTCTACTACTCTCACCACCGCAGCATCGTCAAGAGGCTCCCCAAAGTCCTTCTCCCGGCGCACCATCTCTCTCAATTCGGCATCACAGGCGGCTTTCCCGCAGGCTTCCTCGCCGCCTCAGTGCTGACCGCGGTTCTAGCCGCAGTAACAGCCAAGCAATTCTCCAAACTCACCCAAATTCCGTCCGGCTTTGCCCGCTTCCCCCCGCACAAGCCCTCCGCCAAACCTCGGCGAACGACAATAGCACCGACCCCTTTCCTGGACCCCAAGACCTACCAATCCCTCCCGCTGATCCGCAAAGACACACTCGCAGGTGGTGACGTCCTCCGCCTGGTCTTTGCCTTGCCCACGCCGACGACGACGCTTGGCCTTCCGACGGGCCAGCACGTGGCTATCCGTGCAGTCATCGACGGCAAACCAGTGGTGCGTTCCTACACGCCAGTGTCGAACGATGCGGATAAGGGGGTCTTAGAGCTGGTCATCCGGTGCTACCACCCGCACGGCCTGCTCACTTCCAGATACCTGGCGCACCTCCGGCCCGGGATCGACCGAGTCGAATTCCGCGGGCCCAAAGGGGCGATGCGGTACCGGCGCGGGTGGGCGCGCCAGATTGGCATGCTCGCCGGCGGCACGGGCATCACACCTATGTACCAGGTCATACGGGCCATCTGCGAGGACCCGGCAGATGAGACCGAAGTCAGCCTGGTTTACGCCAACCGCAGCGAAGCCGACGTTCTGCTACGTGACGAGCTTGAGACCCTCGCGGCGCAGCATCCCGCCAAGCTGCGTATCTGGTACCTGCTCGAAACGGCTCCGGAAGCATGGGGGTATGGGGTTGGGCGGATCACGAGCCAAGTTCTGCAGGAGCGGATGCCGCATCCGGGGGAGGGGAGCAAGGTCATGCTGTGCGGCCCGCCGGGTATGGTGAATGCCGCTAAGGAGATGTTGGCCGAGATGGGGTATAGAGTCCCGGGGGCGGCGGCAAGCATGGATGACGACGTTTTTGTCTTTTAAAGAGGTACCCAGCCTGACTTCAACGTGCTTTGCGGCACCAAGCCCTGTGACAAGGCTTTTGTAGCTGCATGGGTACGAAGTAGTCGCCTGGTGATTTACCTTGAGCCTAGTGGCCGCCTCATTACGCCCCAAGGTCAACAACACATTCAAGTTGATGGTCTTTTCACCGAATACCCTAGTTGAGACGGTTCTGTGCAATTGAGAAGCTTCAAAACTCTATCACCTATGCTTGCTCTGTATTTGAATTACCATGAACCGACTCGCTCGAACCACCTTCCTAAATAAGGGCGCTCATTGTCATCCGCTGGCTGCCTCGGTTGTCTCATAGCAGCAATATGCTAAGTTGCAGCGGGAAACAACCTCGGCGCTTGACATTAATCTTTAGAAATCTAGCGGAAATGAAAAGTGCGAACATTTGAAAGTCTCCTTGCGCCAAGTGAGTGCCGCGTACGAAGTGAAGCCATGCAGGTAAGAAGAGGGGCGCATTCCATGACGAGACTGTAATTCCTTACCTCCCCGAGACGGGTGACACAACCGCTGGGTTCGTCAACAAGTGGCGTTATCGGACACAGCCTATACAGGGGCCGTCGCCAACTGCCGCGGATGCAAAGGAAATCACCAAAGTGCCAGGGATGCTGGGCAAAGCCAGCAGCCAAAAACCAGGAGAGCAATCAACTTCCAAGTATCAGACATCTCCGGAGAGTCTTGTGGCGACATGGCATGTGTTGTGAGCAGTGTAAGATATTGATGAAACATCTGAAGTGCACATCGTGTTTCTCATCTTGGCAGCTTTGATCTGTTATTGGCCAACTTGCGATCACGGCCGAGTTGAATGCATGCATTCCATATCACATACGAGCTCGACCACACAGAGAGAAGCTGATCGACATGATGTAAGCACCAACCGCCAAATCATGGCGAATGAAGAGACACAGCGAGAACTGTCTTCATGCGAAGGTCTATCGTGAACTGCAGGGATATTAAAGAAAATTCACAAGGTACAAGTGGATTCTGACGAGTTCTGCGTAGTGGTCTTCGGTTTAGCTTAAGAGATAACAGTGCAACTAGCGTATGCGGGAACAGCCGCTCGCGACTTTGAACAGCCCACGTCTAAGGAGGTGGGGAAGGAACGGCGATCACCTATCGCTACGGAGACCGAACCGTCGATGCTTGGTTATCAGGTGGCAGGTGGTACTGCAGCAGCGGCCGTCGAAGTCGATACGCCTCTATGGAACGATGTAGGGTCCATTCCCCATCTGAAGCCTCTGCAGAGAACGTCCTTGGAGACGCGCTGTTCCTGTTTCATTCGTCTCGGCTCAGCCACGGAACCATCTTACGGAGCCATATCCGACGGGGAAGCGGTCGGTCGATCTTACACATGATCAGTTCCTTCTCGTTATAGAGGGTTGAGACGATGGGCTAGAGGTTTCAGAAATACTTCTACACTATCAACGCCCTGGTTTGGCCGGGACAGCTTGTTGATCCACCAAACACCCTGATTTGACAGCTGGCTCAAACATCTCGTTAAGGTCAATTCGCAATAGTCACCGGTGAAAGTATCCGAAATTAGAGAGAATTTAGCTCTCCCGATATGGCACATGCGGACTGGATATACGAGAGTATGACGAAGCTCACGATATAGGCCACAAGCCACAAGACATAAGATAAACGCACTTTATTATATCACACAATTGAGGCTCAACTGTTCGGGGCCAGGCTGGGCATTCGACTGTATTGAGCCTTCGATAAGCTGCAAGCGAAATGATGACGGTCTCGTGGGAGAACACGCCCTGCCCCTGCCAGGCATGTCCTACCTGTTGTAACTTATGCCCACACGTATACACATGTCAGACAACATTCTCTCGCCAGTTTGTGTTGATGAGCAGTCTGTAAAAATCAAGCAATTGCTCTATTTATCCAGCCAACAATATATGACAAAGTCAACGCCGTCCAGTCCCTAGGTGGATATCCCGTATAGTCCCCAATCTATCTACCGGACCTGATATTGAACTTGAATCCAACCACCCCGAAAAGTATGCCACCGCAAACGCCAGGATCCATGATCTATAGAATGTATACCGCCACTCCCTTACAAAGGTCCTGGGCCTGACCCCTTGTGAGCCAGTTTGTTCGCCCCCAAGTATAAGCCGACCAAGAAAAACAACACCAGCAGCGCAATAACAACCGTCATGCCCACAACGGCCTCTAGCGCCCATACTTTGGTCCAGCGTCGATGCTGTCTGCACCGCCGTCGCAGCGGCAGCGTCTTGCACTGCCTATTCCTCACGCGCGCAATGTTAAGCCGCTCCCTCGCCCCGGCACGCAGGAGCCCGCTGTGGGCTGTCGACCCGGAACCGACCGAGAACCGCCGCCGCGTTTGGGGGGTCGCGCGCCGACACAGAACGCCCCTCTCATCCGCATGGGACCCATCCTCGTCTTCGTCATCATCGTCGACGGCATCACCATCGTCAATGCCCAGATCGAACAAATCATAGTCGACCAGCCCCTCCTCCTCTTCCTCCTCCTCCTCCTCCTCCCCACGCCGCCTCCTGGGAGAGGGCGAAGAATCAGGGGAACTCTCATCACCCAAACGTCCAGAAGCGAACCACCGCTCCTTCCCAGGCAAGGGCAAGCGATTGGCCAGCCCCTTGGCTTCCTCGAGCGTATGCGTGACCACGGCTGTACCGGGTGGGGTCGGCTTGACGTCCGAGACTGAGCAGACGACGCGCGCGGGGACGCCAAAAGCGACGGTCATGGGCGGGACGTCACGCTTGATCAGCGAGCAGGCGCCAATTACAGCGCCCGATCCTATCGTCACGCCACCTCTGGTAGCCAAACGAAGTCATGGTTAGTTCCGACAGTTTCTCCAAGGGGGGGGAAAGAGCGGTCTGGGTTGAGGCTGACGAAGAAAGGCTTTTTGGTTTATGAATGGGGATGGTACGAGGAACAAGGTTGGGGGGCCCGAAAAGACAGAATGAAATGGTTTGGGGGCCAGACGCTGAATGCGCGAAACTGGATTCGGCTGTGCATTGCACCACATCGGGTCTGTGGGGGTTGGGGTTGGGACAGGTACTAGTTCATCCCCATTCCCCAATGTCAAAGGGAAAAAAAAAGAAAAATAGTATGACTTACAAGATGGTTACGTTGGCACCAATCCAAACGTTGTCGCCAATCCTAACTGGCTGGCCGATGCTGTGTTTCTGGAGGCGCTCGTCGAGCCGTACGGGGTCTGCGTCTCTTTACATTTAGCCGTCACCTTCCTCGTGGGTCCCGCGTGCTGGCATTCGGTTGGGAAGACTGTGCAAGATGCAAGACAGGGGACCAATCCTGCGGGTCGGGGCATTTGGCTGACGGCACGGGAACGGCACCCGAAAAGGAGTCCGAGCACGACCCACGCGCCCGCGTAATTGGCCTGGACTGATCGGGGGACAAAGACTCACGAGTAACTCCGATGATGCAGCAGTTAGGGCCGATATTGCAGCCTTCGCCGATGACCACGTCGGCCACGGGCGTATCCATGATCATGCAATTCCTGTTGATGAAGGTGGAACCACCGACGTGCAGCCGGATGCCGTAGTCGATGTAGACGGGCGGCTTCACGAAGGGCGTCTTGGCCTGTAGCGTGGGATTTGCAAAGGTTTGGTCGTGCGTGACGGCCAGTACACGGTCCTCTGTGCGGTCACGGTCGGGGCGGACGATGCTGTAATATGTCTTAGTTCGCCGTCATGACTCGATCTCCCGGACTAGACGCCCAGCACCGGGTGAGGATCCGACTTACTCGAGCCACTTCTGGCTCCGCTCCTCCGGGTCCGCGTCGTCCGGAGTGTTGTTGAACTCTCGGCATGCTTGGGCACAACGGTTCCTCACCGCACGAAAGTCTGAGTTCCCAGCAGGGAAGATGACTTCCGGGAAGTGAGGGGAATCAGCCTCATCAGGCGAGCTGGCGATAGTGGATTCGCTGCTCATGGTGTCGGCCTTGCGTCGTCAGTCAGGCACCGGGTTCAACTGACGTCAGGTACCGGGTTTTGGTATCGGAGGCGATGCACACCAAACTGCCCCGTGCGTGAAAGTGATTGAGCGGTTGAGAATACAAACAACCAGCTGGGGAGTGTCTCGAGGTGCCTCGGCAGTCCCTTTAATGGTCGGCAGTGCCCGAGTCGGTACGCCAGCAGTGGCCGGTGGTAGGGGTTATCTTTGGCGTCTTGTGTTACGGTCAAACGGAGCCGTATCTGGTTCACACGACACCGAGAGGAGCCCAAGAGGAAAGGGGGGTGGTGTGTCCAGGCGCACTCCAACAGCCGTGCTAGGCTGCGGCTGCGCAAAGAAGCTGAATCCGGAAACGGAGGCAGATGCGGGCGGGCCAGTGTCAGCTGTTAGGCCTTGAGCCCCCCAGGTGCGGTCGGCGTGCTCTTCGGCGAACTGATACCTGGGGGCGATGCTCATAGTAGTGGTGTTAATTGTCGACGGGGGGCCTGTCTCCTCAAGTGCGTTTGTTGGCAGCTAGGTTATGCGTGAGCAGAAGCTGACCCTAAAAAAGGAGCTGGATTTGCCGGGTTGCCATCTTAAACCAAGAGCGAAAGATCAGCAAATTCCGACTCCCCCCCCCCCGCGCATGTTTCTGTCCCATCTTCCCGCAGACACTAAAACTATTCTTATGACTCTCCCCCTGTTCCTTGTTCCATTTCGCAAGTCAGGGAATCTGGATTTTGCGGCCGATGACACGCATAGCCAGCCAGGCCCTTAAGTTCCCCGGGGGATGGGGGGGCTTACACTACACCCATGTGTCTCTCCTTCAGTGGGCGTTTCCCCGGGGCGATTCTCCGCATATGTGGCTGGAAGATTCCCCTGGTTCCTCAGCTGTCCATGAGTGGATTCCCAGAAACACAGAGCCTGCAAGCGAATTTTCGGGCCGTCGTCGTGTGACAGAACCCCCGGGGACGGCGCAGCCCCTTGTCGCCTTTCCGGGATGGGCTTGCTGCAGGTTGAGCTCGCACCATGTTTGGAACCCTGCATGGCACAAGGAGCCAGTGGGTGGGGACGCGGGTGGTCCCTGTTGGCTTGTGGGAAAAAAAATGATGAGATGTGAGCGCGACTTGCCAATGGCCAAACGAGAAAGTGGTTGTCAGCCACCCCTTCTGCCCGGTTTCAATCCCAGACGTGGACATGGAGTCAGGTAATTGATTCGGTCGTCATTGCAGCTGGGGCGGCACGGCGTTGCTCCCCGGGATTGCACCGGGTATACACTGGGCCCCAACACGATCGATTGTCTCGCCAAGGATGATGTTCGCCCTGAAAAAAGAGACACGGGCTCAGCGGCTTTTGAGGTGTGATTCCGTGAGGCCCTGTGCCCCTGCAAGTTCCACCGGACCGGGCGATCCGACCACTCCGGGGCCGCCGCGGTTGCCTCCGCGGGCGCCTCTTTACTGGGGTTTGTGCGACCGGTCGAAGTGCAAAATGGGGCAGATGGGCCCGGCTTGTGGTCCCGGCGACCGCTAGCTCCAGGACCTCGCAATGCTTGTTAGGGGCCAGCAGTTTCGAGCTGAGCAACCCATTCGCTTTGGGAGGAGGGAGGGTCATTCTTGGGGGAGTGTTTGTGATAATTGCTTTTTTGTTTCGCATTTCCGCATCCCTTCCTGTAATTATGGATTCTACGCATACACAGTACACCGACGTGTGCGCTAGAAAGATCAGATCCCCCATCGTGGAGTAGATGTAATTACCCAAGTTTGCGACCCCCCGCCCGTGGCGCTCCGTCCCTTCGGCGTCCTTTCGGCAGCTCGCGCTTGATGAAAGGCTTTGCTGCCGGGTTGTTTGCGGCGCGGACGGGATAATCACCGCCGAACCAGCACCCCAAGTCCACTCGCATTGCTACCGGTCAACCACACGTCGTATGTATTGTTCTGTCTCTATGTAAACTGTACAGCCGATCCCATTACCGAGAAAATGTCGAAAACTAAGTTTTTGCTTCTTCTGTCCCGCCAACGACACCGACGAAGCACCGTTTGTCCTTACCACGTCGAAGGAGACAAAGGCGCGCTCTTTGACTGGTTCGAAGTTATGTAGGTCCCAAATACTCGCAGAAATAACGCGGCGTTTGTCGTCCATGCGGCTGCCACACTTGCCGGTGGTCTTAGAATGGGACGATTCTGGCAGATCTAGAGAAAATACGTACCTTTCCGCGTTCCTTACAAGGCTCGAAACGCCTAAGTGCGCCGAGCCGCATAATGTAATCCGTACTTCATTCGACTAGCCCAGCGTGCATAGTTTGCCTCTTGTCGAGAATCAACCACGTTCAGAGGAAAAAAAATGAAGGGAAGGGAAGGGAGGCGGCCGCATCCTCGCAGCAGCGGCGGGCGGAAGCACCCGCTATCAGGGATAATATGCTGGGTGTGTTTGTATGTAGCGGAGATAGTGCAGGCCTAGAGGGCATCATCCGGCGGCGGATGCACCGGTGCGCATCATTGCACATCATCACATCCAGAAAGCTGCTGCAGGATGCGCTCCTGCGACGGGTGCGGGCGGGCGATCATCCCGCGGGCCCGCCCCGCGTCCGTCCCTGCTTAATGCTTCCCCCGGTCCCCTGTCCACTCCCCCGTCCCCACCCACCCGCTCGCCACGTTTGGTGGCCCTGTCATGTTCCTCCCGCGTGCGCCTCTTTGCTGCGTTGCCGTTGTGTTCAGAATCGCAGCCTGTGCCTGGTGATGCCGGGCAGTGTGCCAGGACTGCGGGGTGAAACCGTACAGAGTGGAGTGCAGGGTCGGAAAGTGTTCCAGGTGCCTATGGGATGTTGAACTTGTGGGGCCAACGTCCTGTATGCATTTGAAGAATGTCCCGGGAACCAGTCATGAAGGGGGAAGAGAAATGGCGGTGATGCTGCTGCAACACAACGTCAAACAAACAACGGGATTCGAGCTATTGACAACAGGTATGCGCTGTAACGGTCGCGTTCAGAGGCTTTTGATGGCGGCCGGGGGGTGGTGGGTGTAACAATCAGGCCATTAGCTGATGAGTGTGGAAGAACTATTAGCAAGTTCGTAATGTCTACAGTCCCGTCATTATGATGGCGAGGACAAGGATACCCTCGGGCTTCCGGTCTCAAACCAATGAATTCGACGAAAGGATGCCGAAACGGAATGCGGGAGGGTAAGGAGGCAACTCGTTGAACGAGAACCGACACAATTCCTCTCCGAGTGCAATCGAGCTCTTGCACCGGCCCTAATGTCAGAAAATGCCGGAGTCACCTCCGACGTGACTCCGCATAACCGACAGAATCAGCTTGGGGCTTAGGAGGCGGAGACAAAGACATCTCGTGTATTCCTATTAGTGTATTCCTATTCTCGCTTGCAGTCACCCGCAGAAGATGCTAGATTGGGAGGTCAGCGAGGCAGTGCTTAGTTGAGCTACCTCAGTTGGGTCGGGTGCAGTTTACTGTTGTACGGCCCGGTATAGGGAATAGCCCTTGATTCTAGGAAGGTGCCCGGAAAAGTGATGACCCTGGGATTTTCAGCTCGGCGACCTCAACTGCTTCTTCTGAATACGTTCAGTTCTGCGATGTTGGCTTGGGTAGGAAGGTGGATTCCAAGTTCACTCAACTCTGAATTAGATCTTCAAGTTTGTTTCACTCTCAGCAATGACCTAGCTTTCCGAAATTTGATGAAATATGAAAACTATTGGAGAATACCTGATCCCTAGACAGCCAATGGAGTGCCATCGCCGACGTTTCAGAGCCGAAAGATGCTATCAGCAGGGCTCAGGTTCAAACATTGATTAACGGACCAGCCCAATTTTGGAACGAGACGGGGCCAGGAATACTACTCTTGTAACAGCCAAGTGTATTTGTTGGCAAAGTTCAGTTTGTCCCCATTCATTGCCCAGCCTTCCACTCGTCGTCCTATTACAATCTGCGGTATTCGTCTCCCAGACTCACCCCTCCTCGTCATGGCTTAATCAAACTTGGGCAGCTCGTAAATGTCGTCAGGATCTGCATCAAGCGCGTTAGCTTCTGTTCCATACAAGTGAACAAACAACCAGGACCCCGAGATGCGCCCCCTCAATGGGTTGAATTCAGCGGGGTTGATAGCGGACTGAACTCACCCTTCCCGTGCTCGACAATAAACTGCTTAACCTCTTCCACACGCCTGTCCACTTCACCAACCAACCTATCCGCTTGCCCTTTCACCTTCACGTTGCGGTCTGTTCCGACCTGAAGCGCCTTCCTCGCCAGGTCAAACCGACTGACACTGTTGACGAGCATCATGTCGAACGGCGTCGTGGTGCTGCCCTCCTCGCGGTACCCGGAGACGCTCATGCGATCAGGCCGAGGCCGGCCGAAGAGGAGGGCCTGTAGCTCAGTAGCGTAGCCATGGTAGTTGAAAAGCACGGGCCGGTCGGGCGTGAAGATGTCCTCGAAGGCGGCACGGCTCAGCGCGTGTGGGTGGCGCGATTCGGGCGCCAGGATCATCAGATCCGTTACGTTGACAACACGCACACGCAATGCCGGGCACAGCGCCCGCAGCAGCTCAGCCGCCTTGATCGTCTCGAACGTCACCTCGACCCCAATGCCCACCAAAACGACGTCAGGCTGGTTGGGCTGGAGTGCCTCCGGGGAGGAGGCGAAGGGCCAGACTGAGGCGCCCCGGCGGCAGTGCTCAGCCGCCTCCGACGGGGACAGGTAGACGGCCGTAGGCTGCTTGGACCCGATAGCCAGGTTGGTTTTGTTGCGCGACTGGAGGCAGTGATGGATCGTGCTGAGGAAGCAGTTTGCATCCGGTGGGAGGTAGACCTGGGTGAGGTCAGTGATCTGTGAGTCAACAGGAAGAGGGGTAAAGCTTACTCTCGCCGCCTCGGGTTTGATATTTAGGACCGCGCCGATGAACGACGGGTTCTGGTGCGAGAAGCCGTTGTGCTCCTGCCGGGCCCACGTGCTCGTCTCGATATAGTTGATGGATGGCAGGTCACCGCGCCATTTAACCTCGCGCGCAATCTTGACAAACTTAGAATACTGCACCATCATGGTGTGTACGATACCCAGAAAAGACTCGTAGCTGGGGAAAATGGCGGTCCGGCCTGTCAGCGTGTATCCTTGCATGAAACCTTGGCAGTTGTGCTCCGACAGCACCTCGATCACGCGACCGCCGTTGGCCCGTGAGTACTGGTCCCACTGGAAATTGCGCTGCGTGTGGTCGAGGACCGCGTCGAGCTTGTTGCTTTCGAGTTCGTCGGGAGAGAAAAGTCGGATCGTCTTGGGATTCTCCTGGAAGACTTTGTCCAGGAACTTGCCCGTGGTCTTCATGCTGCTCTGATCGGTACCCTTGTCGACGCCAAACTGTTGCCAGTCGACGGCCTTGAGGCTGATATAAGGGTCGTATGTCACCTTGAGCTGACCAAGTTTCTTCTCCTCCTTGCGGGGCAGTACGTCAAGCACAATTTTGGTTGGCTTCCCGCCGTCTAGGAGCTCGCTGATCTTATAACTTGAGAGCCAGTCGTTGAGTGCCTTGAGCTGACTTGGATCGCTATTGGCTTTCGGCAATGGAACTTGGTGGGCGTGGAAGGTTCCTTCGATAAGCTTGCCCTCGACCTCCTTGGGACCAGTCCATCCCTAACGAACTTGGTTAGTTCCCGCACAAGTGTCGCCGAGATCTGAGTGACGTTACCTTTGGAGTCCGCAGTACCAGCATTGGCCATCGAGGTTTCTCCATCGGCTTGCCAGATCGTGCTGCTTGCTGTATTTTCTTGATCTCGGCCACTGCCCACTCGAGAGCGTTCTGCAACTCGTCGTCAATGTTGCCCATATCTTCGACAATGCAAACCTGGTAGCCGTAGCCGCTGAACAAGGAGAGTATCTCCTTGTCGTCCATGCAGCCGAAGATGGTCCTTTCGCTGATTTTGAAGCCGTTGGCATGGAGGATAGGGATGACAGCCCCAGACTCAGCCGGGTCTAAGTACTTGATGGCATGCCAGGCCCTAGTTGTGTTAGTACCTGAGGCAAGCGAGGTTAAATCGTGCTCCTTCGGACTCACGTTGCCGTTGGCCCCGTTTCAGCCTCGCCGTCGCCGACGACGCAGGTAACGATAAGATCAGGATTGTCCATGACAGCGCCAAAGGACACAGAGAGCGCATACCCCAGCTCGCCGCCCTCGTGGATGGAACCTGGCGTCTCAGCATTGATGTGACTGCAGTCTGTCAGTCGTAGGTCCTAGGTCCATAGACAAGGTATTTAATCATGACTAACCTCGGAAAGCCGCCGGGCACAGAGAATCGGGTGATCAGGTTCCTTAATCCCTCGGCATTCCGGTCGTATTGGCCGGGGTAGAATTTCTCCAGCGAACCCTCGAGCCATAGCGCAGCCAAAGCGGCAGGCGCACCGTGTCCCGGGCCGACGACGTAGATCATGTCGAGGTCGTGGTTGCGGATGAGCAGGTTGAGGTGGGACCACACCAAAATGAGACCTGGACATGTTCCCCAGTGGCCTGTGACTTCGATTAGGAATCGCGGAGAAAGCGAGCGACAATGAGATTGGCATACCTAGGAGACGGGGTTTGAGATGTTCGGGCTTCAGCTCGGAGTCGACCAGGACATTGTCACGGAGAAAAATCATCGCTAACATGTACTCGTTAGCTTCGAACTGAATATAAAACTCGAGAAATTGAGTTAAGAGACAACAGTACCGGCTGCGATATACTCCGCCGCCCGCTGGAAGCTCTGCAAAGACCGCTTAGCATCATCTTGAATTGGCTGCTTTTTGGGCTGCACAGCGAGTTCGAGCACGCTATCTGGAAGGTGGGAGGGAAGGGAAGGAGGGTTCGCGATGGGAATATCTTTGCCAGACATCACAGCGTAGTTGGCGGTATTCAGGGCACCAAGAAAGCGTAAGGTAGGTGTGCAATTGAATCTTCGAGAAGCGCCCAATCTTGGTTGACTTAAGTCGTTGAGACTACAATGCTGGAGGGAAAATGATATTCGAGGAGTTTGAACAAGAACTCGAAGTCGTTCCGTTCCTGGACTAGGAACTTACAGGATTGCTAATGCGAGCTCAAGCTTTCAGGATAGCCACATAGTTGTGTGGGTATGACGTAGTCGATGCCGAACTGGCCCCAGTCCTCTCAGCGAATGGAAAAGTGGCGCGAGTGGCCGTCTGGAGTGTGCCACTGCTACTCCTGTGTAAAACTTTCTATACACTCACTGCGGTCCCTTGATACGTATAAAGAAGGCAATGTACCGGGCAAGTAAAGTCAATTAACAAATAAAAAATAAGCAACTAAAGAAATAAATGCTGGGCCGAAGAGGATCAATATCATGACAGCTCGGAAGAGGAGGGGCTAAAAGTCAACCGTGGGGAGAGTAGCAGGAGCAGAGCGAACGCATACCTTAACTAGCAAGGACCATGACTTAAAAATGAGACCAGTATGTGCTATATCACAGGTGAGGTTTCACGGTCTTCTACGCGAGTTTAGACCTCCCAACATGGTGTTTTACGGAACTAGAACACTAGAACCGAAGAATATGTGGGTGAATGTGGTAATTGTGTAGTGTCGGAATTGATCGTTGTGCAGTCCAGAAGGCGGCCCACAGGCCCCCAATAAAATAGCCCCCCACTGCGTGCCCGCCACACCTTCTTTAAAACTTGACACCATGAAGTCCAGTGAGGTAATCGGGCCTCAGCATTCAATTCCCTTCTGCCCTGACAGGTGGTTGCATCATCGAGATGCCGCGCTCAGCGGCTCTCAATGATTTCACGCAATGGCGCCAAAAATCAATACCTCTCGTCCTCGCCGCGCGGATAAAGTCTCTGACCCATCACCTGGGGTGTGGCCAGGGGAGGCCGCAGAGGAGGACCATATCCGTTCTTCCCCTTTGGATGCTCTGCCTGCTGAACTTCGGGATCAAATTCTCTTGAGCATACCAGATCTGAAGACATTGCACTCTCTTGTCCACGCTTGTCCGGTCATGTATGCCCATTACAGAACCAACCGCACCGCAATACTGCGCGCCTGTGTGAGCCGCGATTTAGACGGTTTCTTCGCCGACGCATATGCCTGCGCTAAGTCTCGGTTCAGCGCACTGGGCTCTCCGCGGACAAATGACAAAATCGTCGGTTTCGTCGAATGGTATCGCCACCGGCTGTCGAGCCATGCACTTGTGGAGGTAGACTCGATCAGTTCAGATGACCTCCTGTGGCTAGCGAACGTTCACTTCACAGTCATGATACCCTTAGCCCGACGGTATAGAAACTGGGCGCTCGGAAACCTGATACACGAGACTTCATCATCGAATGACCGGGTGGTAATCACGACAACAGCTGAAAAGCCGGATGCTGAATGCAGTAGAAGCGAAGAGATACGCATTTTCCGAGCCCTTTACCGGTATGAGACCTACGATAATATCTTTGGTCGCAATGAGGGAAGACGGGAAGGCATCATCTACCCCGTCGGTATCAACGACCTGTTTTTTGGACTGTTCAACCCCTGGGAGATTGAGGCTATCGGATGCATCGAACTGTTTGTCAGATATCATTACGAGGAGATTTTCGACAGTGTTAAGGAGGATCTTCATGACAGACGACGTTACTCTCAATCCGGGCCTGAAAAAAGTGCAATCAGGTTGGGGGAGTCCTGCGACTTGTCTAGACCCATCATGGAGCAGATAGGTGAGTTGTGACCGGCCTTGGCCGAAAACCATGAAGAGCGCCCCTGTGAACCGCTATGCTAACTCAAGTAGCGGCACCAGACTACGTGATGGGCACCATGTCGCGCGGCCTGAGATTGACAGCACTGCTTCTTGCGATCAACAATCATGAAACCCTCGTCACCGAAGCGCAGCGCTGCCTCGCCCAAATTAACGAGGATGTTCCGACAATGTCGCATGACTCCGAATTGAGAGCACGGCTCATCGCAATTGACGACTATGAGACGCACGGCGCCGAAATACAGCACTACCTGGACCGTACCAACGACTCAATCCCCATACGACGGGCTCTGGAATACAGCTATGACGCGTTGCGCATGGACTGGTGGGATACCAGGGACGAAGCCGAGCGTCGGAGGCGGCCGCCACGGTTCGGCGGCGACAAGGTTCCCCCTGACGGGCCACCCCTTTCATGGGTTCGCATTTGGGAAACTGTCTATGGCAACACTTTTGGGAGCTACGAATCCAATCTGAACACTTCGAGGAAATGCGGTTATGTTTTGTGGGATGAGCATCGATGGAATCTCACAGCGAAGCTATGGAAGGGGGTACCGGTGTTTCCCCGGGACGGTTGAGGCTATACATAGTTAACGTACCAGTAGCCTGGGGTGAATGCTCCCTCACAACTGTAACGGTTACAAAATTCAAGAGCACTGGCGTGAAAGGGCGGGTCAATCCGGCAAAACGCCTTGCTGCTTACTTTGCCGGTCGATTCGTCCCGGTCAGCATGCAGCAGTCCCTTGCAGATGGCAAGGGTGATAAGCCGAAAACAGCTCGTAAGTGAGGGGAAGTCCAACTCTACGTGGGATACAAATGCCGATGATACCTGGTATATATAATGGTCGTACTGGCATTAGTCTCCCCTTAGCTGATCAGTGAGAGGGAGTAAAATCCGCTGTTTCTTGCTCCACTAAGTACGTGTCTGCTTGGTGATCATGTCAAACATCAATTTGGTTGGTGTTCTTCTGTCCGGCATACTTTGTGTTGCTGCTTTGCAACGCCCAGATGCGCATCAGTATCCATTGTTTGAGTATGAGGCAAATCCATTGACGCAGGAGAAGCTCGACGTGCTCCTTGAGAAATTCGATGCTCTGGATAAAGCCCCTCTCTTCAAGTTCGACGATGAAGACGGTCAAGAGAGTCCGGCTGCAAGCGAACGAGACTGCAAAGCGTTCCCCGGGGATTCAGAATGGCCTTCCCAGAGCACCTGGGCAACCTTTGACAAGCTCCTTGGCGGAGCACTTATTGAGACCCTCCCGGTGGCCGCTTCGTGCTACTTGAACCTGGGTGTCTACGATGCCGAAAAATGCGCTGCGGTGCGCAACTCTTTCACCGATCCTTATTTTCAGTGAGACTCGTGGTAATCATTTTAGTCGTCGCCGACGAAAGCAGGCTGACTATCGCAGCGAAAATGACCCTACATCCATTTTCTGGCCGTTGTACCAGGGAAGAACCTGCATGCCGACGGACAACCCGGAAAGCGGAGAATGCACCTGGGGAGGCTTCCCCGTTTACGCGGTGAACGTTAGCAGTGTAAGGCATATCCAGCTGGCGGTTAACTTCGCCCGCAACGCCAACCTGCGGTTAGTTATCAAGAATACGGGACATTGTTACCTCGGCAAGAGCAGCGGTGCCGGCGCTCTCAGCATTTGGACGCATAACTTGAAGGACATAAAGTACTATCCGCACATCGATATACCGGGATACTCCGGGCCCGCTATGAAAGTTGGCGCCGGGATGACTGTGAGGGAGGTGTATGCGGAAGCGGACCGGAATGATGTCAGTGCGTTGGGTGGCATCTGCGAGGTGAGTCCACGCATCAAGAATGTAGCGTAAAACCTTCTCGTCACACAAACTTACCGGAGTAGAGCGTCGGATATGCTGGGGGGTATATCGCCGGCGGCGGGCACACGCCCCTATCCGGTCTGTACGGCATGGCTGCGGACCATGTCATGGCGCTGGAAGTTGTCACAGCCGACGGGCGCTTCATTACCGCGTCCCCCAAAGAAAACAAAGACCTATTCTGGGCGCTTCGCGGGGGCGGCGGCAGCACCTTTGGCGTGGTCACCTCTGTGATCATCCGCGTCCATCCCAAGCTCCCCGTGACGATCTCCACCTTCACCCTCAGCACCTCTCCGACTGTCAGCGCCGTCGCATTCTGGGAAGCTCTGTACACCTACTTCTCCCTGTTCATTCCCTTTACCGACGCAGGCACGTACTCCTGGTTCGTCCTTTCTCCGAAGGGCCCCAATGACTTCACGTTTTCCATGGAGCCTTTCTTTGCGCCCAACCACACCGTGTCCTCCTTCAACACCCTGATAGAGCCCCTCACAGCCCGCCTCAAGTTCCTGGGAATTCCTTTTCGGCCCAACACCACCACTTATCCGTCCTTCTATGCTGCTTACAACGCCACCTGGGGCAGCGACCGAATCCTCAACAGCGCCGGCGGAGTTTCGGTACCAAGCAACCGGCTGCTGCCGCGGCGTAACTGGGAGGACCCCGTCCGGTTTAACGCGACGTTCGGCGTGATCCGCGCGCACGTTGAGACCGGCGGACGACGGCTCATGGGCTACCACCAGGCACCGCGGAACCGCGCAGGCGTCGACAACGCCGTCAACTCGGCCTTCCGCGAGACGGTGTGCATGCTGATTTTGTCGGCAAGGTTACCCGCCGCCCCCGGTAACGGCACCGGCGGCGGGCGGGGCCCAACCGATGACGAGATTCGCGCCGCGTCGCGCGAGCTCCGCGAGGAAATCATCGCACCGTTGCGTAAGGTCGCGCCTGAGAGTGAAGGTGGCGGGGCCTACCTGAACGAGGCCAATATTGACGAGCCTGAGTGGCAGCGCACGTTTTACGGCGTGCACTACGAGCGGTTGCTGCGTCTGAAGCGAAAGTGGGATCCTAAGGAGGTGTTTTATGCAACCACGGCCGTGGGCAGCGAAGGATGGGAGGTCAGGGATGGTGATCGGGGCGTGCAGACGCAGGACGGCAAGTTGTGTCGAGTTTAATGGGAATTGTTGAGTCAATCGAAGATGGCAGATGGGGGGGGGGGAAACAGGATTGTTTGAGTGCTGCTGTTGGTGCTTGGAGTCATTCGATCCACGCGAGAGATATCCTCTGCCGATCAGTGAGTGGCAGAAAAGATGATTGATTGCTGTGGAGTGATTCCAATGGATTCGTTCGGCCCGAGCTGTTACTGGGCTCTAACTTGGACAACGGGGAGCTGAGACAAGTTCTACAGCGACCGCATAATGTACAGATTGGCGTCTGGTCTACAAAAGCCTATTATAACGAGATAACATGCCATGAGTGAACAGCAAGATGATGAAAGGTTGAGGCAAATATTCAATAATGATTCAATGAACAGCAAGCATCGTGCACAACCCCGTTCTGGTTCGGCTGGTTCACTGGGTGCTGGTGGAGAATGGAAGTGAAGTGGCTCAGTCCTCGGCTTGGAAGCCCGGTCCGTTCTCCATATCCGGGCCCGGTGCCCCCGAATGGCGGAGCCAGCGAGCCGATGAAAGGTTGTCTTTCTTCGGCGGGTTCGGACCGAGTGCATCCAGGAGAGACGAGCAGCCAGAAATCACTGCTCTTTCGGCTCTAGCGTGATACTAATTCCTGGGAACGGTTTGAATAGAATCGAATAATCAGAAATATAGCTCACCGGATTCCAGCTCACAAATTTATCTCGGCTTGTTGTCCTGGTTTTTTCTTTCAATAAAATGGCGTCGTGCCATCTCAAGACTGGTTGCGAGCCGTTTCTCCATCCATATAACCAATGAATTGTGCAGCAATTACAGCCAAATATCACGATCTAACGGTTGTTAGCCGTTACTTTTGACTGCCTCAAACATCTAGCCATCGGCACCTCCCGAGGACCGTGAAGTAGCACGGGAATCCCGACGATCGCAAACGGTAGCCCATCTTTCCAGCAGCACTCCCCCGACCACAACACCGCTTGGCCAAGATGGCTGTTGTCGACGGAGCCAGCGCCACACCACGCCGCGAGAGTGTAGACAACGAAAAGAACTTGGGTACTACCGACACCCCTCCGGGAAAACAGCACGGTGTACCGTCGTCGGATGGTTCTGCCAAGGTAGAGGCTGCAGCTATTGAACAGGATCCGGAGCCTCAGCGGACGGCCACTGGCCTTAAGGTGAACCCGCTATTACTTTTGTCTCAGGTGGTACTTTATTGATACACATTTTCTGACGCGTTTTTCCCTCTCTTTTAGTGGTTCATTATCTTTACTTACTTGATGTCCACCGTACGTCTCTGGCCGGCGGGGACACCTAGCGCAAGTTGGAACTTGGGAACTGACATGCAGCGAAGGTTCTGCTCTTTGCGCTGGATAACACCATTGTAGGTGGCCAGATCTCCGGTTGATGACCACATACGGGAGCTGATCGATGCTGACTGCCAGGACCGAGCAGGTCGCAACAATTCAACCGTCTATTGTCGAAGACTTTAACGGCCAAGGGAGCCTGGCATGGATTGGAGTGAGCTTCGTGCTCGGTCAAGTGGTCATCTTGCCTGTGTACGTTTGGCATTTTTTCTTTTCTTTTCTTTTCTTTTCTTTTCTTTTCTTTTCTTTTCTTTTCTTTTCTTTCTTTATTCTTTTTTTCCGAATGCAGCATCCTACTGTCTCTTTGACTGCCGTGTTTCACTGACGCTCAAACTCATTATAGCGGTAACGCATATGGCATGTTCAGTATGAAGATCTTGTTCATCATCAACCTCATTCTCTTCGAGCTCGGTAGTGCGATTTGCGGTGCTGCGTCCAACATGAACGCTATCATCGTAGGCCGTGTCATTGCTGGTATTGGCGGCGCTGGCGTCTATGTGGGAGGTTTAACCTACATCAGCGTCCTTACAACGCCAAATGAACGACCACTCTACCTTGCAATTTCCATGTCAGTGTGGGATTTCGGTAACGTTCTGGGGCCTATTGTCGGAGGCTTGTTCGCCACCAGCCCAGCCACTTGGAGATGGGGGTTTTACATTAACGTAAGTGGGAGTTACCGTACACATTCTCTTCCGCTTGTGAAACTCTCTCAACGCTGACATTTTGTGCTCATTCACAGCTTCCTATTACCGCCCTGTTCGTGCCCGCTTTTCTCTTCAGCCTTCCCAACATCAACGCTATGCCAGACATGCCATTCATTGAAAAGATTTGCAAGCAGGACTGGGTTGGCATTGTCGTATTCACCGCCTTTTTGGCATGCTTCAGCATGGCTGGCAGTTTCGGCGGCACTCACTAACAATTGGAACAGCGGCTCCGAGGTTGCCTTATGGGTCATGACGTTGGTTTTGTTTGTCGCCTTCGTCCTGGTCACCATCCACCATCCGTTCGTCCCGCCGGGTCGAGGCCCCTGCCGCTTCACTTTATGCGCACTAAAGACCTCATCCTGATTCCAATTCAGGCTTTCCTGGTTGCGGGCAGCATGATGATGTCCATTTACTATACGCCGCTCATATTTCAGTTTACTCGGGGAGACAACCCTTTGATGGCCGGCGTGCGCATCTTGCCACTCATCTGCATGATTGTGTTTGGCTGCCTGTTCAACGGCGTTGTCATGCCCGAGATCGGCTACTATATGCCTTGGTACGCCGTCGGCAATGCCTTGTTAGTGATTGGCTCCGCATTGATGAGTATGGTAAAACCTCTCTTCGCGCGTCTCCCTCGCCTCATAGTTGTGGAACAACTGACAGAGATTGCCAGCAACAATCACCCCATCTATTTCCAACTCAGCACTGTACGGATACACAGTGCTCCTGGGCCTAGGTATTGGTGCCTTCCAGAGCGCCGGTGTTGGGGTCGCATGTGCCCTCGCTCCGCCGTCCGATATTAGCAACGTGGTGTCGGTCATGACAGTTGGTAGGTCACAATAATACCGCATTTTGCCTTCGTTCAAATCTTTAATCAAAGACATTGCTAACTCATTACCGAAACACAGTACAAGTGCTCGGCATTATCCTTACCCTCTCCGTCTCGGGATCCATTTTCACCAATCGGGCAATCTCGAGAATCACTTCGGCTTTGCCTCAGATTACAGAAAGTGAAGCTACTGCGCTGATCACAGGAGCAAGCGGCGCCTTTTACGATAGACTTAGCGAAGAAGGTCGTGCGGAGGTTGTCAGCCAGATTATGAGCGCGATATCCGAGGCTTTTTATTACCTCGTCACCATCACTACCATCGGATTCATTGCGTCACTCTTCCTGAGCGTAAGAATATCCGTTCACCCTTCGGGGAGGTTTGTCATAAGCAGCTGATCCGGTGGCTGACATCATGATGTAGCGCGGGAAGTTGTTCGTCTTTGGTGGTGCGGCCGCAGTATAAGACCGTGAATGCATTGGAGATGATTGGCCCCTTAGGAAGAGTGCCCTCCATGGACGTCAACAGAGCTAAGACATAGAAGTACTCAAACGAGGTGCAATCACTTCAAAGTTCTATGGCCTTGTCGACGACAAATCGGTTCGGAAATCTAGTTGCTGCTGTAAAGGCAGTAATATGTGCTAGAATTGTCGGTGGAAACCATTCGGAATCCATGGCAGCTTGGGCCTCCTGACCTTTGTTAACATCATTGGTGTGTCGTTGACAACCTCACTGAGTAGTTACTTGAGAAATCTTTCACAAATAATACAACAAAGAAAAAAGCAGATAAATTCAGATTTAGACCTCTCAAGTGCCTTGCTCCAGTATTGTGTTCCTTCCTTCCTTCTTTCATTTTCTCTTCCGTTTCTATGAAGAGACGGGTGAACGTTAAAAGGGATCCACTAACTTATAACTACCCCGTCAACAAACACAGAGGGATTGAATTGTAAACAGAACATAACATCCCGGCCCCTACGGCCTTGGGTCCTCTCATCTTGCTTCGAGTAGAAATTATCCTCATTTCAAAATTTTTTTTTAATTTTTTAATTTTTTATTTTTTTTACACCGAAAGTGCAGACCGTATTGCAGGGATATCTGGCCTGTCCCAATCGAACAATATGGGGACATTCAACCTTGCCAAACTCTGGAAACATTTTCAGCTGTTATGTTATGCGAGTCTTCCCTACCTCGTCCGGGGACGTTATTTGCGATTCCACTTCCGGTATGCCCTGAAGCCACCTTTGTAACAGGCACGCCACCCTTCAGTGCAACGTGCTAGACTGAGTCCTTTGTTCAGGGCGGTGGGCAGGACCTGCCCGGGCTGAAGAAAACAAAAAAAAAAAAAAAAACGACTTCACGGAATCTTGATTTGACGTCCAGTTTCAGTAAATGGTGCGACTCGTGTAAGTGATGAGAATGACGTGTAGACACCTCGGGAAGGAGCTTCTACAAAATGCTTGATAGAAGAATGGTGGATCTGGAATTGACGAAAGCTGTACCTACAGCTACCTAACACATTTATATCATGAAAAATCACGCTCGCCGTTGCTGACTATAAAGAGATATCGTTCGCATGTTTTCTTCACTCTCTACCACTACGTCAGCCCACCTCGGCTAGCCCAGCATAACAAAGGTTCATGCCGTCAGGGACGTTCTTCCGCCTGCTCGGATAGAAGTTTGCACGTGTTGTACGACTTCTCAAAAAAGGCTGCATGATCCTGTCTCTGTTTTTGAAGGTCAGCTTCTAAACCTGCCAGCCGGTTCGCGATCGTGGTGTTGCAAGCGCCTTCAAGCGCACCTAGAAGGTTTCGGAAGGGCTCATCGTGTTTATCCTGGGCCACTTCTGCTAGTTCTCGTACGCGGGTTTCGAGGTTGACCATCATCTGCTGGAAGACAGTATTGGTAACGGGGGGGCGCCCGTAGATGGGAGCTTGCGCATCCAGGCCACGTAGTCGGCGACCGTCTTGGCGATTCCCACCACCTGGCACTCTCGACGCACCACGGACGAGCAATAAGAGCTAAGTGTGTTAATGACGGCTGCACCGGCCGGATCGTTTATGCTTTCCGTACCGCTCCCATCATTGGAGTCATGCAAAGAGGATGGCGTGGACGTGGATATGACGCGAGGACTGGACGTCGATCTCCGGCTGACCTCTTGGCCGGACATCTGCCTGTGTTCAGGGGCCTCTCCGTTGAAGTCGGATGGGAAAGCTGCTTGAAAATTGAGGCCTGCCGATGACTTGTCAGAATCCATCGGCTCACCGGCATAAACCTCGACGGAACCGCTCTTCTCTGCGGTTTCGACTTGACCAGCGGGCAGCTGTAGTAACTGCGACCCAGACGAGGGCCTATTGTCTGGTTGCTGGTATAACAGGTTTTGCTGGCCGAACTGACCAAAGAAAAAACTGTTGATATCGGCTACTGGCGTGGCCGGTGGTGCTGAGAGGCTAGGTGTTGCCACAGCCGAGAAATTGGAGATGCTAAACCAGTCGACTCCGTACGCGCTCGGTGTCATGGCAGCGGCGTGGCTGGAACATGCTCGCATGTTAAGGATCATGTTCTCGGTTTCATCTTACCGTAGCGCGCAAGGATTAGCTATCGCCTATATCATTTTGTTGCTGGAAGTGAGTGGCTCACTCAAGCGCTTCTGCAACGCCTCGATTGTCTCGTTTAGGTTCGCCTTGGTCGACCTCTGTGCTGGAACATAGACGCACTGCTCTCCTACTCGGCGACATTTCGCACAAGCCGGTTGTTCGCCCGGGCGGCGGACTTTGCTATCTCGACAGAGCTTATGTCGGGTCAGTGCACAAAATCGACAACATACTTGCGGATCGGATTTGGCAAAACAACCCTGAACCTACCTTGCACGCTATGTGTCGCGAGTTCATTTTAATCGTCGTACCGGAACTTGGTGGTTCCGTCCGTCAGCTCTAAGATCTGCAATCAACAATTAGCACCGGCAGTTGTAAACACAGAGCCATCTATCTCCTTTCTCCCTTTTTTTATGCATTTGTCAACAAACTGAAGCTGACAGCGGTCACGGATCGTGGGGTACTTGCAACGTGACGCCACCTTGAAAGCACGCAATCAGTCAGCTTGTCGGGAGTTAAATTGCCAAAATTGGCAACTCAGTTAAGTTATTCGGTTTCAGGAGGCGCAACTAAGGACGAAATGGGCTTGATGCCAATGATGTAAGTGAAATACTGAAACCGCGATAGCTACCTAATGGAGGAACTTATCAATCCTTGATCACTTGGTCTACATATCTGATCTGACGTTCAAGAGCTTCGAACTGGAGCGTAACGCAATGAGGGAAAGGAAAGCACGGAAATAAATACAGATAACTAGGATATTTTATCGCTCTTTTGTTCTCACTCATGGGTCTATATGTTTGCTTTAAAAATAGGTAGACTCCCTCGACAGCGCTCACTAAAAGTCTTGAGGTGGCCTCCTCTCACCAATAATAAGACATGGAATTGATTCATAAGATTGAAGTTGCAGCCGTTTACCTGTTCTAGTATGCTAATCAAGGATTATGAGGAAGGTAATTGGCGACATCGGTGGTCTTCCAAGTTGCGTGTTAGGCTATTGTCTATTACTGTCTAGTAACTATGGTTGATGGATAGGGATGCTAGGGCCTGCCCGGTTCACAACGACGACTCAAGCTTTTGTATCTCCTGAAGGAACATCCCTTTGGCTTTGTCCCACGCCCCTTCCGGCAGGCTCCCGCGCATGGGAAGCCGGCCGCCGTCAAGATTGCCGAACCCAGCGACCCGGAAAGTGGCTTCCTTGATACCTAGCAGGCCATACCTCATGACGAACTCCTCGCCCTGGCTAACAGCAAACTGCAACCGATGAATTTCGGCCCGGTTCTGCGGGGTCGAGTCTTCCTGCAACATCAATTGCATCAACCGCGTGACCGTCTTGGGATAGAAGGCCGCCATGCCGTCAATGACGCCGGCCGCGCCGAACGCCACGATGGGACCAAGCTGATTCCCAAACCCGCTGTAAATGCGGAACTGGTTGTGGTCGATTTCCGGGTCGAGCGATACTTGAACGTGGTGCGACACATTTCCGTGAGACCTGCCCCGACAGTCAGCTTCGTCGTCGTCTACACATCGACCAGACCCCAAGTCCAACTTACATCTTCACGCCGACTATTTTGGGATGCTTCGCCAACTCCCGGTATGTCTCGGGAAGCACCTGGACGTTATTCGTGACACCCGGGTAGTTGTAGACTAGGACGGGTATCGGGCTGCGATCCGCGACGACGGTGAACCAGTCAACGATCCCTTGTTGCGACACGGCTGAACCAAAATAGCCCGGGCATAGAACGAGGCCCCATTGGGCGCCAGCTTTAGCGTAGTCCTCGAGCCACTGCAGCGTCTCTTCGAGCTCGCCGCTGGTCAGGACGCCCGCCATGAGCGGGTAGTCAGGGAAGCCGGCCTTGTCAAGGCCCTTGCGCACCGCAGCCACGAGGTCGCGGCGTTCCGAACGCGTCAAGTGCACTGCTTCACCTGTGCTCCCTAGGATGGCGATACCCGTGATGCCTGACTGCGCGAGGAAAATGCTGTGCTGGACTTGTGACTCTGTGTCGACGGGCGGTTGACAAAATTTGTCGGAGGCAGGGAGAAAGAAGGTGGGCGAGGGGACGAATACGCCCTTGGGCGGGACGAGGGGTGCTGCTGGTGGCATTTTGAATATGATTGTGATGCAATGTGAAGACTGATGAAAGGATTCGTCGAGTAGGATATGGAGGGTGCCTGTGTTGGCTGAAGCCAGGTACTACGGATCGAATGTGAAAGTCGGAGGGCCACCAAGGTTGTCTAAGGCGAGGTTGGTTGTAGCAAAGAGGTAAAAGATGGTTTATGTCACTTGGGTGTTTGTTGCACGCGATTCGATCGGAGCCCACTTGATGCGGGCATTGCGGGGTGCGCCTTCGGCAATTTGAACCCGAGAAGTGTAGTTCGCTGCAGTCACCACCGAGCATGGTTCCACTTGGATCGCCACCGGTCACGGCCCTTGGCAGGTGCTGCTTCATGGAGAGATAATATACGGGCCACTGATGGCCTTTCTGGGACTCAGTTTGGCAATTGCAATCAGAGAAAGTTGGGTAGTTAGCGCACATACGTCGGTAGCCGGACATCATGATTTTACGTCATTTGGTCCGTTGATGATCCCTTAGTCATCTACCACTACAATCCGGCTCCCACTAGGCGCACACTGCTGTGCGCTTAGTCATCTCAAAATCGTCTTAGTCATCCCACAATGCATCTAACGCGGCCCATTTTTGCGCCCCTTTTCCACCACCACAGCCAGCGTATCGCCTACACTGCAGCCGTGGCCAACACTGCAGCCATGGCCAGTCCTACAGCCGTGGCTGCCTTCCCAGACGACTGCCTCCCTCCCGAGGGCATTTTCGACACTCGCGAAGCCTTATTCGAATCAATCAACGCGTACGTAAAGCCTCGAGGCTACGCGTTTACAACCCAGAGGTCAATACACGAGACAAATGGCTTCTCAAAAGTCTACTACGTGTACGATCGTAGCCGCCGACTACCTTCTTTAGACGACATACACGAGAGAAGGAGAAAAACAACTACCTGTATGACGAATTGCCCCTTTTCGGTCCTTGCTAAGGAGTCTAAGGAAGGCTGGGCTCTAAAACGCCGTCAAGATCGTCGCTTCGCAACCCACAACCACGAACCAAGCCTACATCCAACTGCATATCCTATTCACCGGAAGCTCTCGGGTATACCAGAGTTGAAGACCCTCTCAAACGCTGGCCTTGCGCCAAAGGAGATTCAGACAGTTGTACGGCAAAGCGGCTCTTTAGCTACACGTCAAGACATCTATAACCGTATCGCTGAAGTCCGCGGGGACTCTCGTCAAGGCCAGAGTCCAATCTATGCACTTGCAAATCAGCTCGAGGAAGAAGGCTTCTGGAGCCGTGTACAATATGGGCCAGATAGACATGTAACGGCAGTTCTCTTTACACATCCTGACTCTCTTATCTACCTTCAAGCGTACCCCGAAGTCCTTCTTCTTGACTGCATATACAAGACAAACAAATACGGCATGCCACTTCTTGATATGATTGGCGTTGATGCAACTGGACGCTCCTTTTGTATTGCCTTTGCATTTTTAAGCGGCGAGACTGAAGAAGACTATACCTGGGCTCTTGAGCGGTTAAAGACCTTGTACGAGCAGTGTGGTGGAGTCTTCCCATCAGTCATTTTGACAGACCGGTGCCAGGCAGTTATCAACGCAGCTTCAACTCTCTTTCCGTCGACAACATCTCTCTGTATCTGGCACGCAAATAAGGCGGTCCTTGTACGGTGCCAACCAGCATTTCCAGAAGCTGAGGAATGGAAGGAGTTCTACGCTTTTTGGTTCTCTATTCTTGACTCGCCAACGGAAGAGATCTACGAGGAGCGTTTGAAGGAGTTTGAAAATAAGTATGGCTCGACAAACCTCGCACAGGTTGCCTATATCAAGGAGACATGGCTTCTACCATATAAGGAGAAGCTTGTCTCTGCATAGGTCGACCGGCAAGCTCATTTTAGAAATTCGGCTCCCTCTCGCCTTGAAGGGATCCACGCGCTTCTCAAGTCATACCTCCGAAGGTCGACATTTGACCTCTTCGAAGCGTGGAAGGCAATTCGTCTTGCGTTAATCAACCAGCTCTCTGAATTACGGTCTAACCAAGCCAAACAACAAATCCGTATACCCCTCGAGCTCGACAAAGCTTTATATAGGGCTGTACAGGGCTAGGTCTCGTACGAAGCACTACAGAAGGTTGAGGAGCAGCGGCAATTGTAGTGGAAAGACCCTCCTCCGTCGTCTTCTTGTACGGGTACTTTTACACGTGTCTACGGACTTCCATGTGTACATGTACTAACTGGACGTCAAGAGCCTCTTCTTCTTGAAGACTTCCATTCGTACTGGCGCTTAATACGTGATAGGACTCCACTTCAGCTTCTAGAGCCCAGTCGTATAGAGCCAAAAGCTACGACAAGTAAGCTCCTAGTGTCAAGTGCAAAGCGGGAGCCGAGTCAATTTGAGGTAGTCGAAAGCCAGGCTCGACAGGCTCCTACATGTAGTAAATGCCACGCCGTCGGCCATAGAAGGAATGCAAAGGCATGCCCTCTACGCTATTCAAATGTACTGTAAATAGTTAGTATAGCGGTGTTGAAGAGCTGTTTGTTTTGCTACGGGGTCTATATTCGGATAGATGCATTTTGGGATGACTAAGACGATTTTGAGATGACTAAGCGCACAGCAGTGTGCGCCTAGTGGGAGCCCTACAATCCAACACAGGACAATAGTTCGCAGAGTTTTGTATGGATGATATTAAAATTGGGAGTACACATATGAGTCTGTTTCGATACTTTTAAACAATCTTCACAATGGAACTGATTTGTAGAACTTCAATAATCTCGTTCCACTTCTTGGCGTCGGTAGCTCTACGAAGGGTATGTTTGGTCTTTGTCAAACACTCTGTCTTGGACTAGGTATCACTAAATCCTCCTAATAATCTTTATCAACAACCGTCTCCATTCCTTCGTAAGCCGGCCTCCGTACTGCACTGTCAAGGAGAAAGCATCCTTCTTCACTAATAGCGTGACGAGGCCCCCAACTTTAGTACTCTAGTAGCGGCACCCAGTCTAGTCAGGCCCTTTGGTTAGTAGATGACGGCTCGTGTAGTACAGCCAAACAAAGATATCAAGGGTTACGCCCAACAATACAAGGCAGGGTGTCGGGGGCGGTAGGCGTAGCTCGGTAAGCCAATCTGGGGAGTATCAGCAGGCAAGCTCAGGTGTATTTACCGGCCATAAATAGCTTTTTTTTTCCACTCTCCTTTGTGTAAAGCAATGCATTTTGTTATTCTTCAATCCACCCCAGTACAGAGCTTTGTTCTTCTCCGTTAATGATTGAGCTTTCCATCTGCATATCGCACAGGGGTGATATACCACCTAATTCTTCGATTTGGATGTATGTTTTAAGTCAATAACATGAATAACTAACTAACTAGTTAGATGTATAAACATCTCAATAAGCAATTTTTGTTTCGCGATTCGTATGCTGCCACTACGCGTCCCTTACTCACTTGATCCCTTGCTACATAGTAATCTCGTCTTCAAAATATCAGTAACTAACTATACTTAGAACTTTTGGAGATGCTTGTAACTTGTGGTTTGAAGCTATGGAATTAACTGTGTTCACGTCCTCGGCTTGGGCGGCGTGGACGCCCGACGTGGGTAAGAAGGGTGCACTTACGGGGAAGAGAGTTGGGATGAGGAGGCAATTGCGTTGACGAGGGACGCGAGCGTTGACGTGGAGAGTAAAGGTCGTATTGTGTTTGTGGCGGACACGACTCTGTTTGACAAGGGTTTTGTGGAGCGGGCAAAACGGGAGAAGCTCGTGTACGCGTTCAAAAATGTGCTGCTTGGCACACTTCTTGCGTGTAAAGACCTCAATCTGGTGAGCCGGGAATCCTGAGCACGGCCGGCAGGGCGTACTAGGTGTGGCAGAATATTGACGTGGACATTCTGAGTTTGATATAGGCGCAGTGGTTCGTAGACCCTTGGGATACCGGCCGTTACTCTAACTCGACTTCCATGTTAAGTCCTCATCGTCTCCTCAGTACCCGTGTTATTGTTAGCTCCTGCCACTCTGTCAAACTGAGAGGGGAGAGATTGTGTTTAGCTGATTTTGGCCTAACACTTGCTGTTAATATTACCAACAGTTTTGTCTGGTCTAGGGCGGCTTCAAGGTGGTCCTGACTGCTCCAGTTTGAGCAAAGCTAGCTATGCCGAGCAGCGTGTCCGGGAGTGCCTTTTTCAGCACCTTCCTTCCCGTCCGCAAAATTCGCACCTGTAATGTCTCAGCCTTGCTCCACCGACTTGGTAATCGTACGTATTTGTAGGCGAATCATGCTATTCTAAAGCAGGGAAGGTGCCAGTTGACTTGTGTTCTGTTAACCCCGGCGGCCACCATTCCACGTTCTTCGTGTTGGGAGACAGGCTTGCAACCTAATGGCTGGCAAAAGCTGTTGATATTCGCGATGCTGTTGATGTTGGTTGTTGTTGGAAAAGAGTGGAAGATGGGCGAACCAAGCGCAGGGTGGATGGCTGCAACGAAGGGTGTGGGACCAGTGAGCCCACACACAACAATTCCTGCATGTGCACGTAACGAGTAGGAATTGCGAATTTCAGGACCGGACTGTGCTCAGAATCGACGGCTAAGTCTTTGATAATCTTAGTAGGGTGGCACTGGATCGGACTGGAGCCTGGATGCCGCCTTAGTGGAATACGAGCAGGAACATTTAAGCCTTGGGTTGGCCTGGTTTTGACCACAAACCCGGTGCGCATGTTGCAGTGAGCATTTCAGAGAAAAGAAAAATTGGCAAACAAGTCACCTATCTGTATAAGCGATTCGCGAAAAGAGAAGCAGGCCAGCAGTCTCAAAATCTGATTGTAAAGTGCAAGAGTTGCAACAGTTCCATGTTGTCCAGGGGCCTGACGATAATGACAATATATTTGCGTTTCCGTGGTATGTATGCAACGGCGCTGCCACATTGTCTTCTTCTGCGTAGCCATTGTATGTACGAAATATACGCATTCGTTCGGCGTCTGGCCGAAGTGGGCATCCGTCATTTGTATTTGAAGTTCAAGGAGTAACTAAGTTAACTCTGTAAGTTAGGTTTGTTGTCTTTCAACCAAATTCGGTGGGGGTTTGCGCGTGGCGTGAGATTTCGACTCTCGGGATCTAGCCTATCCGGCCGGCTTGGCAATTATAGCCAAAGCAGACACGTCTTGCCGCCGCTGATGTTCGACGGCTTTTTTTGGACTCCCCAGAACAAGGACCAAAAAAGGCTAGCGTTGCATCAGATCATGAGCTGATCCGGCTCTTAGATTTCCGAGAAATCTCGTTCCGACGAGGTGTAACCTGCCACCATCTACCACTGGTTCCCGCTGGTCAATTGCCCGTTTACTACCCCTTTCCTTTCCTTCTTTTTTTTATGTCCTTCTTTGTTTCCCCATTTATTTTTAAATCCCCTTATTCGCTGTCTTTTGCCGAAACAATAATCATCTCGACAGATATTGACATACCATTCGCCACATCTCGCGGGTCATGTCAGCCACTTACAGCAACGAGAGCATGGCAAGCCATCCATATTACCCTCCAGGCCTGGCCTTACCTGGCTTTGTTCCGAACGATATCTCCGTACCAGTCCTCCTTACGGCCTTTGCCGGCGCTGCCGGTTTCGTGGTTTGGGTTACCTCGGTGCTAGCGCGAACGATGCAGCCCAGGATCAGCAAAGCCAACTTATTCACCACCATGTGGTTTATGCTTTGCGGCTGCATCCATTTCTTCTTTGAAGGTTTGTTTACAAATTATACCCACGCCGTTTTCATCTTTCTAATTCACGCTCTTTCCTTTCTGTCTTTTTTATTTTTTTTTTGGTTTCGGGCTGTTATTTTTCCCACTTCGCTTCAAATTTCTTTACTTTTGAGATGGAGGAAGATTCTCTCTGAGCCTGTTTATTCTAATGAAGGTTCCAGGCTACTTTGCGTACCACAATGGATCAATGCCGGCACGCGCCGATCTCTTCGGCCAACTGTGGAAAGAGTACGCCAAGTCAGACAGACGATACCTGACACGGGATTCCTTCACGGTGTGCATGGAGACAGTGACTGCCGTCGCCTGGGGACCACTATCTTTTGCGATCGGGTGGCTTGTCATGAAAAACCACCCTCTCCGCCATCCACTGCAAATCATCGTCAGCCTCGGGCAGTTGTACGGGGACGTGCTCTACTACGCCATCTTCTTTTTCGACGAATCCGTTTACGGCGCCGTATACTGTCGGCCTGAGTCGTTCTACTTTTGGACCTACTTCGTCATGCTCAATGGGTTTTGGATCGTCGTCCCACTCCTGCTCATCGCCCACAGCACCGTGGAATGCACCAGGGCCCTTCGCTTTGCGCAACACGCTGCCAAAGAAGTGAAGCCGAAATAGTTCATTGGGAAGTTGTACTTAGACATTGAGGCTATTTCTGTAACTCAGAACATGTCGTTACACCTCCCGGGCGGAGTGCCGTTCTCGGATGTCACGTTGATCGAATACTCCAAGACTAACTACCTCTTCCACCCCTCGGGTTCCGGTATCCAATCAGAATAACACGCGTGGCGATAGACACAACGCCGACATAACATCAGATAGTTTGAATTTGCCTTTGAGTACCTCCAACGCTCTTAAACGAAGCTGGCTGCCGTTCAGTCGTATCAGAAGGATCACTTGAGACCTAATACAGTGATACAAAACAGGTGGAACTGGGTAGACCATCCCTGGAGTAGGACGACACGTGCTGCCTAGTTCTTTCTCTCCACTTTAAGGATTGCATTCTTGTGGAGTTACCGCTGCTCCCATCATCATTGGCAAAAGCGGGTTATGAAGACCAGCAGTAGGCTGTACGTCATCTTGCAACCTACCTTTTCTTGGTAGCATTCTGGGCACAGAGCCAAGCTTCAAATCAAAGGCAGATGTTCTCATCCGGACCTGCGAGGGCACGGTTTCCTTTGTAAAATGAGCAGTAGAAGGACCGGCATGCCTCCTGGCACATCGGTGTAGGAAATAATAATAATAATAATAATAAATCAGAATCTACAGCAGGAGAACAGAACACAACACAAGCAATGGAATCAACAGTCTACGCATTTTTCAATCAATCTTTCTAAACTACTGTTGACATATGATTTCTACGCCGGTTTTGACAGTATCTGCCTGTATATCTCCTGAAGGTTACGCTGTGAACATCCAGCATCAATATGACTCCTTTATACCAGTCGAACCCCAGGATCAAGTAGTTACCTCTAAATATGCGAAGGTAAAATTTCAGTTCAGGATGTGCAAGTAAAGTTCTGGTTTGTTTATCCGTAAGAAATCATTTGATGCTCTCTGATTTTATGGACAGCTAAACCTGGGCGTTCCGGGGGAGACAAGTCGCCCTTGTGGCCCATCAAAAGCTGCGCCCGGTTCTGGTTGGTTGTGGGATTCGGACACGAAGTGAAGAAAAGCCCAAGGTTCCCCGCTCTTCGGTAAAATTGTATCACCAGTTCGATTTCAATCGCCATTTCGACGCCCCCTACAACACATCGTTACGAGATTTAGCAAGCTATTCTCATCAGGAGCCGGCTATTCCAGACTGGAAATCACCATGGCAGCCGCCCTTTTTGTGATTGACATCCAAAATGACCTGGCAACGGATCCGAGTAGCAAGATACCTCATGCTTCTCGCATCAGGAGCTCCGGCGAGAAGATAATTTCCGCCGCACGCGCTGCCTTACAAGCCCAGGAGAACAATACCGCCTCTCGCCTAAAGACCATCATCTTCGTGCAGCATGAGGAAGCCCCAGAAAACGGGACGATGGTGAGGGGTAGTGACCCTTGGAAGCTGGTTTTCGAACCGATTCCGGGAGAAGCAACAGAACGCTTAGTTCCCAAATGGACACGTAAGTTTCAACCAAAAGCATACCATTACATGAACCACCTCCGGAATCACCAGCCGCTACAAGCCACAAAGCTGACTGCATATGCAGGTGACACCTTCGACTCCAACCCGGGCCTCGCTGCCGAGCTCAAAGCGTCTGAAATTGACGAGATTATCGCATTCGGCATCCAGTCCGAGTGCTGCGTCGAATCCACCTGCTCAGGTGCTCTTGCTGCCGGGTTCACGGTTACGCTGCTGTCAGGGGCGCACTCTACGTACGATAGCGACGGCAAGCCGGCTGACGTGATTGAGCGCGAGGTCGAAGAGCGGCTGTCTTCTCAGGGGGTCAAGGTCGTGTCGTGGGAAGAAATCGTTGCTGGCTGGGCGTGAGGCGCTGGCGGGTTCTTGTGTCAAGATGAAGCAGAGTCACAGGCTGATATTTTCCCAGCATCAATGAAGGGATGACTTTTAAAATCATATATCTCTTTGTGATCACAAACAGCATTAACCGAATTGACAAGAAGATATAATTCACTCCTGGGGCTATATTTTTTGCAGCGTTTTAAGAATAAAACCTGCTATATCTCCCTACTCGGTCGTAGTGCCGAAAATAGTAGCAGCCACACCCTCTCCGCACGGTTTCGAGGGTATCTGGGCCGCGTAGTCCGGCTTACAGGTCGTGCCGTTGCGGGGCACCTTGCCGGTAGCGTAGTAGTCCTGAATGAGGCGTGCCATACATGCGCTCTGCGCCGACAATAGGGTAGTGTGCCCGACAGCTTCCTGCACCACCACGGAAGACCCCCCGTGTTGCTTGGAAAGTGCGTAGGCGTTCCTGAGCGGCGTCGCGTGATCGTACCGGTTGGAAAGAATCAACAACGGCGCCTGGCCAATTGTACCATCTGACTTGGAGCGCGGCGGCGCGGGGCTACCAAAGGGACCATGGAAGGCGTACTTGGGATCGAACTCCCAGCCGGCGCATGACAGCATAAGCCGCGACCAGACCTCGCCCGTGGTGAATGACACCTTGGCCTGCTGCCGGACGGCCTCCCGCGCCCATGAGACATTGCGCTTGCCTGCAGACGCGTACGAGTCACCGCAGAAGACGCCTACGGCTGCCTCATATGCCCACGAGTAGGCCGCAGGCGGATCGCCCGAATCGGGCGCCATACAGGCCTGTTCCTTGAGGAAGGGATTGACAGTTGGGCCTTGAAGAAGCAGCGAATAATCGCCCGCCACCGAGCTAGCCAGGGTAGCCGCCAGGTATTCGTACTGGGAAAGGGGATCATAGAGGCATAACCGGATCGTGTCGCGGAGCTGGAAAGACGTGACGAGGCGGTACCGCCCATCTTGAACGGTAGCCACGGGCTCTTCTTCGAGCGAGCGTAACAATGCGTCGACCCGCTTTCTGAGGTCTGACGGGCCTTTGTCGCCTTTTTGGCGAAGGGGACAGCTATCTCCAGCATCGTAGCAGGTCTTGTAGAACTGGTCGATAGTCTTTTCTGCATCCGCAATAGTCGTGAGGACTTTCTGGACCACCTATGTAAGTTTGTGACTTCAAGGTCTAATATCACCAAACCCACTCACCCCAGAAAGATAATCATCCGCGTCAACGATGCCGTCGAGCACCATTCTTCCGATGCGGTCGGGAAACATGGATGCAAATGTGTTCCCAAGCATCGTACCATACGAGATTCCGTAGAACTGAAGGAGCGGATCCGTGCGGTCAGCCTTGTCCGAATTGGCCCGCTTCTGCGTTGTCTGCCGCAATTCATCCACGCGCTCGACGATTTCTAGCATGTCGCGGGCCACGGAAGCGGTGGACATGTGGGCAAAGATGCTGTCCGGGCCGGGGGCCGTCTGGGCGCAGAGCTTGCTGAGAGCCTCGGCGGCACTGTAGCGGAGTTGCAGGCCGAGGTCGCTCGCGGCAACGGGCGGCATAGCGGCATCCATGTTTTGGAGAGTGTCAGCGACGCGGTTGAACGTGTTGTGGTAGCAATCAGCGCTCGGGGTGCTCATGCCCACGCCGCGAGGGTCGAACGCCAAGATCTCGAAGTGCTTTTCCCCATCGACAACAGCGCGAATTTGCTCGCCTAATGCCAAGGAGAATTCAATGGCAGAATTTCCTGGTCCTCCGGGGTTGAAGAGCAAAGTGCCCCCAAACGATGGGTCATTCTCGGGTACGGAAACCGGGATGGTAAGGATGGCAATTGCCGCCCGTGCCGTCGAGTTTGGTTGAGACCAGTCCAAGGGCACCTCCAAGCGGGCACATTTGTAGCCACCATAGCAATCCTGATACTGCAGATCTGGTGACGGAGTGATGGACGACCAGTCAAACGGGCTCCCCGCATCCGCCTGTCTCGGGAAAAGAATGGCAGACGCGCCCGCGGTCAGCAGCGTGGCGACAGACCACAAGGTCAACATGAAGAGCTGCATGGCGGTTTGAGTGACAAGACTCTTAACCTAAGATGAAGCCATATATTTGGGGACCAAACGGACAAAGGGGCCCAGGAAGTGCACAGATCGTAGCCGCGTTGTTGGAGAGGGCTAACAGCCACTTGCGCTTTGTGCTCAACACTCCTTAAAGCTGAGGGATCTTTAACTCCTAAATATTGTGTAGACGCTTTCAGCTCGATTGTCTTACCCGGTTCCCCACTTTCCTGATGTGATCCAAGACTGCCAGACAAACACAATTCGCTGGTTGAATCACAATCTCCCCGACTTCCCAATGCGAATACCACGCTGTCTGCGGGGCAAATTCCCAGCCTTACCTGCAAGTTCCTCCGCACAGCTAACCCACATATTCGTCGGGGAGAAGATCGGCCGCTTCACTCCTCTGCTGACAGCCAAGCCCGTCGAGTCGCTGCGCACGAATTGAAAGACCGAGCTATTTCAGATCAGTATCGAAAAGCTCGATTCAAGGTCTTTTCGAACTTCGACCATGCAGCTTGTATCAATTTGTTGAACCCACTGGATAGCTGTTGAACCCACTGGGTATCGGGAAGGGGCACTCAGGATGTAGGAGCAGGTGCGCAGGGAGAAAAGTGACCTGGGAAGGCAGTCTCGGGAGCTTGACAACAGGCCCTTTCCAGGGCTTAAAGGTGACCACCAGTCATCAACAGACAAGCACAGATCAACAGCTCAATTGAAGAAAACCACTGGTTTCAGCAACCAAGTTAAGCTCGATCAATCCCGTAACCGTGAATTGTGGCTGTTGGACTTGCAACACAATTACTACGAGAAATCCCTGGGTTGAGCGAGCCACGTTCCATTACCTTAAAAACCCATTGATTTCTTGTCCTCGTTTTATCATACCTAAGTTCGTGTACACGCTGGGAAGTCGTGATCTGATGTAGCCCATGAGGCAGCGCATTGGTCTTGAAGTTGAAGGCTTTGAGGAGGTCAAACTGCCTCTGTTTTCTTTTCTTTTCTTTTCTTTTCTTCTTTTTTTCTGATACTTCCGATACAGTTCCTAAACGATCCGTAACTCATCTCTCTTGCTCAGATGTTCTCATGATTCTTCGTTTCAGATCTCGTTTGATTCGTCCCTCGTGTCACAGCACTCGCGTGGGAAGAGAGACAAACCTGGAGGTGTCCCAACAAAAGAGCTCGTCTGATTGATTCAAGGATATTTACCTAGGAACTAAGATGAATTCGACAGATAACATGTTGTGGCAGGAAATCGCAATGCTACAAATGATTCAGAATGACGAGGGTGACCTCTTGGTCTATAGGTAATATGAGTTCGGAATGATCAACTAAAATGCGGAGGGAAAACGGATAACTAAGTACATAGAATAGCCAATGACTCTACTCGGCCAGCTTCACTCCTCTCAGCCAAACCCCAGCGCTCAGCGTGACGCCATTGCCAATATCAAAAACCCTCTCCAACCTCAGGTCCTTCGCCCTGAGAAGCTCATCAATCGGCACCTCGACCGACCCGGTCTCATTCTCAGCATCCATCAATGTCAGCTTCACCGGGAGAGCACCCTTGACCATGCCGGCCTTGATCGGGACCTTGAAAGCCTGGTCAAACGACGGATTTTCGATATCCGTACCCGGAGAATCCGTCTTGATGGCAGTCCTGAACGTATGCTCCCCCCAGTCAACCCTGACGCTAGGCTTGATCTCCTGGCGGCGACCCTTGATCCCGCGGACTGACGCCACTAGCACGCTCATCAGGCCCAGCACCTCAGGCTCGTTCTCACCCGAGAGAAGGCTCGCGGGGTCCGGAACGAACTTGTAAAATTTTGCGCCAAGCGCTACCTTGGCGCCCGTTTCCTCGCCCTGGTGGACGAGCTGGAGCTCCTGCCGCCCGCCGGCGAGTAGCAGCTCCCTGACTGTTGTGGTAGCGAGACCGATGTCATCGTCGCTCGCCGTATCCGCATCCTTGACATCAACCTCGATGGCCTGGTCATGATCGGCCACGAGCCAGTGGTACGTCTCGCGCCAGTCCGGATTGCGCGAGTTCTTGACCGTCTTGGTGCGCCACTCAGGCTCGGCCGAGAAGGTGACAGTGGCGAAGCAATCGGGCACATCATGGACGAGTTTCTTGAGAATGTTCTTGGTTTTGCCGAGCTCCTCGCCGCAGTTGGATGCCGACTCGACCGTCAGCCGCAGCACGCCGAGCGGGTGCTGGTACGTCTTGAAGTAATCGTTGGCCGCGTCCAGCTTGACGAAAAACCGGTTCGGCAGGACGGCTATGGAAGAAATTATGTTGGTGACGGTCTTGCGTAGCGCTTTATCAATAATTCCAAGGCTGGCGATGCTAGCAGCATCGGTGTAGGTCATTAAGACAGTGGGCTTGTTGATGAAGGCCACTTGGAGAGCCCCGAACTAAGGCGATATTGTTAGTGGGACCATGGCTATGTTGAGGACGGCAGTTTTCCAAGTCTGGGACTTACGCATGGCAAAACATTTGTTAGGGGGCACAGGAGGATGGACAATCTCCCGTAAAGCTTGACGTGTTCGACTCCCTGTGACGGCACCGATTAGAGATCTGCTTCCCAGGCGAACCCTTGAGATGGGCCTTAGAAGCTCACAATTTTGGGTGTCATCTTCCCATCTAGTTCAATATCGCAGGCACCATCCCAGGTGAGATCCAGGTCCAGCTTGATACCGTTGTTCTCGGTGCTGTGGACGTTAACCTTATCCAGGTGGATAGGGATATGCCCCAGATCGATTTTTACGAAGTGCAGCGTATTCAAGGGCGAAGGCAGCATCGATTCGAACATGGGCTCGGCGACCTGCTTAATCGAGCTAGCGATGGCGATGGCCATGTTGGGCCACAATTGCTTTACGAGGTCATTGAGAAAACCTCAACCACCGCCCGCATTAGCACTAGATTTAGGCATGTGAACAGGGCGAAGGTCTTTACCAGGGGACTCGGATCCGCTCGAAGCCGAGAGGGTCTCGATCAGTGAGGACATGGTGAAAATGTTCGAAGTTTCAAGTTTTGTTGCGATCAATGAGAAGTCGGCAATTGGAAGCAGAGGAAAGGGAGGCTTTTGTTCTAAGAACACAAACTTCCCCGCTCCGTGCCACGTCAAATGAATCAACAAAGTGATTCGAGGCCAGTCCCGGCAGAGTGGAACTTGACCTACGATCATGGCGGGGTTTGACTTCGACTAGCAGCTCAACTTGTCTTGGCCCGCCGCGTCTCAGCTAGTGATGTCATGTTTCACCCTGCGCGGCATGCATAGCGGCCCGATAGGGGGAAAAGGCAATGGGTTAGGTGAAGTACTGTACATGGTACATGCCTAGGCCAGTTTAGTGCACACAGCGAGTCCATACAAACGCTAATTTATAGTACTGCGCGGGGAGCCCATGATATGAATCTCGGGTTGTTTCGGCCTCGGCGAGCTCCAGGGAAAGGGATCAACAACTCAGAGACGCAGTGGGGTAGAGCAGGTGGTGCCACTCATCTGCTACACACCCCCACGGGCCGTGTTTGTTACCTCGTTAGTATTATGCTGTGATTTACTGTACGGAGGTACGGGCCTTAGTATCTCCTTGACCGCATAGCTCGACGATCGGTTCAACAAGGCTTCAAAAAAAGAATTAATGGTTCAACCACAAGCGAGATGCCGAAATGAGAATGTGAGGCATGACAACAAATGTTTGCCGCGTTAGCGGCCTGGTATGAGAAAAAACCGATCTGATCTGAATTGCGGGGAATACACTCAGCCACACCGCTCCCTTGTGTGGACCGCTTGGCGGTCAGCAAACCTTCCGGGTCCCGTTGTTCATGGTTATAAGCTTAGATCGGCATTTTCATGTTTAGCCAACCTTCCATTTCTCTGGTGGGCAATACCAATTAAAAGTACAAGTGTAAAGCAGAGCTGTGCCTCACCGTGATATTCATACCCGAGGTGCAACGCTTGATCTTAGTCTCAGGAGGCGCGACAGGGCATGCTCAAGACCATCCAAACGTCATGCAACTGATGGCAAGATAGTTACAGTAACAAATTTGAAAAAGTGACTGAACGGTACTGCTCTACTTTTCCGTGAAAACCAGGAACATGTCATAATCAGTTCATAAAGCTCTCATCCCGTTAGTACCTTACTCTTAGATCGTTTAAATAGGAAAACGGAGGTACCAGTTATGTGTATTAAGACAAGCGTAACAATGCAAAAAGGGAAGAAGAATAAAGTGACTGATCAGCTAGTCACTTCTTAGTTACCCTGAACTATCCACAAAAGAGGGAGAGAGTTCCCTTCTATTGCATCTTCAGGAGCGACGATAAGTTCGTAACTCATGGGCTAGCATTGTATGTTAAAGGAGTAACTATGACTGACTTGGCATAACGTCTGGTTATTGTGAAGTTGACGTTACTATTCTAGACAATAATGTAAGTTATATATTTCAAGATAGACCTCCAATTTCTACTCTAGACTATGGCATTGTTATTCACTCTGTGGTATAATGCGAAGGTACCCATGTCTCATCTCTCCTTCACCCCTCCTTACCTAAAACACGGGGTCTGGTGTCGGAGCAGGTGTCACCGTAGGTCGGTCCCCGAGTTTAACGGGGGAGGGAGTTGGTACGCCACTGTGTATTTGGTAGCATCAGCAAATGTCTGCACCACAAGAGCGTTATGGGATGGACTCCAACTTACACGCAGGCACTGGACTTTGAAATGACTTCGCCGACAGGTGTATATCCTAGGCAACCGTAACATTGGCAGACCTGATCATGTCAGTGTGGTTTCTTGGGCTTGAGGGGAAACGGAAAATATAATACCCCAACCCTTCCACCCGAGATGCACTTGAAGATCTCGTCGGCTCCCACCGGGTTGAGGAAACAAGCCGTATTGTCCATAATTTCCTTGCAGCTGTCATTTCCATTGATGTCGCACGGACCGTAATCAATTGCTTGAATAGCCTGTGGCGCTGCTAGAACCACTGCTGAGAGTAATGACAGGATACAGGTCGAGAGATACATCGTTGAATGGAAGGTGACTAAAGGAGCGAATGGCTGGGCGCGATAAAACTGCTCGCCACCCGTCGTGGAACAGTAGGTGCCTTGAGTTTCACGGTTCTTATAATTGGTATTGAAACAGATATCCCGTGCTCATGTTATTGCCTCCCCCTCACCTCAATATAGATTCATTGGGTGTGGTGTCCAAGGCACATATTAGGCTCCGAATATATCCGCTTGAATACTACGCCAGTCAGCTCATATGCTCCCAACCAACGTATCACATTCTATGCAACACACTATCTTCCCCGGTTGAGTGCCCTTCGGTCTATATTCTGCTTTCCATGCCGAGACTCCAGAACAATAGTGCCCTCCTGATGTTAACTTGATGTTGCCACTTCTGCGAACCGGGATGGAGCATCGGAATATGCGTGGAAGCGTCTCTGGTGCAACCGTTGTCTCGTCAATATGAAAGTAAAAAATAAAAAATTTTTCCAAGGTACCAACTGCAACCTTGTGTTTGCACGCCCCAACAGCGCCTAATCTCGAGAGTATTTCAAGTCAGATCAAAACAAAACTGAGCAGATTTCCCAGAGTTCAATGTGGTGGTGATAACTTTAGCCAGGTAACCACCTGATTTACTGGCGCAAACGAACTAAGGATACAGCTCCATGGCTTATTCGGTGGTTCCTGCATCCGTCAGAATGTCTGCTGTTCTTGCCTCTTTTTCTCCCTTATACTCAACTCGTCTTGGGAAGGGCCCGCCGCAGAGTCAGCGGTAAGGTGGGTTTGTGAGAATGTTGGGGTTAGGGTTTGACGCGTAAAATGTCGGAGCTGAGAGGACGCGTTGAAACGCGGTCAAGCGATTTTGCGCTGTCACGGGTGCACTTCCATTATGAAGAAACACAGAATGACAACTCGGAAAAGGGCCCGGATTGCGGCAAAAACTTCCAAGGCTGCAGAAAACAGTCTTGAAGCGCAACGAAATGTCGTGCCTGACGTTGCCAGCGAACTGGAAGATGGGCCTCCTTCCGCGGAGTCAGATTGGAACGTGAGCGACGACATGAGCGACGACATGAGCAACACCGAGTGCCGCCCCTCCAAACGCAGGAAGACAGCCGGTCATTTAAGACACAATCACCGCATTTCCGGAAAAACAGCCATTTTCAGACCCGATGAGACTCAGACATCCCAGTCTCTTCCTTCCCGCGCCCACCCGCCTTCTTACCACCACCCCCTCCTCCTCACCTCACCCCCGGCCCGCACTGCCCTACTCTCTTGGTTTAACACCGTCATCACTGCCCGCAACATGCCCTGGCGCAAGACTTTCCGCCCGCCAACAACCCTCTCGCGGACGGACCTCGCCCGGCGCGCCTATGAGGTCTGGATTTCCGAGGTGATGCTGCAGCAGACGCGTGTGCAAACCGTCATCGGGTACTGGACCCGCTGGATGGCGCGCTGGCCCTCGCTTCGCGACCTCGCGGCCGCGGGTGAGGCCGACGTGCTCGCCGCCTGGCAGGGCCTGGGGTACTACTCGCGCGCGAGGCGGGTGCTCGAGGCTGCGAGGACGGTTTGCGCGGCAAACCCGGACTGCGTGCTGCCCGGAACTGTCGAGGAGTTGATCAAGCTGCCCGGACTGGGCAGGTACACGGCCGGGGCGATTGCTGCAATCGTGTTTGGGGTCCCGGCACCTATGGTGGATGGGAATGTCTTGAGGGTGCTGAGCAGGCAGCTGGGAGTGCTTGGGGACGTCAAGGGAGACAAGCGGGTGATTGAGTTGTTGTGGGATGCAGCTGAAGAGTTGGTGAAAGCAGTGGCCGGAGATGGGGAGGAGCCCGGACTATGGGGACAGGCATTGATGGAGCTGGGGAGTACGATATGCACGCCGTACCCGAATTGCTACGCGTGCCCGATCTCGGGCACTTGTCGGGCTTATTCCGAAGGCGTTGCGTCGTATAAGGGGGTACAGCTTGTTGGGACGGGGGAAGATATCGAGGACCTTTGCACACTCTGCGCTCCATTCGAGGAAGCGAGGGAAGTGGATATCGCAGAAAAGACGGACAATGAGAGGCCAACAGCGCCCAGCAATAGTGATGGGAGATTATCTCGCTTTTTCGCCGAGAAACAGGGCATTAAATCACCAGCAAAACCTCGGGAACAGGACATGCGCTCTCTGGCAAGCATTGTCAACCACGCAAGAAAGTTTCCCCTCAAAAAGCCCAAGAAGCAGCTTCGCGCGGAAGAGACGCTTGTCTGCGCAATCCGCCGCGTCTCGGATGGCCGGTACCTTATCCATCAAAGACCGGACAAGGGACTCTTGGCTGGGCTCTGGGAGCTGCCCAGTCACATTCTGTCAAACGAGAGCACACCTGAGGCAAGGAAGGCAAGCGCCGAAGCATATGTCGCAAAATTGGTTGGAAAAGGCCAGGTGCCTCCAATGCATGCCGGGGAAATTGGAACTATACCCTGGGTGTTTTCCCACTTGAAGCTACAAATGCATGTCCACTTCTTCAACGTGGAAGATGACAAGGGATCACCACGATTGGGACCGCGGGAACGGTGGGCCACGGCCAGTAACATAGACGCAGAGTCCATGGGCACTGGCATGAAGAAATGCTGGTCACTGGTTAAAGGGGTGATGAAGTGATCAAATATCTAGTCAAATTCCATTTTAGGAATACCTTCGCTCTGAGGAAGGAGCAATACCATTCACCAATGTTATGTAGACTATGCATCGCACGCCCACTTAAGAGCATAGTGATAGTGGAAAAGCACATAATCCCGTCCTCTTATAACGTAGATGCAGCATTGATTTGTACAGGAACAAGAAAACTCAGATACTTCACTTGAAAAGGGGAAGGGAAAGAACAGAAGAAAGTTGACTAGCGAAGAAGATTACATCTAGACTAGAGACAAAGAGACGCTGAGGGAACTTTGCTTTGAGATGGAAAGTCTAGATGCTAAAGTAAAGAAGTATATATATGTCTCAGTAACCTGCTGGGCCTCGTCAAAGTACTCATGTATAGTGCTAGAAGCGGTTCGGCAGAGCTGTTTCATCACACCAGACTACTCCTTCTTCCCCTGCCCTGTACCGGCGTTCTGATCAAACATCATCTCCTGCGCCGCCCATAGCTCTGCATATAGCCCGTTGGACTCCATCAACTCCCGGTGACTACCCATCTCGACCACTCGGCCCTCCTTGAGCACGATGATGACGTCGGCGTCGAAGATGGTCCGCAGCCGGTGTGCGACGAAGACGCTGGTCCGCTGCTTCTCGCGCAGCACTTCATTGATATTAGCCATGAGCGCCTGCTCGGTGTGGGTGTCGAGAGCGCTCGTGGCTTCGTCGAAGAAGAGCAAAGGCGGGTCCTTAAGAATGAGCCGCGAGACGGCCAGGCGCTGCTTCTCGCCGCCCGATATCATAAGGCCGCGCTCACCCACCTTTGTCTGATAACCGTGCGGCCACGACTCGATTTTGTCGTGGATGTGGGCGCGCCGGGCAGCCTCGACGACGCGCTCGGGTGGGGCGTCGAGGTTGCCGTAGCGGATGTTGAGCTCGACCGTGTCGTTGAAGAGCGGCGTGTCCTGCGGAACGACGCCGATGGAGCGGCGAAGGGAGTCGAGCGAGAGATCGCGGATGTCCTGGTCGTCGATGAAAATGCGGCCGGACTGGGGGTCATAAGAGCGGAAGAGCAGGCGGAGGAGTGTGGACTTGCCGCAGCCCGAGGGACCAACAACAGCGACCTTTTTGCCGGCCGGGATTGTTACGGACAGGTTGTTGAGGATGGGCCGGTCGGGGTAGTAACCGAATGTGACGTTCTCGAATCGGATTTCGCCGCCCTTGGACAGGACAAGGGGCGCCGCGTTTGGTTTCTCCTTGATGGAGACGTTGACCTTTTGCAGGTTGAAGAGGGTCTCCATGTCAAGCAGCGACTGCCGCAGCTCACGGTAAACAGAGCCTAGGAAATTCAGAGGGACAGAAAGCTGAAAGACAAGCTGATTGATCAGGACCAGGTCGCCGACTGATAGGGAGCCCCCGACGATGCCCTTGGCACCGAGCCACATCATGATGGTGAGGGCCGAGGAGAAAATGATGTTCTGGCCGCTGTTAAGGAAGGCCAGCGACGTGGCCACCTTGATGGAGCTCTTTTCGTATTGCTGAAGCGCCTTGTCGTAGCGGCCAATTTCGTATTTTTCGTTGTTGAAGTACTTGACTGCCTCGTAGTTGATCAGGGAGTCCACAGCGACGGTGGACGCCTTGTTGTCGGCAGCGTTGGCCTGACGCCGAAACTTGGTCCGCCAAGCGGTGGTCAAGATGGTGAAGGCAGTATATGCGGTCATGGTAAGGGCGGTTATGGCGGCAAATTCCCAGCCGAACTGGTAGGTTAAGATACCGCAGACCAAGCTAATCTCCAAAGCCGTCGGTACGATATGGAACACCATGCTTGTCAAGAGAAAGCTGATACCCTTGGTACCGCGGTCGATAGCGCGTGTCAGGCCGCCCGTCTGCTTGGACAAGTGGAAGTTGAGGTCGAGGTTGAGGAGGTGCCCGAACGTTTTGGTGGCCACGCGCCGAATAGCCTTTTGCGCGACTGATGAGAAGACGGCGTTCCGAAGCTCTTGTGATACAACGGCACCTATCCTGGCAGCGCCGTAGGCAAAGATCATGGTGCCTGCAACGGTAGACACCGTACCCCCTGTCGCGGCGATATCTATGTTCAGCGAATCGATAATTTCGCGGAAGTAGAACGGCACCTGCACGTTGAGCAGCTTGCCGCCAACGAGCAAAGCTATGGCTAGTAAAACGCGCGTCTTATCCCCCCAGCTGTCTTTTGGCCACAGATACCGCGACATTTCCTTCATGATAGCCCAATCAGCCTTGCGCTGCTCTTGTGCGCTCTTATCCACTGCCGCGAGGGGATCTTGAGGTGGAGGGGGTTTAGTCTTCTGCCCGACGGCAGGCGGATTCGGTTCAAGGCTCGATGTTTTCGGTCCATAGCTACGGATTGAGGTAGTATGGAAGATAGCTCGTAGAGGGGAGGAGGAGACGGCATTCAACGCGCCTAGTCGGGGCGTCCATGGGGGTCGAAAGAAGGACGCGCAGGAACTGCGTGGACGAAGAAGCGCGGCCACTTGGGCTCTATGTAGGCTCGTCGCCATCATAATTCGAGGTTGTGAGGCCATTGCGACGAGAACCGGTCCGACATCTTACACGGCGAACGGCAAGCGGTTTTGTGGTCGGTGCCGGCAACGTCGCAGCGCGCACAGCGCGATTTGTGCGAAATTGCGGACGCGTCGATCTGGTTTCCAGGGCCGGTGAAGGCGAGAAAGGAAAGGCGCCGCAGCTTTCAGGCACTCATATTATGCCGTGGTTCGTCTGTGGCCGAAGAGTGAGCTATTTGTGCGGTGTCGGGTCGAGCATTCGTTCGGCCTCGGCGAAAGAATGTCGAGCGCCGAGCTCCTGCGATACTCGGATCCGGCGGTGGGGCAGCGAGCGATGATGCAATGTGGAGCCCCTGTGTTCGACATCCAATTGCTTCTCACAGCAACAGTGAAACACTGTGCTATGCATAACGGGGGGCAATGAGGCTCAACTCAATTTTTCGGTCCATTAAGCCAGCTCTCCTTCAATGAGGTTGAAAATGGTCTATGAACAAGGCCGGGATAACAAGCCCGATGAGCTGTTGAGATATATGAAACCGGCCGCAACTCCAAACTCGTATAAACGAGGAATGCCCCCAAGGACACATCTAACAAAAAGACCAAATGCTGACCCCGTGCCATGCCCAAACGCCTAGCCATGCAATGCGGATGATAAACCAAGCGCAGATCAGTGACCCAACCGATGCAGGGGCTTACCCAAGACAAGATGCACCGCGACAACGGTATGCGAACAAACAGAAAGGCCCAACCTAAACCGATGATCAACGATCACACGCCGGAAGCAACTAAACCTTCGTATGCCCTCTCGACAGTCCGTCCGCCCATGCCCGGCAACATGCGCAGCTGGGCAAGCGACTCGATCTGTCCCGACTCGCCGTCGCCCTTAAGCGAAAGGCAGTCAACCAGGTCCTGCGCCTTCTTGGCGCCAAAGCCACGCAGGCCCTTGATCAACTTCAGATCCCGCGAGTTGACGATGTCAAGCAACTGCTTCACGCGCGGAGAAGTGGGGTCATCAAGCTCCGCTTCCTCTACGGGCTTCACCTTCAATCCCCTTTTCTTCCCCGCCTTTCCCCGGGCCGGACTCCTGCCCGCCACATCCTCATCCTCGTCGATATCAGCCTCTGTCCCTTCCTGGTAATCTGCGTCCTCCTCAGCACTGCCCAGTCGCTGCTTCCGATCCTTCTTGCCCCGCCGTTCAGCCTTCTCGTCAACACCCAGAGCCGCAGGCACATCTGCAGCCGCAGCCGCCAGCCCCAGTTTCACCCGCAATCGTTCGATTTTACCCAACAGTTTGGCCTGACCGGGGAAGTAGGGCAGCGCCTTCTCGTATAAGTGCAAAGCGCCCGCGTCGTCGCCGTACTCCTTAGCCCGCCGCGCCTGGAGGAGAAGCCGGAGTCCTTCGGACCGGTTGTCGTCGGCGGCGTTGTCTCCGCGCGACTCGCTCTCGATGCGGCGCTCGAGGGCTTCGAGCCGGCGCTTCACCTCCTCGCTGATCTCTACCGGAGTTGCGGTAGCAGCGACGGTAGGTTCGGATGCCGGGGCGGGTTGTGGTTGTGGTGCGGTGCCAGCGGCGGCTGCTGCTTCGGCCGCGCGAGTGGCGAGAATCTCGGCAACCTTCTTCTCCACCATAGCTTCAATTTGGTCGGGGGTAATAGTGATGTGGTTTGAAGCCACAGCGTTTACGGGCTGAGGTAGGCGGAGAAGTGATTGTGCCGTTGGGCGAGCAAGTTTCGATGGGCGCGGGAGCGAGTCGGAGGTCTCGGATGGTCGTTTCGACTGGAGAGGCTGTCGCGGAACAGAAGTGTTGGCCGCAGGGGCAACAACGGCCCGAGCTGGAGCAGCGGGCTTCTTGTCGGTGTAGACAGCAAATGCCTTGACGGGCTTGTCGGGCTTTTCAGCCTTGTCTGCCGTCTTGGCTGCCAGAGCGCCTGTGTGCACATTATGTGCATTGTTCAGAGGCCTGAGGGGCTGCCTCTGGACGCTCGCGCCCCCAAGCCCAGAGTTGGTGCGGGGCGGTTGTTTGTACACGATTTCGTTCTCGATCTCGCGAACCTCGATGCGCTTCGCCCGGGAACTAACGTTCAGGCTGCTCAGCGTGTCGAGATGGTAGCTCCGGATCGGGGCCAGGTTCAAAATCATGACGGTAATGCCGTTATTTTGTCCTAGAGACAAAATGCGCGTCATCTTGGATTCGCGATATGGGATCCGCTTGTCACCGCGCGAAATTGCGTCGATGCATTGGCTCAGCACAAAGAGGCTTTTGTTGATGGCCGCCGATTCCACCAGCCTTTCCTTGCCATTGTCTGTTCTCCGGTTATCTTCCGAGCCGGCCAAGTCAATGGCGGATGCTGTGCTCTCCTTGACCGTATCACCGGTCATCTGCGTTACCTTGACCCGCAAGATGGCGTGGCTCCTGCTACTGTGGGCGTTGAGCTTGGTGGAAGCCGTGACGCGGTTGTTATTCGCTTCAATATATAGCCTCTCGAAGTCCTTGAGGTCGTCGCAGGAGCGTTCCGACAAACCAACGACGATGGTCTTCCCGTCCTTCTCGCGAAGCGGCAGGCCCGCTGGTGTTCGCTTTTCTGGTGGTTCGAGCAGGTCGTACACTTTATCATTATAGATCTCGTAGTAAGAAAGGGCCACGACCACAGTAGTCGCTCCGTTGGTGTCCTTCATGATCTTCTTTCCTCTGCGGAACACGTTGCTTAATAACCTGGGGATCACGCCCCGCTCGGCAAGCCGCAGACCGCCACGCATCGTGTGTGTCTTGCCGGTCCCGGTGACCCCGTAGGCAAAGATGGTTACATCCAAACCTTGAAACAAAGCCTTCATGTGCGGAGCCACTGTTACAGGTCAGCCATGGATTTGGCACACGCGTTCTCGCAACCTACCTTCGGCTGTGAACAGCTCCTCCTGTGAAGTGGACTGCTCATAGACGCTGTTGAACGCAAATGAGAACTCCTCGGCTCCGTTCTTGGGGCTTGGGATCTTGACGAGCGTCAAGGGCTTTCCGTCTTCGACGCGGTCGGCGCGCACGATGACATCTTTCTCCAGCTCTTTTTCAAGCAGAGGACGGATTCTGGCAACAACACGCACCGACATCGCGCAGCAACCGGCATAAACGCGAGATAGAGATAGGGGACGGCGGGATAGGAGAATGAAAGAGAAAAGGAGAAGCGAGTTGGGCGTGTGACGTCGAGTTGCAATGTCGGGACCGAATTGCAAAACCAAAAGGCCAATCCTTGCACGGCACGAGTTGACCGTGTTTGGTGGACAAAGGGCTTCAATTGGGATCACCAAGGCAACAATTCAACACTGTGGACCCCTGGACTCCACCTTAATCAAGCTGCGAGCTTATTCGAGGCTGGTCCGTGCTTCGAGTTCCTCAGGCGCGCTCGGCCCGCCATGCCCAACCTACCCGCCAAGACCCAGCGCGTGGAATTTCAGAACCCGGATTTTGGCCGAGCTCGAGCAAGCACGCCACGAAACCAACTCAACTTCAGACTCCCGGGCCAATTGACACCACCACGTCGTTCGTGGCCCGCGCAACCATGAGACGACAGGCGCCCTTGGTCCGCCGACTGCGACCCACAGCGCTGGCGTCGCCCGCGCGGCCGGGCTTCGTCTGCTGGCAATGCAGGGCCATCCAGATTAGCGCATCCCCCACTACCGACTCGCGGCCCCCCGCGGACGCCTTCGGAGCTTACCCCGGCTCGCCACGAGACTCGGCAGGTAAGCAATGACGGTTGCGTATAGTTTAGCAGATTACTGACGGTATCTAGATGCTCGATTCGAGGTCCTCGGGTCTCCCTACTCCATCCTTTCCGTCACTCTTTCGGCATCGCAGCGGCTTTACACTCGCCGAGGCACTTTGGTATCCGTCGCCGGCAAGGTAGAAAATGTACGTCATGAGCACACTTCGTGGCAATCTGTCACCATTGACCCGTCAATGACAGGCGCAATCCACCCTTTCTCTCCTCTCGCCCATCCAACGAGCGCCCCTCGGCATCCCCTTCCTATACCAGCGCATCTCGTCCACGACGCCCATCACCGCCCTCATCGCCACCAAGTCCCCCAACACGACCTTCTCGATCCTTCACCTTGACGGCACAACCGACTGGATCGTAGCCCAGCGAAACGCGCTCCTCGCCTGGACCGGCCACACTTTGACGCCGTCCCCGCGCATCCAGCAGGGCATGTCGCTCGCCCACTGGGGCAACACGCACCTGACGGGCCGCGGGCTGGTGGCGCTCGCCGCGCCGGGACAGATCTATGAGCTCACACTAGGCGACGGCGAGGAGATTGTGCTACACCCGTCGCACGTCGTCGCGTACCCGGTCACGCGGAACCCGCCGCTCCCGTTCCGGTTCCGCAGCACACGTCTCAGTCTGCAAGTCCCGGCTATACCGGCGTCAATCGTGAGCGCTGCAGGGAGACTGGTCCCGGAGCGCGCGGCGCGCTTTTGGAACGCCATGCGCGGTACGGGGACATACAAGGCCCTGGCCCGGCTGCTATATGGGCTGAGGACAGCCGCGAGGCGAACAATCTGGGGGGATCGGCTGTTCTTGCAGTTCAAGGGCCCCATGACCCTGCTCATGTCGACGAGGGGCGTGAGGGCGAGGGACGTCCTCAGCAGGGAGGATGTCAATGAGATCGCCGATGCTGAGGCCGGCGTTGTGCCGGCGGCGGTTCAACTCGCGGCGAAGCCGAAGTCGCTGGAGGAGAAGAGGCCTGAGGAGAAGGTCGCTATTCATGTTGCCAATGTTGGGAAAGATGGCAAAGTCAGCTTTGAGGACAGCAAGGACCTCAATGACTTTGTTCGCTGAGGATTAGAGATGAATTCTCTGACATCGCCATTTGTATTTTCATTGTAACCATAGACCAAACTCGGTAGCGTCGGGCTTCTTTGGGGGCAATTTGGCATCTGGAATGGGTTGCAGCCTGACTTTACAGGACCGCTGTTTATCAAGACATCCGCGCCAGGTTGTCAAGGCTGACCAAGACATGACAGCCAATTTTCTCTACCAACTTCAGCGTGTCGTCGGCTCGTTACTGCAGACTCTGTATGCGCTCTCATGCACCTCCAGAGATATATGGTGCATTCGCCGGTTGATCGTTTTGAAGTTTTTAGATAAGATTTGTGCCAACACAGCCGCCTTCTGTCCCTAGAGCCTCAAAGTGGAGCCTTAACCTCACTCCTGCTGCCTTTCACATGTAGTTTCGCACCAGCAGGTTGCTCATGTACTTGCATTCCCACTCGTTTCTAAACCTTGATGTCTACAGCCTGCTCATAGCCGATAGTTTCCGAAGCATGGTGCCACCAACTTACGCCGTGGCCACGCCATCTCAACACAGGCAGTTATATGTGGCTGTTCTCGTATAGTGCTCAACGTCGAAATTGACCCGGTGATTAGAATGTCCCGACCGACCGTCGCGGACTATAACTTATCACTTGGTTCCGCTGTCAAGGCTACCATTCGACACGTTGCAAACCTTTATGGTCCCTTCTCTGGCTCAAAATGAACTCCTTCCGATGACGATTGCCTTACATGAGCACCACTAGTACCCAAACCTGCAATGTGCAGCACAGGACTCCAGCAAACAAACCTGCGAATGGAATGGACCCGATTCGAACGGATAACTATCCTGTGGAGCTTTCTGGTGGCACCAAGCGCTTGCCATTTTTTTGCCTTTTTTTTCCCCTTGGTATGGCTGCTAGGTACCGACTTCGGGTCCAAATTCCACCACATACTGAGCATAAGGGTGAGCGTGAACCCGATAACCGGGTCCTTGTAAAACATCCGCGTTATCATGCCCCTGGATTTCTGACTCGATATCATTTGCACGGCCAGTTGCCCAGATTCATTACTGGCTTTGGGTGGATGTCGCTTAGAACGTTCGGATATTAACAGGGGCTGAAGGAAGGCCTGGCCCGCCTCGTCTACCCGGGCATGGATCCTCGAAACATGATCCCCACATTCCGAAGCATCAGCAACCGCCGATTGGTGTTCCATGATCCGCTCAGGGATACTATCACTTGGGTGGGATCACGGCGTTACATACCGTTCCGGTACCAGCATACAGAGTTGAGCCGCGTAACCCACGCTGAGGACACTGCGAAACTGATTCCTCAAATCTGAAATTTGGTTATTGATACCAAGAAACGCGGGAGTTTTAATATGGGAATTGACCATTAAGATTCGATAGATGCCCTTCCATATCAGCTGAGAGACACAACGGGCTTGAGGGCAGACACTCGCTCCCCGGATCACAACAGGTGCTACATGATCTGATACGGCCCAAGATCAGGATGGGGACTGGGGATGGGGTCAACACCAGCGGGTCAGGTAGACTAACATCGTGCGACATGCAATCCCTGACTGATCCTTCACTGTTGGTTTGCAGGGTTCGGGCTTCGGTTGGTACATACCTAGCCGAGGATGCCGCTGTACCCTCCCACAAGGAGCGCACTATATCATCGTTGACCAGCCCGTTCTTCTTGTTGTTCTCTTCCAAATTACCCAAGGAACTTGGCTTTCCCTTCTTTTCTTGTACCTTATTGATAACCACCTTCGTTTGGCCTTGAGGGTCCCTTTCAACCAAGCTATCGCCATTTGCTTCATTTCAAGATCCAATCTTTGACCCATCATCTTAGTTTCCTCAACACGCCCATTGTTTTGTTCAGCATGCACAGCCTTGCTTTCTTCGCCAGCCTGCTGCCCATGGTGGCTTCGCACGGCTTCATTTCTTCTCCTCCGGCCCGGCGTCCCGGCAATGCTTACAAGGCAGCCTGCGGTGAGCAGCCGTTCTATCAGCAGAGCTCCGATATCAACGGCAACGTCCAGGGCATCCAGCAGGTTCTGGGAAAGGACCAGACGGATGCCTGCAACCTCTGGCTGTGCAAGGGTTTTCTGCTCGACGACAATAAGGACAAGATTCAGAGCTTTTCGCTCGGGCAGATCATCAACTTCCAGATTACCATCTCGGCCCCGCATACCGGCTATGCCAACGTCTCTGTCGTCAAGACCAACACCAACACCATGATCGGTGACCCCCTAATCGAGTTTGACAACTATGCTTCCAACGCCGGTCTATCCCCCAACAACACCGCTTTCAGCGTGAGGTTGCCTAACAGCCTCGGTGGCGAGTGCACCGCTCCCGGCGACTGCGTGCTCCAGTGGTTTTGGGATGCCCCAGACATCGACCAGACCTATGAGGCGTGCGTCGACTTCACCGTTGCCGGCGACGGTTCTGCGCCAGCCCCTTCGCCCTCGCCCTCGCCCTCGCCCCCAACCAACTCTGTATCTGCCTCTACCTCGACCGCAGTTGCAGCCACATCTACGTCTGCTGTTGGCGCTGAGCCTACACCTACCACTGCTCCTGTTCCCGATGAGAACGAATGCCCTGCCGACGTTGGCGAGGATGAGGGGGATGACGTGGCAGACGACGAGGGCGATGAGGACTGCCCTGCCGGTACTGATGAGGGCGAAGACGACGAGATAGATGAGGAGTGCCCCGTCGATGGAGGCGAAGACGACGAGACTGGCGAAGATATCGACCCTATTGAGAACAGTGAATGCCCTGCAGAAGATGAAGCTGCGCAATGAGGAGGTCGAACTCTGGTTCACCGAGGTTCTTCTAGCGGCTGCCCGTACGGTTACTGTTACATAGGGGATGCGGTTTTTGGGAAGAGAGATAATGAAATTCCCAGAGCCCGCATCGGAGCATTGGGTGGCAGAGGCACCCGTGTTTACATGGCCAATATTGGATCTTCTCTTGTCTGATTAACGTTGTCTTTTCTATTCGTGTACATAACATAGCTTGTCTCCGCGCGGGATCCGAGGCTGCTAAGTACATATTACTACCGTTTACCTGCCATCGCCATGCATCAAGATATTCACCTGGCATGGACAATGCACAAATACTCCCTTGCCCACTTCTTCCTCCCACCTACAGCCCCCGGCCCCTCCCCCAACCGATACTGATCCTCCACTTCTTTTCGGTACTTGGGCACCCCCCCAATTGTCCCGTCAGGATTGGTTGTCGATCCGGGGACGCATTTACCTCCCCTCCACGCGGCACCCGCCGTGGCCTTCCACACGGCCGTGATGTTGCGTGCCATGTCCCACGTAAAGAACAGCCGGCAGTTGGCCGCCTCGTACCGGAACTGTAGCGGCACCACCTCGGCGTCCTCCTCCCCCGGCAGCATCGTGTCGGCCACGTTGAACTGCAGCATCGACGCCCAACCGATCGCATTGACCTGCGAGACGCGCAGCGGCGGGTGAGAGCCCCCGCCTCCGCCAAGCGGCGCCCCGAGAGGGGAAGAAAGAGGAGGCAGGGCCAGGTCTGGAGGGAGCTCGGAGCGGTCTACGTCGGGAAAAGTGAGGAAAGATTGGACGGGCCCGCCCCGCGTCTGGCCAACCGCCTGCATGGGCACGTGAAGGGGGCGGCCGCCCAGCGCAATGGTCCGCACGCCATGGCCGTGGGCGAGCAGCGTGGTGAGCATCGAGCAGGCCGAGCCGCACTGACCGTCGGTGAGGATAATGATGTCCTCGGGTTGGAATGGAGGCGTGGTCCAGGGGATGCGGTAGCGATTGCGATCGGAGGCGTTGTTGCGGCCAGTAAAGAAAGAAGAATAGTAGTTAGAGAGGTCTTGTATTGAAGGATGGGTGTGCTGCCCGCGGGGGCCGTCGTACGGGCCATAGAACTCATCCAAGGAAGCCCAGGAAGTGTTGTCCGGCTTGGTGGACCAACCCATCGGCCAGGGTCCGTTGACAGCCGAGGTGGTTTCGTTCCAGAGTTGATCGGCGAGCCAGGAGTATTGGGGGTGTGCACGGGCTTGCCAGAGAATAGGCAGAGCGTCGCCAGGGAAGAGAGCCCAGTAAATGGTGGCGACGTTTTGTACGTACCCGCCGCTGTTTCCTTGCACATCAAGGATCAGCTTCGTACGGTTTGAAGCCTTGGCAGCCCGGATGAAATTGACGGTCACGTTGAAAACGTCTTGGTAGAAAGTGCTAAAGGATGTTCCTGCGAAGATTGCCTCGTTGCTGATGCCAGCGAAACTGTTGACAGTAAGAACAGCAACATCAGAGACATCTGGTCCGTCAGGAAAAAATCCCCCCACGGTTTCCGTCCACTTAGTCGCATGCACGGCCTTGGGATAACCGTCAAAAGCTGGAGGAGATTTGTCTTCGATTGCTCGGTAGAAAGGCCAAGGAAAGACCTGCGGCCCAGTACCATTGCCCTGACCGTAAACGTTATACAAGTCGGTCTCGGATGCAATGTTGGTAAAGTTGGCCCGGACCAATGCCTGGTTGGCAAATTCCAGTTGGGTGCCATTCTTCAACTGAACTACTGTCGTATCCTTGAGAATCGGAGCAGATGGATCGTGTGTTCCATAGTTTGGGTTGGCATCGTTCGCGACGCTCGGCATTAAGCTGTTAAATCGAGCGTCCGGGTCGTGGGACCATCCGGCATAAACGGACGCCTTATGCAAATATTCAAGGGCCGAGATGCCATCAATGGTTGAGACTGGTGATGGAGTGTACCCGTCCTTGGTGGACTTTACATCGCCTAATTGCAAGAACATCATTAGTCATTGAACAACAGTCGCCGGGTTGAGAAATGTATATGTACATACTATGAAGGTAGATTTTGGGCTTCGATAAGCCGTCTACTGAGATTGATACAAACCTCACATCACAGACAAAGCTGAACAGATCAAGAAGCTGGGTGGAATAATGGAAATGAAAGTCCCGCGTGCGAACCGAAGTCAAGGTGTAAAGGTCAGTCAAGAACTCGAGCTCATTCGAGTACCCGCCCTTCTGCTTCTTCACTTTTGTTGCGATATCATCGAGACCGCCGAGGAGATCGACCCCTTCAGAGAGGTATCCCTAAGGGGGGTCTCTGAGATAATCGACTGTACTTTGCCATTCGAAGAACGGACGCAAGAACTCGAGCTGTTGCAATGCTGAATCCCTGTACAGAGGAATGGACCTGAGACACGCAACCGCGATCGAGGGCCGAATCGGCGCAGGTGGCATATCTGGGGTCACGAATCGCTCAAGACCCGTCAAGTTCCTGGGCACTAAACGTTGTTACGAACTGATATTGCGGCCGTAAACTGGTCCATATGGACTTCTTACCAATGCCATTGTCTACGATCCACTTCGCGACGTGGTCCCGGACCTGTTTACAAGGTTCGTCCGTCCGTCGAGGTAGACTAGGGCGAGCATCGAGGGGGCCTCCTGAGCAGAGAGGCAGGGAGAAAACCGCCGCGGCCAGGACTGTGAGATGCATGGCTCGAAATGACACCGACATTGAGCTTGGTACCGTGAAAAGCTATCGACAATGCGGGCATCAACCCCAGTAGGCATGGGATTTTCAACAGCATTAATAGGTTGCCCAAGATCTGGAAATTTCCACCTTCCGCTTACGATTTCTCTTGGGGCCAAGAGCTGTGTAAACCTCGCCTGGGAGATCGTTGTAATGGCTGATCCATTGAGGCTGTGCAGGCGGTCTGCGTTGATTCTATTTGTCAACTTCACCGGTTATATATTGATGCCTCCCAAACCCATGCAGTATTCCAAGCGATCTTGCCCAAATAGAACAGCCTTCTGAGAGCCTTACTCAAAGATTTTGCCCTGCCTGCCAGATATCTACCAACTACCAAGGTACTACAGTACCTCCACGCCCCATGCAAGGATCTTTTGGACCAGACAATGCATTTGGCTTAGTGAATCTCATTGTTGCGCGATTGAATCATTGCTCTATGTCTTAGTGAACAAGATGCACACATACTCTTATATCCACTCAAAGTATGCGATCAAAAATTCAACTATCACTCCTCGTTATGCTTACTGAGGTCGCCTTTGGGTATGTTTTCTGGTGTTAACTCAAGCGACCTCACAACGGTGATCCTTGCTACCGTCAAATGACCTTTGAAACCTGAGGAAACTGAGTTAGCATCCTTTCCGATGACGCTTATGTCTTACTCTGCCTTGAACTGTTGACGGTGATTAGGAATGAAGTTCTTTTTCTAAGTTGCTTAAGTGTCAAGGGCCATGTGCAGACTACTAAAAGTTTGAGCTGTGGTTTCCCAGAAAGCTATCCTAGACACTCACAGTCCATATCCGATTCTTAATGTCTTTGTGTGCTTTTCTGGGTTATCGCTGTGTTTCCTCTTGGTTGACCCGGTGTATGAGGAGCAAAGGGGGCGCAGCCTGGCGGCATCCCGGACCGACTGAGAGCCACTCCCCCCAATCAGCCTGATCAAAGAGACCAAAAAGGGGGGAAAAAAGAGACTTCAATGTAAGCCAAGGTTACGGTAAGATTGCTGAAATGACTTCAGTGGCTTTGTTATATGCAGACGCGTCTTACCTCACAAACCCAAATTATGGATTGTCGTATAAATGTGGCCTAGGTTGGCAAACGACGATGCCCAGAAACTTGACTGAAATATTAAGGTAAGGGGACAATCGTATCATCGACTACTATATTGTTCATCCGGACCAGGTAGTACGAAGTACATACTTCCAGTCATTTCCTACCTTACCTAGGTACTCCACGCATAAATTCCAGCACGAACAGATGTCATGCTTGGGTCGTCGGAACGAATACAATTCTAGTGTAATCTTGTCCCTTATTCAATCGGAGCATTCGTGGTTCATTCATGTAGATATACATACTGGGGATATTGCTATCGTGAAGTACATGAGCGTGCTGTCAAAGCATGCCAGTAGCTTGTCCAAGCACTTGCAGTCGGCCTTCGCTAAATGTTGGCCAACCTGCATCCAGATCTCGCCATACCGCGCCAACAGGGGCGCTCTCGGCCGTCCCCTGCCCAACGAAACCCCGAGAAAACCCGGCTGAATCCCACCCAACATATTGGCATACCCCGCATCCAAACGCCAATCCGACCATACACATGTACACAGGTGTAGCATGATCATAATTCACTCAACTTCTGGCTCGGAGCCCTGTTTGGAGCAGGTAAGTGTTTGAAGTTACATGAGCATGCTATGTGGGTTACCCAGGGGACAAGGGGCAGTCCAGTTTGAGGCGTCTTTTTGATTCCATTGGAACTGTTCCTGTGAATGGCTTCCGGAGACGGTCACTCAAGCTAACATTTGAGAATGCGTGGGAATTTGAGGGTCGGAGAACGTCAATTTCTTGGCTCTTCGCAGCTCGCCCACTGTTTTGAACTTGTAATGTCGAACACGCTGTCGCACCCGCCGGGAATGGCGCCCCTCCCGATCGGGTATAGCGCCGCATCCGAACTGCCCCGCTCGCACAGCCCGGCAGCGCCAGCTGTTGAACGGAACGGGCATCTGGATCCGGCGATTGGAGCTGGCCCGCCGAGGCGCATCTGCGCCTCGGGTGGCGCATTCGGATGACTTGGCATTTGGGCTGGCTTACCCAATGGGTCAGAGGTAATTTCAGGGGCTGAGAACGCAGGATTGAAGGACACACAGATCTGGGCACACAGAGCAGTCAGAACGATCGTCAATTGACCACGATCACCGGTTTGGCGGCTGTGCACTTGATATCTCCATTTTCCACACTCCCCAGGCTGATTCCGTAGCTGTATTACTTCCAACATGTTCGGCTGTCCTCTTTGGCTGTGCTGTTTGGCTGTGCTGTCTGGCTGTGTTCTTTGGCTGTCTCTGTTGGCGCCTACCTTTTGCACCTGTACCACCTTTTGCACTTTTGGCACGTGCAGCACCTGCGAAACCTGCAGCACCTTTTGCACGTCTGGCACCTGCGGCGCCTGTGGCACCGTTTGGCCGAGATCTGGGCGGATTCCTCTGCAGTGCGGCCCGGTCAATTTCGCATGTTCATTTTCAAGGTTTGCAGCCGTATCACTTGCATCTGCGCAAGACATGGAGCTCCATGATGCAAAAAAAGTGGATTGGTTCAAAAGGTGATGATGTTGATGCTGCAGATTGGGCTCCAAAACACCCAAGAAAAGCCAAGTCGGCGGTTCTCTGTAAGAAGGAACGATTCACGTTGCGTCGAATATGACAAGTCGATTCGCAAGAGGGTTCCAAGAGCTCTTTGAGCTCCGAGAGCGCAATGCGTCAGACGAGACCAAGTAGGTTTCTTGAACTGTCGGCCGACGTCCATGGCAAGCCAGCACCATCGGCTTGGTTCCTTCAAGAATACCTAGGTAGGTACCACGTAGGATTTCGGACCCGAAGGCCACCTCTGTCATGGCGTTAGAAGTAATTGTCGTCTCCGAGACAGGTCCTTGAATCAAGTACTGTATCCACTCCGCAGATTCAACTTTCTCCCCCCGCCCAGATCTTGCAGATCTAGGGGATCTTGGTCACCACCCCTTTTTCTTAGCCAACCGGGGCCCAAACCGCAAGCCGACTTAAACCCTGATATTAGCTTATAAGCTACTTTAACTAGAGCTAGAAATTGCTTTAGTTTAATAGCTAGAGGTGCTCTATATCTAGTTAATTTTTCTAGTGTTTTTACTAATTATCTAGTTAGTAGTTGTAACGGGCTGAGCCCGTTGCAGGCCTCGGCGTCCCTCAGCCAACCCTAACCCCTTGTTGATATTCGCTAGATGAAGCTATTCCCACATCGTAGCGTTAGGGCGGGCCAGGACCCACGCACGTGATCTTACTTACTTGGAAGGAACCCCCGGGCGACCAATTTTTACCTTTTCCCTCTCTTTCCTCAAGCTTAGCGTACTCGTAGAGTCGTCATCAGCTAGTTGCAATATACTCCTGAGGCCGTTACAGTAGTTAAGTCTTTTAAACTATATATCTTTAACTAACTAAAGAGTTAACTAACTTATAAAAAGTTAGAACGCAACACCGCGACATAGAGTTGTAACCTACAAGCCCGTCTAGGAACTCCCTGTGCTTAGGCTTAGAGCCGACACGATCCAGCTCAGAAAGAGGTATTTCATACAAAGACTGTCTACCCCTCGAAGTAGCCATATCATGAAGGTGCGAATTGACGTAATAATTACGTCACTTGCGATCCTTTGGCCCACGGGTGGACCACCAGAACACGCCGACCGGCATTTGGGCCGCCCCTCCTAAAGCATTCGACGTGACCAGGGAACTCCTGGTATGGTCCGCCTATCGCTCCTACGCCAAGGGATGCAATTCTACGACGCTACAGCTTTATCCTAGCTACTACTAGTACTAGTAATGCCAGTGCTTGGTGTCAATTGTTTTCCTGGCCCGGAATTAGTCTAGAACAGAGTGTTTGATTAGCTACCCGTTAGCTAGCCCGTTTACCGTCCAGGTTCAAGGTTACGTCCCTCGACACTCTGCTTCTTATCAAGTACAACCTGGAGGACCTTGCTCTGGTCCTTGGGGAGCGGGATAGGGCGATATCTTCTTTTCGACGCTAGGAGGAGTGAGTTGCAACTTGGCTAGGAGGGATATGATATATGCAAAGGAGCAAACTAGATAACTACCTCTATTCAAAAGCAAAAGAACCTAGCTCCTCTACTTGCCCTGCCAGTAGGGTTTACTCTAAAAGATAGCATCCTCGCCAGACTAGCTGGCTTTCGGTCTCCCAAGACAAAAACGACCGAATCACATGCTCCGGCTTCTACCGCTCCCCCCTACAGGACAACAATCTGATTAGACTAGCTGTCTCCGGTTTCCCGCATACAAAACTCCAATAGAGGCCTCCATCTGCGTGTGTCGCTGATGCCTTGCTCGGGGGGGTGGACAGTGATGGAATCACCTTTTACGCACTGCTGCTACCCAATGCCACCGGCAATTAGTAAGTCATAGGCGGCATCGGAGCTGCCAGAACCCAGTCCAAGGCGGCACTTATGGCTGCTTAGGCCTCCTCCTCGGTCAAGAAGCCGGCGAACTTGAGGCGGTTCAGCGCGCCCTCGAGCCAGCTCTGGCAGTTCCACTCGGGGTTCTCGTTGTTGATGGGCGCGTTGTAGATGGAATCGCGCAGCCGCCTGTCGTTCTGGCCTTGGGCGCCGTGGCCGACCATGAACGACTTGACCGGCACCTTCGCCTCGAACTGGGCGCTGCCCTCGGGGTCGCGGTTCACGCTCTGGCGGACCCGCCACCGTCTCTCGGCTCCCTCGATGTCGATCATGTTCAGCCGCCAGACGTGGCCTGCGGCGTCGAGGTGCTTGATCAACAGCGCGCAGTGCCGCTTGTTGTACGAGTCGTACGTGGCGCCCCTGAACACAATGACATAAAGTTCCTGGTACTCGGGCAGCTCCTCCTCTGCCTTCTTGTCCTTCTTGTCCTTCTTACCGTTCCCGCCGGATGAGCTTCCGGATGACCCTCCGGATGACCCGCCGGAGCGATGCCCCTTCGTGGTGGAGGAGGAGGATGAGGAGCCTTTGCCCTTGTCTCCCTGCGTCTTAGACTTAGTGCTTGAGCTGGAGCCGGAGGCGGCCTGGCGCGGGGCGGCGCCGGAGCCATGGGTGGCGTGTCCGGGACCGCTGCCTCTGGTGGAGGCATCCCGGGAGGAAATTGAGCGGTTGGTTCCACCGGAGGTGGTGTGGGAGGGAGTGACGCGGTTGGTTCTGCCGAACATGCTGCCTGCAGAAACGTCCAGCCGTTGGAGATTGGCGCCGTCGCTTGCCGGCTCGATGAGGATGACGATGTAGATAGGGAGGTGGGGGGGCTTGATCGTTGTTGGCGGTGATGAGCGCGTGATTATTCTGGCTGAGAAGGTAATGATGAATGAATGTAGGCTGCTTGAGTCTGAAAACTCCCTGGAGGGAAAGGGAAGAAGTCCAGCTTTTATGTCTTGCGACGAGGCATCATCATCGCAGCATCAGCCCCAGCGGCTTCATACGCCGATGGGCGACAGATCTGGCCGTCACGCCTCTTCCGGCCAACGACGGCCAGGACATGAGGGTGCCCTGGAATAGCTAGACCGGCCCGTCTACAACGGAAGATGGGTTGGCGAGAGGCTCAGGCCGCGGTTGAAGTTTTATAAACTCATTGTTGGCTATCGATTGGGACTAGCTACTGCTATAATTAGTACTACTACTAGGCTTAACATGGCTAAAAATAATGACGCCGCCGGAGGGGCCGTAGGGAGATGGCCACCCCTGGCGCAAGAAACAACTGAGGGAGATTGTATGCCGCTCGAACGACCGGCTGTGTAATGGCTTAGTCTGGAATTCCCGGGGCCCCAGGGGAAGACAGAAGACTGCGACGCATTAAACGTGTCTAGTTCTCGGGTCTCATCATCAGACTACGCATCGAAGATACTGTACCTATCTTTAGTAGTACCAAGGTACCTACTAGTGCTAGTACCTGCAAAAGCGAGGTGAGGCTGTAACTACCTAGGTAGGTAACTATCTCGGCCGCCTACGCCCGCAGCTGAGTGGAGTCAGGGCTGCTAGTCACGCTAAGCCTCACTAGCGGCACGACGGAGCAGTCTACGATGAAAGTCGCGATAAAGCGGGGCATAATGCCACCAACGGCAGCAGCATCAACAGTCCGGTGATCTCCATCTGCTATGCCACCAACGTATACCATGTCAACGAATTTGTTTCCCTTTAGCACGTTGTCGGAAACGGCGCTAAATTAGGATCTTGCAAGCGCCATAGGGCAAAGTCAGCTAAGTACTAGTAGGAAGATAAACTACTACTAGTTGTAGTACGTTGTGCGCGAAAAGAGAAGAAGCTATAATAAGAGTGATGAATGGACTTGGGCTATGTTGTGTGTGGACAAGTAATTGACGTTAGAGGGCCTTTTGTGGGGCGGCCCTTTCCGGGTTGGATTTGCGGGCCGCGATTTTTGGGAGTGGGGTTAGATTGGGGCCGATTTTGGGGGCAGGCTATTTCGAGATTGGCCGATCTCTAACCATGGAAATCATCGCATGTTTCATCCAAGCCCTGTTGGTGATTTGGCCCAACAACTGCCCAGTTCGGGCCTTGCGTTTCCGGCCTAGCGTTCAACGCGCCAACCTCATTCCCTTATCCTCATCTCCATCCTCAATCTCAATGTGTGGTTCGCGTCCAACTCGAGCGCAATGATTGCCTAGGTACCGTCGGTCAGTCAGCCAGCATGTCCAGCAGCAAATACCCTTTCGAAGGGGAAGGGAAGAGCCAGCCGTCGTCGCCCGCAGCCGAGGTTACCCCTCCAGCCAACGACGCAGAACACAGCGATAGAGACCCCGACGGAAGCGTGCGCCGCCTCCGGAGGCGGATCCGAGAAAAACTGCGAGCCCAGGGGAGACCGGCCCCCGATTCACCACCTCCACCGCCCACGTTGGCCTACTCGCACCCGCTAGCAAGGGAGCTGCTCGATGCCGGTGGCGAGGTTATCTACGAGAAGATAAGCTGCTGGATCGTCAAGCACGCCTGCGGCACCAGGGTGACCAAGTTCCATCTCCGCGGGATCCGCCCCGCCGAAGTCGAAGCCATGCGCTTCGTTTCCGAACACACCACCATCCCGGTGCCCCGCGTATACGATGTTGGCGAGCAGCATCTTACCATGGAGTTCATCGAGGGCGAGACGCTCAAGGAGGCGTGGGAGAACACGCTCTCCGTCGAGGACCGGGCTCTCGTGGTGCGCCAGCTGCGCGACTACGTCAACCAGCTGCGCGCCATCAAGAGCCCCGACGGCGTCATCTGCTCGTTCGGCGGCCGTCCCGCCGTCGACTCGCGCTTCTTCTATCTCGAGGGCGGGCCGTTCGCCGACGAGGCCGCGTACAACGACTTCCTGGTCTCGGACCTGGTCGGGCACTCGAGCGTGCGCGACATGATCCGCTCGCAGATGCGAGAGGACCACGAGATCGTGCTGACGCACGGCGACCTACACGCCATCAACATCCTGGCGCGGCCGGGCGTCGGCGTCGTGGCCATCATCGACTGGGAGCTGGCGGGCTTCTACCCGGAGTATCTCGACCTGGTCAGGCCGTTCCGCCCGGCCGACTGGACGTGTGGCTACTACAAGGAGCTGCTCAACATCTTCCCGCAGCGCTACGACGCCGAGTGGGTGGTCGAAATGGTGCTCCATCAGTGGAGCCACCATTGAGGCGGCGGGAGAATACTAGGAAGGACATGAACATGACGACCTGGAGTGGGTAAGTGCAGAGGATCGTGCTCGACCACGGCGCCCATGGGAAAAAGGGATTGCGAGGAACGCCACGCCGGATGTGTACGAAGGCCTCCTCATGTGGCCCATTGGAACAACACACGCCGGCTCCGGAGGAAACGGCGTCGCGGAGAGTCGGGCTCTGTGGCATTGAAGTAGTTACGTACGACTAGCAGTATTCTCATGTCTCTAGGTCTAAGTGATGCTGGTTAAGCTTGCCCCTTCGCTCTGTAAGTGTCGTCTGGCGGTCGCTTTCGAGATGTGTCAACATATCAGGGGTGCTGTTACTGGCTCGCAACAGCGGCGTCGCTTTTGCGACAAGATGACATGAGGGGCGCACTGCTGGACCCCTCCCCCGGTGTCGTTGTCGGCTAAGCTGCGTGAGCAAGAACCAAGTTTAAAGTTGAATGACCCGTCGATAGAGCAAGTAGCGAATCCGATACAATCCCCTACGGTCCTCCATGGCACTAAGCGGAGCTGGTCTAGCGGCTTACCTGCGATCAGGTTTCTTCTTGTTGGATTTAGGGTAGGGTAACGAGAGCAGTTCCTATCAATTTGGGTACACCCAGACTTTTGCGTAGTCTGCGTTTAAGTCTAACAGATCTCCTTGCCCGCTCTGTGAACAGTCAACAATCTACACTTGCGCTAGACAGGAAATACCCCGCGATTGCTCCTCGTTAGCGGCAATTGGGAAGGAAACCGCGCAGCTCCTTACTATATACGCTACCTAGGCCAGGATTACTCTAGCACCGAGTCGCATAGCAGATGACAAAAGACCAGACCACGGGATGCCCGAGAACCGCTTTATACCTGAAGTCACGAGCTCCTGGGCAGTGCTACCGAAGTCCAACATCAAGTCATCTGCCATCGCCCTTATCAGCTTAGTTGTTCAGGGAAGGTCCCTATTTCACCAGTCTTCCAGGTTAGCTATGGCAGGCTTGCCCTGATAATTGATGGGCGGAATTCGTGCTTGAGTCGCCCCACAGCGAGATCGGTGGGAGGTGCAGTTCTGTAGTTACGTCATTTCGTTTTCAACTTGCACCCCGACGGCGAGTCGTACACCTTGGTCGCAAGAGAGAGGGCGCGAAATGAAGAGCTTTTCGTTTCTCAAGGCATAAGCTGCCCAAGCTGAAAAGGAGGAAATGGAAGAGCAACGGATGCAGAATGCCGGAAAACGTGGGCTTCCATCCATGATGTGGAGCTATAGCTATGGGGCCCAAAGCATCGTTGATGCCCAACACGCACACACAGAAATCGGCGTCAGCTTGTTGGCCGTGCAAGCAGCAGCAGGCACGATGAACCACGGTTGGGAGATCTAATTGGTAGGCAAAGTGGCCTAGAAGCGTGCGGTGGCTTCATCTCGCTAATAGGTACTTACAACCTCACGTTGTACGTGGCTACGCCGTCACTGGTATAGTGGTGTGTTCCCTTCATTCCTTCCTGTAGCTGCTAGCTCGTTCAACGCCAGTGCCCCCCCACCCCCGTCAGCGCGTCTCTCTTGCTCTGAACTTGCCCGAATGCCCCAACGCAATTGCGTCAACGCGTCTATCTTCCTCTGAGCTTCACCGCCTGCCCGCTCCTCGTGCCCGTTCTGTTCCGCTCGTGCCCTCCCGTCAGTCCTGCTCCGGGCAGACCAGGCTCTCGAACCTAGCATGCTTCGCCCGCTTGTACAGGACGTCATCCTATCCTATTTCTGTAACCCCGTCCACCATCTTCGCAGTCTCGTATACGCTATCCGCGGAAGGTGCCTAGCTGGGGTGTCCTGCTCGCACTCACGCCAGTTCGGCTCGACGGGCCAGCCCCGGACCATCGCTTCTGCCCACGCGACGTAGAGCCGACCCGAGTCCTTTTCGTCACCGTGGCCAAGCACGGTGTAGTCGATGGCTAGTATGTCTTTCTCGAAACTAACGACCTCCGCCATTGCTGTAGTAAAGCGGTACAGACGCCTCGCGCGTTTCTCGTCCTTCTTTATCTCCTTCGGCATTGTTGTGACGCCGTCGAATATAATGATCCCGTAGTAGGGTTCGGTCTCGATTACGCCCACTGACTAGACACTATCGTGTCGGTGGAGGAGGTAGACGTGCTTGGTGCCGGTAGGCACGTAGAAGCTGTCTAGGTCCATGCCTAGCGTTCTTAGAAGCCCAAAGTAGACGCTTCCTCTCCGGTAGTAGTGGTTCAACTAAGCAATCTGGAGCGCCATAGTCTCGTGGTCCCAGTGCATCTGGTTCTCCCACTCGATCTGGACCTTCGCCTTCGCCTTGATGCGCTCGAAGGTCAGGCGATCGAGCTGGGGTAGCCGTGTCAGTGTTGCCACGTGGTGGGTGTCGCGTTGCACTTACCTTCGTCAGCGGCGCGACCATTTCCTTTTCCTTTTGCCTGGGTGAGGGAACTGTGAGGTCGATCGGTCTGTTCGAGCGCCGGAGGCGGTAGGGGTCCTAGTCGCTCGCGTAGTCTTATTAGCAGTGACAACTATGATGCTGCAGATTGGTGTTGGCACACACTGGTGGTTATACGGGTTGGTGGCCTCGTTGGCGATTGATGTTAGTGGCTCTGCGATGCGCCTACTGCTACTCGCGCGCTAGTTGCGATCGGTGCCTCGTTGCGGGTAATGGCTCGTAAGATGTACGCAGGTGTCCTGAACAGCTGGTAGGAGAGAAGAGGTGGGATTGCTCTGAGCGAGGGAAGGTTGGAGGGTGAGGTAGTTGGAGGGTAAGTGGGAGGAAGGGGATGGCTCTTGGAGGGGGATCTTTTTGAATGGTAGGCAGCTGGTAGGAAGGCACTGTTTTCGTGTTCTTTGTTTTTGCCGTTGCTCGAAAACATCTCTCGCTATTACGTCAAGGCTTCTCCCGCTGTTGCTTCCGACGAACTCTTCTTGTTGCTTCCAGTTGTTTCTTACTCTAACATGGAGACACGCAAAACCCGCCGTCTAAAACTACAACTACGCTAATATGTGCCCATCTCTCCTCTCCCAAATCAGCTACGCTAACAGGACCCCTTCTTACAGCCCTCGCAAAGATAATACTTATACGCTAGCCCACGGTTTTCCCCATTGTATTTAGGCTTCTCTATGCGAATGTCAGCCCACTTCTTTAGCCGGTTCATGACCCTCTCAATATACGAGTTCTCACCGAGTCGCAGAGCGCGCAGCTTATTGCAGGACTTGTAGCGCTAGTTGAACACGACAGCGTTGTAGCCGTTTTCCGGGAAGCGCCAGATTAGGATGCCAATCATCTTGCTGCCCTAGCCTTTCTACGAACAGTTTTGGTTGCGGCATTCAAATCTGCCTATAATGTAGGTGCAGTATTCGTCGATAGATTCGCGGTCGCCTCTAGCGTAGTTGAACCACGGTTCGAGAAAGATAAAGTCGTCGGAGAGGGCGTTCTTGACTATAACGGTCCAAGCGAGTATATTGCAACGGACTATAGACGACTCTACGAGTATACCAAACTTGGAGAAAGAAGAAGAGAAAGAGAGAAAGAACATCGGTGGCAAGGTCAGCCCTTAAGCATTCAGAGGGCAACTGCCAATGCCGTGGGTGGCCGGGGCTCTACATCCTGACGTGATGGGGAGGTCCGAACAGGGGCTAGAACAGGGTCCAGCTCCGGCCGAGGGCCGCCGAGGCTCCACACTGGGCTCAGCCCGTCACATTGACGTCTTCGTAGAGGGGTAGGAATATAGCGGTTTTACCTATGTTGAGAGACGACGGTCTAAGGTTGATCTAAATTCAGGTTGACGGAGTAGTTGCTAGGTTGTTCGGAGCGCCGGGCAGGAAGGTAATCAACTCTAGTCGCCGAAGCCGTTTGCTCTCGGGGAGCCGGAGCCCAACAGCATTATTGTGAGAGACGAGCAATATATAGGCGAGGCACAGAGGCACAGCAAATACTACTCAATTCTGCTAATCGAAAGCTGAAGAAGGAAAGAGGAAAAAGGACGAAAATACAGGCACGCATCTGGCGTAGGAAAACAGGTGGGCGCACAGACCACCTGTGAACAGGGCCCCTATCAAGTCGCTAGTCCCAATGCGGAATGGCGGGTTAAACCCTAACCCTGGGCACCTTCCGTCACAAATGCCAATAACGTATTCCATACCCTGTTCGCGCACCTACCCTGTTCGCGCAGCCACAACAAGGGTATCTTATTACTTCAATCTCCACCACTTTGAACTGCATTTCGATCAGCACATTGAACAGCACTTTAAACAGCCACTTTTGACTTCGACAGAGCCATCGCCATCTACGGTTTGTTGATCCTTCGCATCCCAGCGACAACCACGACGACCAGAGCCATGGCTAACAAGCAGACAGTCAAGACGCGCAGGAAGAGGATCGATCGCGAAGACAAGATCCTCCTCGCCATCAATGCAGTCAAGAACAAGCAAGCCAGTAGTCTTCGGCATGCCGCGAAGCTCTTCGACGTCCCAGCAATCACCCTACGCGACCGTATTTCCGGCAAGAGGACATACAACAAGATGTCCAAGCAACACCTTCAACGCCTTTCGCCGCAGGAGGAAGAGTCAGTTGTCAAGGCTGTCTACTAGCTAGATGTATGGGGCTGGCCGATGACCATCTCTGCCCTTGAGAACTTGGCTACTCAGTTGCTAGTAGCGAAAGGCGATGACCAGCCTCTCGGCAAGTGCTGGTACTACAACTTCATGAAGTGGCATCCAGAATTGAAGGCACGCCGGAGCCGTAACCTCGACCAGGCTAGAAAGGACGCCCTTGATCATCAGGTTCTAGAGGAGTGGTTTGCTCTGTTCCAGAACGCCCGGTTGATGTACAACGTGGCCGACGACGACCTCTAACATGGATGAAAAGGGGTATATGAAAGGGGTTGGCGATGCGGCTAAGGTTATCCTTGGCCAAGATGAAGTCGAAGCTTTCTCGATCTAGCCTGGCAATCGCGAATAGGTCTCTATCATCGAGTATATCTCGGCCAGCAACTACCTCCTCCCGCCGTTCGTGATCTTCAAGGGTACACGGATTCAGCACTTAGTGACTGACGACGAAGTCGATAAGTCTATCGTTATCCGGATATCTCTAAATGGGTGGACAAATCGCGACATTGCGTTAGAATGGATCCAGCACTTCGACAGTTATACCGCGCCTCGGACACGTGGTAACCATCGCCTTCTTCTTCTTGATGGTCATACTAGCCACGTTTCGCCGGAATTCGTGGATTATTGTGCCGAACACAAGATCATCGCCCTCTATTTACCACCACATTCAACACATGAACTACAGCCTCTTGATGTTGGGGTGTTTAGTCCCCTTGCAAAGGCATACCGAACAGCTATCAACCAGGGGGCTCTGCTTGGCGCCAGCTATATCGACAATCTCTAGTTCCTCAAGATTTACCAAAAGGCTTGCAAGACGATACCAAAGAATATCCCTGGCGCATGGCGTGGTGCTGGCTTGGTTCCCTTCAACCCACAACGACTACTTGATCGCCACCGTCCCAAAACACCACCATTTGTGAGCTTCACCAATGAAAACGGCCAGTCAGTTAAGGTCACGGTTACGGGCGCTTTAGCCGTAAAAGTCAACGACATTGTAGAACAGGTCTCCCATCTTGACAGCCCCCTTAAATGCCAAGTCACCACCCTAAAAGACGACCTCCTTACCCTTGAAGCCAACAACCTTATCCTGGCTAACCTTAATCAGGAGCTTGTTAATAAGAGCAAAGAAAGGCGGGCAAAGAAGACGAAGAAGCACTTTGGTGAGGCCAGGATACTGACTGTCTAGGCGATTGAAGACCGAAAGAGGGAGCGAGAGGAGAAGGAAGCCATTGAACAGAGGGAAAAGGAACGGCGGGCCACACTACGTGGCGTTGTAGGCTTTGCTAAGATGATCTGGAAGGAGTATAAGATGGATACAAGTGTATTTGAATAGTAGGCTAGATTGAATTGAACCAGACTGTTTACTGTTTTGACTGTTTTGACTGTTTGACTGTTGTTGGCCGCCTTGATGTCACGAACCAACCATATATCGCGACCTAGTGGGGACAGGAAGGGCAGCGGGCAGCCAATCAGAACAAGGCGCCAAGGAACAAGGCACACCATGGTAG